>JAYESA010000008.1:205370149-205867649 GCA_036927795.1 Iris macrosiphon
GAGAGAGAGGGGATGTGCGGTGGCGGCACGGACGTCGAGGCGGCCTTATATAGGTGCGCCGCCGCGGAGCACAGTCGGTTTAGGGTTAGGGCTACGGTGTGGGTTAACGGGTTTCGGGTCTCAAGCGGGTCGGGTCGAACCCGGATCCGACCCGTTAGGGCCTAGGGGCGGGTCAACTAGACCGGGTCCGGTTCATCAGTTGGTTCGGTCTATTTAAGACAAACCCGGTTTATTTCAGGGTTTAAGTTGGTTTATTTCTAGTTGGTTTTTAGGGCTTTATAAATGCTTCCGGAGTCCAATAAATTCACAGAAAATTATCCTATGCCCGGTTTTCTATTTTACACCATAAAATATTATTTCTATAATATTTTAATATGAATTAACCGTAATTAAAATCATTAATTGCCAAAGGCCTAAGTTTAATTTACAGAAAAATCCCGAAAAATCCAAATTAATATTTCTGAAAGTCAGGGGGCTTACAATCTACCCAACTTATAAAAATTTCGTCCTCGAAATTAAAATAGGGTAGGGTTCATTTTATCCAATCTCACTTGATTACAGTCTAAAGGATTCCTCTCAAGTGAACATTGCTGTCTCTACCCAACTTAAAATTTATCCATCTATCATCTAAGGCTTTACATCTAATAATGCTATGCCCCAACTTATTTAATCATTTATTGAATCCTCAAGTCTTTAACCAAAGATATCACCTATGATATTCCCTTAATCATATAGAAAAGGGTCGTCAACAATGCGACCGGCCTGTGGGGGTATATCTAGTACTGTCTATATATCAAACTTTATACTAGGCACGAGGTTTCGTCTTTCCGAAGTAAGGAAAGACGAAGATCAATGATAAAGAGTTCAAGGGTGAGTTAATTGAACAGGAGTATCAGGATCAAGGCGTTTAACGAATTCAAATGGGATTTGTCAAGACAGTTGTGGATTAAAATCCTATTCTGGTAATCCTTTGTTCGCATGCTCGTATTAGTACATTTATGTAACTGATACGAAATACTCAGACATATCTAGAGGGCAAGTATACTAGTCAACTATATAACTCAATCCACGTAAAGTAGTCGTGCGAAGAGTGAACCAAAATGCACTAAGGTTGATCAGACCGTAATACACTGATTCTGAATAGAAAACTGTATTAGTGTACGCGTCCAATAATACAGAGGTCATGATCAAGCTCGATAAAAGGATAAGCTTGCAAAACTAGGCTATATTAGCAGCATAAGTCAAGGTAGTTCAACAATTAGAAGTACGCTAGATGATGATGAAAGGAGGTTCAACTTAATTCATGTTCACAAAACAACACAAAGTAAGCACAATCACAAAAGACTCTATAATCTCTATGGTTATCAATTATAAGCAAGTTCAAAATTACATATGTTAAGTCTGAGGTCACGAACCAATAGGCACGAGATAAAACAAATCTATAAACAGATACTACGAAAGATTACGCGCATTAGCTACTCCATGAGTCTGCGCGTCCTCTAAAGTCATCGTTGGAGCTTGTTCACGTCCTTGCAGTTGATTCCTCTGCTGCTGTTGAGCCTGCTGGAAGAGTGTTGCTTGTGGTGCCAAGGGTGGCCTCGGCTGATTCCCTCCTGGGGCTGGTGGTCTAACTCCTTCAACTCTCGTTCGCGGTGCTTCCAATGCTGGAGAGACTGGCCTTGGTGCTGGTAACGCTTGTTGGTTATTCATTGGTGCTCTGTCTCGACGTTCGGGGCATTCCTTCTTTAAATGCTGGCTGGATCCGCAAGCTAAGCATAATTTCCCTTTGCGTCTGCACTCGTTCTCTATATGGCCTCGCCTGCGGCAATATTGACAGATAGGTAGTACTTGCGGAGATGCTTCTGGTGGCTGGTGAATGTGAGACTTCTTCGTAATTTCTTCCCGTGGTGCTCCGGCTGGTGCTGATGTGGCTGGTTGATGAATCATCAATGCTTTCTCTCGATGCTGAGTACAATTCTTGGCTAAGTGTTGACTGGTTCCGCAAATCAAGCATAATCCTAACTTGCGTCTGCACTCCTTCTCAATATGGCCTTTCTTGCGACAATGCTGACAAGTAGGAAGAAATAAGGCTCTGGGTGCTGCTCTTGGTGGTGGATTCATCTGCGGTCGCTTTGCCGCTCTTTCCTGTTGTGCTTGGTCTTGTGCTGTTGCATACGGCCGCTTCTGGCTGGACTCGATCCTTGTGTCGCACTCCATGGGTCTTGCTGTAGTAAGAACATGCTCGTCTAAGGTAGTTGCAGTGGAGCTGATTAACTTCCGTAACTCTGAGCTGAATCTGTCGATGAACTTCTCTGCTTGGATCTGTTGTGCTTCTTCATGAACCTTCTGATGGGCTTGCATCATCGCGTAGAACATTCGAAACATTTGTTGTTCGTCCATAGCCTGCCCTTGTGGAACGGTAGGCGTCGGTGGAGCTAACTGCGTCGATGGTGGAACGTCATCTTCCGGAATTCTCGAGATATGCTGACTTGCTTGCTGTGATGATGGACCTTCAATAACTGGTGTCACTTCATCTCTGTTGGTTATCACAGCACCTTATGGTATTTCTGGATGAGTCTCGTTGTTTGATCGTGAATCCATAACTCTGCAACCAAAATAAACAATAAGAGGCGCACAAGAATCAAGGCAGGATGCAAGTCAGGAAATAAATTTGAATCTGATATAGATATCAAGAACGTTTCAAGCAAGTGGATGAGATCCTAAAAACTTATCTTATTCTTACTGCAGGCTTGTTCGGTCCCTAAGTTGAAACCGAACAATTTAGTTGTGGACCTGCATGGGCCACCACAAAAACCATGTCACGCCCCAGTCCCAAAATACCGAGGGACCAGACGCGTGATAATGGCCAGCAGCACACACCAATGGACAACCCAATTTAATGGATCCATCGGGGCATGCTTAAGCTGTAATGTAACAATAAGCAGGTCCAATAATGATAGTCACAGTCTATACTAATCTCATCCACAACAGATAATCACAGATCAATGCCAGAATAAATATAAATAAGATAAACTAACCAATCTCAACAAAAGTGTCTCGGAGAACAATCCGAGAACAAGTCTGATACAATAATGCAATAGACTGGAAGTAAAGTACTAGAACAGAAATAAATGAGTATCTCAAGACAATACTCAGGAGAAGTCCTCTGGTACGATGTCGTCCTCTGATCCTGGTACTGCTCCAATGTAGGCACCTGCTTCTGCTCCTGCTAATGCTCCTGTACTGTATAACTCTGTGTGGATCTCCTCTACAAATCCTGGGGACATAATCCGGATCCAGGTCCTCAGGGGACAGCAAGGTACAGAAAATACAAGCCAAAAAAAATAATGCAGTGCAGCAAGAAATGAACAATATGATACATATATAACCATCTAAGTGAAATGCAAGTGAGAGCATCACTAGTGCTCAGGCCGAAGCCACTACAAGCTCTGTGTCGGGGAGCCGGGTAGCGGTAATAACCGGTAATGGGCCAAGCTCGGCTTCCGAGTCTTGTGCCTCTCAATAATAGAAGATATATATATGATCAGCCTGTAGCCTGTGTGTCTCTCCCCACCCAATGTAACCACGTATATCATGACCATAACGCCTCATGTCCATGTCAAGCGGGATCATAACTAATGCACAAGTCATAGGATGTCTAATAATATAATGTCCATGTCCTGTATCCTATACAGAATCACCACGAATATCTCGGGAAAATCCTGTCTCATGAGTAGTGTCAAGTGTCCTGGGTCAATGTGTACTTGGTAAGACAAGTACGAGAATATAAAGTGTCACGAATGTCCATCTCTAGATGACCATACACAACACCGCGTACGGTGTTGGCACCCGACTAATAATCGGACGCTAAGTACGTCACACGGTCCTAGGTTAAGCATGTACAGCAATATATAAATGAAGCAAGGAAAATATGGAATAATACTGCAAAGTTTGGCAAGGTACACTTGTCTGGGGTCCTGGTTCCAACTGTAGCTCTGGTCTCAGTGTGATCTGCAGGTACTACTCCGGTTGCTGAAATAAATATCACCATTAGGTTCAGAAAATATCAAATAGCTAGAAACGCCTGTCCTTGAGTCCAATTTGGACACAAGGGCAAAAATAACATTTCCGGGCCAAAGCGGGGTCCACATGTGGGCCACTTTGCACCGAAAAGCGTGTCAGGGTCAAAGGTCTCCAAATTCCTCAAACTCAGTGTCTACAAGTCAGGAACGATGATATGAACCCAACGGAACTTCCAGAATTGGATTCCGATGAGCCGTTCACAAAATCGCCCATCAAGTGGAGCCGGTGGGGCCCACGATACGCGATTTTATCAACGTCCTCAGAATCGAACCAAACTTGGGTCACAGGACCAGCGTATTGCTACGAGTCCGATGGCGTAAGTTTCGTCTCGATCCGACGTGTGTACACAAAGTTACAGCGTGTTCCAGAAAGGACGGATATGGGACGGTGTCGGCGGATACGCGTTGATTCCGGTGTGCACGCACACCCGAATCGACTTCTGCGAAATCCCACACGTCCGTATCGACGACGCGCACGTATCTGTGAAGACCGCACGCGACCAAGTCGTCCCGTTTGGCGGGGCGTACTCAGTTCCGGGGTGAATCGGGGCGTTAGTTTTCCTGTTTTTGGATCGCGGTGTGCGATCACCACAGGACGCGATGCGCCGAGCGGGTTGCACGGGCACCGAGAGGGTCACGCAGTCTACGCGATGCAACTGACGAAAACGAAAATGGGTAAACGAGCAGGAAGATACGCGTACCTGAACAGGGCTCCAAAAAATAGAATTTCACCGTGTCCGACACGTGTCCGACACGCGCGAGACCTAGGGTTAGGGTTTCGGGGCTGCTGCCGGAGCTGGGCGGCGCTGCGGTGGGGGAGGCCGGCCGGAGGGGGCTGGGGCGGCGCTAGGGCGACCGGGTCAAGGCTGGCCGGGTCTCGGCGGAGCTCTGGCCCGCTGCTGCTGCTGGTGCTCTCGAGGGCGGCCGGCTCTGCGGGGGTGGCGAGGTCGAGGGAGGCCGGCTCTGCTGGGGTGGCGAGGTCGAGGGCTGGAGGAGAGGACGGCCGGGCACGGCGGCGAGGTCCGGGCACGGCGGCGCTGGGCAGCAGGTCGGGAGGTTCTGGAGGACGGTGGACGGGTGATGGAGGAGACGGCGCAGGGGCTGTGAGATCCGGCGGTGTTGAGGGTTCTGGAGGAGAGGACGGCCGGGCACGACGGCGAGGTCCGGGCACGGCGGCGCTGGGCAGCAGGTCGGGAGGTTCTGGAGGACGGTGGACGGGTGATGGAGGAGACGGCGCAGGGGCTGTGAGATCCGGCGGGGTTGAGGGTTCTGGAGGAGTCGGGGCGGCAGCGGGGAGAAGGCACGGCGAGATGGGGAGGCTGGCGGCTGCGGCGGGCACGGCGAGGCGTCACGGGCGGAGGAGGAAAGGAACGGCTAGGTTTCAGGCAGGAGGAGGAAGGCGATCGACGGGCGGTGGCTCGGGCTCAGGAGAGGCAGGGGGGGGCGGTGAGATGAGAGAGAGAGAGGGGATGTGCGGTGGTGGCACGGACGTCGAGGCGGCCTTATATAGGTGCGCTGCCGCGGAGCACAGTCGGTTTAGGGTTAGGGCTACGGTGTGGGTTAACGGGTTTCGGGTCTCAAGCTGGTCGGGTCGAACCCGGATCCGACCCGTTAGGGCCTAGGGGCGGGTCAACTAGACCGGGTCCGGTTCATCAGTTGGTTCGGTCTATTTAAGATAAACCCGGTTTATTTCAGGGTTTAAGTTGGTTTATTTCTAGTTGGTTTTTAGGGCTTTATAAATGCTTCCGGAGTCCAATAAATTCACAGAAAATTACCCTATGCCCGGTTTTCCATTTTACACCATAAAATATTATTTCTATAATATTTTAATACGAATTAACTGCAATTAAAATCATTAATTGCCAAAGACCTAGGTTTAATTTACAGAAAATTCCCGAAAAATCCAAATTAATATTTCTGAAAATCAGGGGGCTTACAGATGGATAGATAAATAGATAGATAGATGGATTGATAAATAGATAGATAGATAGATAGATAGATAGATATGTATAGATATATATACATATAGCTAGATATATGCATAGCCATAGCTATATATATATATATGTATAGGTATAAGGTAAGGGATATGTATATATTTGTGTTTGTGTGATATATATATATAGATATGTAGGTATATATATGTATGTGTGTTTGTATATATATATTAGCCTAGATATATATACCTAGGTGTCTATATGTTTAAATAGTTAACTAGAGGGTTAGTGAGGTATTGGAGGATATCTCAATACCTTGAGATATCAAGGTATCTCAATACCTTGAGATATCCAAGGTATTGAGTTTCGAGCGGGATTTTTGAGCAATTGCCTAGGTTTGAGTTTAGAGATAGATTTTTATGTATATGTGTATATATTTACGCGTGCTAGCATAGGTTTTAGCGGATATAGGCGGGGTGCGTAGCCTAGGTCGAGGTATCGGATACCGAGGGTATACCGGTATCTCAAGGAGGCGAGTTTGAGGGTTTATTAGCTTAATGACCTAGTTTTGACCTAGAATTTTAGGGGCACCCTAGTTTGACCTAGAGTTGACCATAGTTGACCCGGTTGACCGCCAAAGTCAACTTTTGACCTAGTTTTGACCTAGGGTTGACTTTTTGGACCCAGAGTTGACTTTTTGACCCAGATTTTACCGGTTTGACCCGTTTGACCTAGAACGACCATAGAAGCCTATTTTTAGTTATTTTATATCTGTTTAACTCATTAGAACCATGTTTAACCTTGCTTTTTGCAATAGGTCCTTGCGACACCAGTTCAGATCGCTAGTTGCTCAGGACGTCAGGCGAGTACATTCTTTGATAGTTTTTATTATCTGATGATTATTATGATTCAGCTTATAGTATAGTATCATCTGATTTTCTGGCACAACACGGACTGGTATTTCTGGATTCATTTACTTGCGACACATATTTTTCATGTTTCTGGCCTCTATTCTGGAACCACCTACTGGCATCACTACAGGCATCACTCATGTTTCTGGCTGGACTCATACTTGATTTATGTGTCGGATCTTGGATTCACTTGTACTAGTCGGGGCGGAGAAATACTCGAGTAGACATGTAAACATTCCTATCTGGAATTATCTGGAATCACCCCCTCTGGTCTAATCTGGAATGATAGCAGCCGCACACCCAGTGTGCGGTGAGCCGTACTTATCCCTAGCCGTTTACATGTCGAAACAGGTATTTCAAAGACACGAGTTCATTCTTTCTAGTCTGGACTCTCTTGCATTTCTTGCTGGTCTCACTTATAGTTTCTGGACTTGACTTATTATATGTATTTCATGCTGGACTCACTACACGTTCTTGTGCACAGACTTACTCTTAGTTTAGATTTTTGTATCTTGCAGTCATTACTATCTTGCTCTGATATTCACGCATCTTTACCTTTATGCACCAGTGATATGTATATTTTCTTGTTCATACTTTATTTTCTTCACCTTGCTACTTGCTACAACTATTTTATAGTTTTTATCATTTAATTGGAACTGATGTTAGAGGTGTACTTGCTCCAGTCCTGACTGGAAATATTTTTTCTAGAGTATCCGGAGGATTGGTGTCCGACGTTTTATGGACCTCAGCCTGTCGATGGTGCAGACAGGGACCCTCTAGTTTAGGAGTGATTTCCGGGTTGGTAGCCGGGATCACTAGGACCTCAGTTGTTATTTATTAGCCTTTGGTACCGGATTTGTCTCTGGTTTTGGTTTGAGACCTTGTATTGTATATGATTTTGGATGTTGTATTATTATTATTGATCTTGTGGTTGTTTTAGTAGCAGTTGTTTAGACTTTGTAGTTGTTAGTCTTCTATGTTATCTTATCGTGCTTAGATTCGTGATTGAGTACATTATGATTATCGTTATGATATTGCTCCTCCGTTTGGAATTGAGATCTTGACAGGTTTATATATTGATTGCGTGAGATTGTTATCTAGATAGTAGACCTAGACAGCGTTCTACCGCCGATGCTGCGGTGTAGGCTGGACGTACCCACGACTCATGCCCGATTTTTTGGGTGCGGGTCGTGACACCATCATTGGTTGATTTAATTTCTGTAAATCATATCATTCACTAAGTAGCTGTTACAGTTCAGTGTATGTACATATATGTAAAGAAAAAGCAACAGCAATACAAGTCTAGATAGTCAGATACATCAAAATGCTTCCGTACAGACCAAACAGAAAGAAATAAATTGTAGCCATGAACATGAATATGAAAGAACACGACACGAACACAGCGACACGGACACCGATATTGAACGATAGCAGCATTGATGGTCTCTTTTCCAGTCAATTCGCCAGAGGAAATTGAACAAAAAAAGATAGAAAAAAAATGTGCCAACGCAATAATTCACTAACAACGTTACAATGTATTTATATGATTTCTTATTGATAAATTGCAAGCATTATCATTTGTATTAGTTGTATATCTATAATTTCATAATATTCATCTATATTAATTTTATTCCATTTAAAACTAACGTAAACATATAACATTGTCACGTCCCAGTCCCAAAATACATAGGACTAGGACACGTAAGCATGCCAGCCGCATGGATATGGCAACTCCAATATATGGAAACCAAAACCCATACGTACGCTGTAATATGAATATCAAATCCACAAGTGGTATAAAATGTATCACAAGTCACAGGGTACAATCTAAATCTCATCCACAGAAAATCAATATAATTAAATAACCAACATCTATATAACTAGATCTCAATAAGAAGTATCTAAAGATGACAGTCGAATGAAAATAAATCCACTACCAACTCGAATATAAAAGTAACACAATATAGGTACAGTACCAAATAAACACTAGGCCCAAAGAGTAAACCTCCTCAACGATCAGTAGCAAGTCCGGATCTGCGCTCCTGTGAATACTCATGAATATCTACACCTGGAAAGGGACCAGGTCCTCAGAGGGACGTAACAAGATACATAGAAGCAAGCCAATTTGAATACAGTAAACATGCATAATGTTTGAAAATATATAAGTACGCTGTACAAGACAATCTATATGAATGCAATGAGGATAACTTTTTGACGTATGGGCAAGGGTAGGCTACTCGATCTAAGCCTCACAACTCACACACCCGCTAGTGGACATCAAAAATCGTCATACCTCGGGGGTAGCGACCAGCACGACTCTACAGAAATCGACATACCTCGGGGGTAGCGACCAGCGTGACACACGCCCGTAGTGAGAGATATATACTACGGTTTACCAAAGTGGTTAAAAGCCCATACGCCTAATGATTGTCCTTTCATGATACTAGGTGTCAAGTGTGTGTCAACATATCTAATATATATAGTAATGACTGAACGAACTACACATGCAATGAATATAACTGAACGAAACTACACAGAAAATGAATAAACAGAAATATAAATAGCATGCAAAGTACTGTAAATAATTTGGCAAGGTATCTTGCCTGGTAAGAAAGCTGCAAAGTGTAACGTCCAGAAGTCCACACACAGGATCAGAAGCTATGGCCTCAGAACAAATATCTCCGGATGCTGAAATAGACATCACCAACGTTCCCAGAATAAGCAAAATAGCTAAAAAGCACTTTCCTTTCGTGCAATTTGGACACAGGAGCAAAACGGTAATTTCTGGTCAAAGTGGGGTCCATGTGTGGTCCACTTTGCACCGAAAAGCGTGCCAAGGATGAAGGTCTCTAAATTGGACAAATTATAGGTCAAACAAACTCTAAATATTAGTACGAACTCAACGGTATGTCCAGATGTGAATTTCGGTGAGCCGAACATAATTTTGCCCAAAAAGTAAACCGTGGGGCCCGCCAATTGGCGATTTGGTCAACTGTCTCAGAATTGCGTGAAAATTGGGTCACAGGATCAGCGCATTACAACGAGTCTAGTGGCGTAAGTTTTGTCGCAATCTGACGAGCGTGCACAAAATGCGCAGGACTTTCGCAAAAGTTGTGACACGGGAATTGTCCGTGGATACGGGCTGATTCCGACGCGCACACGTGTCCAAATCAGTTTTTGTGAAATCTCACACGTCCGGGTACGCTGCGCACACCTTTTGGTACACTTGGTACACGACGGGGCGGTCCCGTTTGGCGGGGCGCGCTCCGTTTCACAATTTTTGGAAATCTGAAAAAAGTGGGTTTTCGGGGTTTTCCAACGAATTTAATTCTACATACAGCAGTTAATAATTTTATGTAAAAACAAAAATTAAACTAGGTCAAGTGGTCTCCGTATACTAAAAAGAAAATTCGAATTCGGATCTCTGTGGTGGGAGATACGAATCCGGGAACATAGGTAGTTTATCGCAGTTTTCTGCGAGAACCGAAAATTGTCTTTTTTCGTCAACTTGGACGCTATTTTTGCCTAGGGTTACGGGATGTTCGAGGTCAACTATCACACAGATATTGAAGAGGGTGAAGTGGTGAACGTACCGATGAAGACGGGGTCAAGTTTGGTTCAGCGAGGTGACGGAAAACAGCGCTGGAACACAGGTACTTCGCTGTCCAAACGGTCACGCGCGGGTTGCGCGATTGTTCGCGGTCGTCGGGGGCGGTTTGGGCGGCTGGACTGGGCTGAGGGCGGCGGTGAACAGCGGTTAGGTCGAGGGCTCTGCTGCGGTCAGATGGGAAGAGGAAGAATTAGGGTTTAGGGTTTTTTTTTGTTTTTTGAAGAGATTGTAATATATAGTAAAGGGAGAGAGGGGGTTTAAGGGAGCGGGGGAAAGAGAAGTTGCATCGGCTTAGTAAAGGGCTGTTGTTGCTGCTATATTTCTAAAGGGGTCATGGGCTCATGGGGGTAGCGGGTAGGAATCCATTAGGTTTTTTTTTTAATTGTTTTTCTTTTTCTTTTTCTTTTTCTTATTTCCATTCTCTTTTATTTTCTATTTAACTATATATATATATATGTATATATACATAGAAAAAAAATTCTAGAATTTATGTTAAAGCATACAATTAAGCTGGCATCTGTCCAAAGGTTCTCCTACATGAAATAAATTAGGAAAAATTTATAATGGCTCCATAAATCCCCTAAGTGCACGAACACCTAGAATAAAAATTAAAAAAAAATCTATTTCTCATAATTAGCTCATAATTACTACAATTAAATTAATAATTAATTAAAAAGGGTAAATACAATTTTTTTTTAGGATTAGGGATTTTACAAACATATAAAATTGTCTAAATGTATCGATATTTTTCTATCTTTCTAAAAGATTTTTTTTTATCATTTTTGTCTTTCTGAAATGAATGACCCAATACTCCGATTGGAAACAAATGAAGCCACAACATCATCCAAATTAATTTTATTCCATTTAAAACTAACGAAAATATATAACATATAAAATTGTCTAAATGAATCGATATTTTTCTTTCTTTCTAAAAGATTTTTTTTTAATCATTTTTGTCTTTCTGAAATGAATGACCCAATACTCCGATCCGAAACAAACGAAACCACAACATCATCCAAATTAATTTTATTCATTTAAAACTAACGAAAACATATAAAATTGTCTAAATGTATCTATATTTTTCTATCTTTCTAAAAGATTTTTTTAATCATTTTTGTCTTTCTGAAATGAATGACCCAATACTCCGATCGGAAACAAATAAAACTGATACTCATAGGAAGGGGCCGAAACTGATCCCAATTTTCAAATCTTTATAAAAATGAATTCATATTCAATTATTCACGCACTATTTGACATTCTTACTACAATTGTTACTTTTCAGCTCTTTCTGTTAGAGTTATTTTATTTTGTTATTTATCTTATGAGGATATAATAGTAATTGTGTGTGTATTGCATATCAATAAAAATATACATGAGATGCAACCTAGGATTTATGTCCTTGCAATATTATTTCTCATATTCTCTCTTCTTCTACTTTTCTCTTTTTCTTCTCTCTCCATCTCTAATTTTTTTTGGTTGTTTTTCGTCTACTGTTCATGAAAAATTCATTCATTGTTTGTTGTTCGTAATCATTCGTGGTTCGTTTATGAGATATAGGGTTTCTAAATATCTCCGTTGGTTGTTCGTCATCGGTTGTGGTTCGTTGTGAGATCTAGGGTTTCAAAGATCTCATCTTTTTGTTGCATATCCAAGTATGGTGGGGACCGAATCTTCTGGCGAGGTTAATAGTGGTGGTGGTAGCGGAGGCGATTCTCTTTTTACTGTTATTCATTATGATGAATTGGGAAAATCAATTACAGCGGTAAAATTCAATGGTGCGAACTACCTTGCATGGTCCAAGTATATCAAAGTAGTATTGAGGGTGAAGAAGAAGTTGAAGTTTTTGACGGAAGAACCCCCGCCTGAAACGTCCGCTGAGTATGAAGATTGAATGAGTGCAGATGCATACGTTATGTCGTGGTTGTGGCATAATATGGAGCCGTACATCGCTGCTAATGTTCAGTGGTGTAAATCCACCAAACGGATTTGGGCATCTCTGGAAGAATCATATTCGCAGAAGCAGAACGTTGCCCGTATCTATGAGTTGTACGAGTTATTGTTTAATACAAAACAAAATGAGAGGCTTGTGAATGAATATCTGACTTCAAAGAAGGTTTTGTGGGAGGAACTGCTACAATATCATCATGTTACTACTGATTTGAAGGAAGCTCAACGACAGAAGGAAGAGTTTCATGTTTCACTTATTCTAGCCGGCTTGGATCCTGCTCTCGAACCTTATAAAACTCTGATCCTTGCTGGAGAGCAGTTACCTACGGTGGCAGATACTTTCTCCCGTCTCAATCATTCCTTTTTAGGACAGAGTTCTGTGGTGCCGAGTACTGACTTTTCTGACCTAGTTTCTAGTGCTGCTAGTCGTGGTGGTGGACGTGGCGGTAGAGATGGTGGTCGTAGTTTTAGTCGAGGAAGAGGCCGTGGTGGTAGAGTCAATGGTCGTGGTGGTGGCTGCAGTAGTGGTGGTGGCCGTAGTCAACCACGGAAGTATAACTATTGTGGAATACTCAGTCATATCAAAGACTATTGTTGGAACAAGTGGGACAAACCAGAATATGCACATCAAGTACATGATAAAAATATGCATTCCCAGTTACTAATTCTTCTCCCAAAGATGATACTTATGGTTTCAGTCAGACTTCAACGTCCGTTACCTCATCTCCATTTGAACAGATCCTCCAGAAGTTGAACGCGGTTGCTAGTACCACCTCCCAACCTACTGTAACTATGGCACATTGTCACGCCCCAGTCCCAAAATATCGAGGGACTAGACACGTGGCAATGGCCAACAGCACACACCGATGGGCAAACCCAATTTAATGGACCCATCAGGGTGTACTTAAGCTGTAATACAATAATAAAGTCTAAATAACAGGTCACAATCTAATCTCATCCATAGAAGATAAATATGATCAATAACCGCAAAATGAAATATAACCATCATCAAGTCTCAATAAAATATATATCGGGGAAACAACCCGATAATAAGTCTGATACAATAGTCAAGAAATAAAGAGTATAACAACAGCAAATGCTGAGTATGGATAAAGCGTATACTCAGGAGAAATCCTCGACAATCACCTCGTCCTCGGTTTTTGGTACTGCTCCAATGTATGCACCTGTTCCTGCTTCTGCTCATGCTAATGCTCATATCCCGTATACCTTGGGATAGATCTCCTCTGCTATTCCTGGGGACATAATCCGGATCCAGGTCCTCAGGGGACATAGCAAGGTACAAGAATAACTCAAGCCATAATAAATGCAGTACAATAATAAATGAATCAATAGGGTAAACTATATAACCAGCTAAGTGATATGCAAGATGAGAGCATACTAGAACTCAGGCTGAGGCCACTACAAGCTCTCTGTCGGGGAGCTGGTAGCAGTGATATCATGTAGGAGCCTAGCTCGGAAAGGCTACGACATCGTTATAATATAATCAACCTGTAGCTTGTGTGTCTCTCCCCACCCAATGTAATCATACGTCTTATGTCCATGACATGCAAGATCATATCTAATGGAGCAAGTTATAATGAGATCTAAGCATGTGTATAAAGTATATGTCATAAAACCTGTAACATATACAGAATCACCATGAATATCTCAAGAAGATTATGTCTCATGAATAGTGTCAGGTGTCCTGAGGTATGACGTACTTGATAAGGCAAGCACGGGAATGTATAGGGTTTCGATATCCATCTCTAGGTGACGTTACACAACTCCGCGTACGGTGTTGACACCCGAATATTATTCGGACGTTAAGTAATGTCACACGGTCCTAGGTTAAGCAGATACAACATATAAATAAATCAAATGAATATTATGTAACAATAACTGCAAGGTTGGCAAGGTACACTTGCCTGGGGTTCTGACTCCAACTGTTGCTCTGGTATCAGCGGAATTTGCAGGTACTCCTTCCAATACTGTAATAAACGTTACCATCAGGTTCAGAAGATATCAAATAGCTAGAATTGTCTGTCCATAAGTCCAATTTGGACACAGGGGCAAAAGTGACAGTTTCTGGTCAAAACGGGGTCCACATGTGGCCCGCTTCGCACCGAAAAATATGTCAGAGATAATGTTCTCCAAATTCGTTAAACTTAGTGTCTACAAGTCCAGAACGATAATACGAACCCAACGGAATATCCAGAACTGGATTCCGGTGAGCCGATCACAAAATCGCCCGTCAAGTAGAGCCGTAGGACCCACGATACGGGATTTTGTCAACGTTCTCATAATCGAACCAAACTTGGGTCACAGGACCAACGTATTGCTACTAGTCCGATGGTGCAAATTTCGATACGACGAGCGTACACGAAGTTATAACGACTTCCAGAACAGGACCGATACGGGGTATTGTCGACGGATATGCGTTGATTCCGGTGTGCACGCACATTCAAATCAACTTCCGTAAAATCTCACATGTCCGTATTGACGACGCACACCTTTCGGTAAAGCTCGCACAAGGCCAAGTCGTCCCGTTTAGCGGGGCACACCCAGTTCCTGAAAAAATAGGATATTTAAATAACCAATATTTTGATCATTTTTATCCTCAAATTAAATACAACTAACAGCACGATAAATTAAACTAAAAATAGGGTTAACAACTTGGTCAGGTGGTCTAAATAATTGTTTAGGTGGATTTTAGAAATAATTAACAGGTTGGTCGCAAAACAGTCGCGAACTGGGGAGTTTGGGACGAATTCTAAATTTTCAGAATTGGGGGTTTATTTTCCTGATTTTGTGTCGCAGTTTGCGATCGCCACAGGACGCGATACGTCGAACCGATGGCACGGGTATCGAGAGGGTCACGCAGGGTACGTGTCACAGCAGACAGAACGGAAAACGAGACAGCGAGGAGAGAGAAACATTCACCTGAACATGGTGCCAGAATCGACCATATGTCAAGTACATGCGGCGTGGCTCGGCGTCTGCGGGATGGCGGCGGATGCTGGCTGCTGGGGGAGGCGGTGTTGTGCGGCTCTAGGTGGCAGGGCCTGCTGGAGGCGGCGACTTGGTCGGTTGGAGCTGGAGAGGAGTTCGTCGGGGAGGACGGAGGGTCGGGGTGGTCAGTGGCTGTGAGGGCGAGGGTGTGTCGGAGGATGGTGGCGGTGGTGTTGGTTGATGATGGTGGAGGCGGAGTCAGGTTACGGTATAGCTGGGTGTCAGCGTCGTCGTGCGGATGGGAGAAGCGGCGGAGGAAGGGGTGGCCGTGGTGGCTGTGGATCGGGGAGGCCGGGGTTTAAATAGGGGAGAGGCCGGCGGCCGTTGGGGGAAGGTGGAGAGGCGCGGGGAGCGGGGGAGCCACGGGGAAGGAGATCGGGCGCGACGGGGGTTTGGGGAGACGACGGGGCGGCCGGGATCGACGGACAGCGGCGGTTACAGGAGATGGAGCGATGAAAATCGGGGAAAAAACGGCCGGTTAATTACTGTAGCAGTAAATGGGTAGCGGGTTCGAGTTTCGGGTCGGGTTCGGGTCCGACCTGACCTACTAAGGGTTTGGGTCCGGTTTGGGTTGGTTCGGTTCATTAAACCGGTTGGTTCAGGTTGGTTTATTTTGGTTTGTTTTAAAAACTTAGTTTTAGGTCTTTAAAACTAGTTCTGGGGTCCAATAAATTCTAGAAAAATTATCCTATGTCTAATATTTTATTTTACACCCAAAAATATTATTTTTATAATATTTTAATATATATTTTAATAATTAAAAATATTTAATTTAGAAGAACTTTTATTTTAATTCCTGAAAAATCATAGAAAAATTCAAAAAAATTCCGAAAATTCATTTTTTTTAAATCCTGAAAAATCTGGGGGTTTACACACATATAGGTAATCCTAATTTTGTGGCAACCCAATCACCATCCACCTTTTGGGTCATCGACTCAGGAGCAAGTTCTCACATGTCTGGTATAACCTCTGTCTTTCATAATCGTAGTCCCATGAAACATAATATTATTTTGGCTGATGGGTCTACTCGTTATGTGCTTGAGAAATGTGTCATTCACCCTACTCAATCATTGTCATTATTTGATTCATTATATGTGCCTAATTTTTTATTTAATTTGTTATCTGTGAGCAAGTTAACAAAATCTCTTCAATGTTCTGTGATATTTTTTTTCTAATTCGTGTGTTTTTCATGACCTCAATACGAAAAAGATGATTGGTTCGGGACACGAAAACGATGGACTGTATTACTTGGATCTACCTGAAAAGGCTTTCACTTATGTTTCTACTTCTCTGTTGCAGTGATATTATCGTTTGGGACATCCGTCGTTGGCTAAGTTGCATCAAGTTGTTCCTAGTTTGAGTCATGTTTCTAGTCTTGAATGTGAGGCTTGTCAGTTAGGCAAGCATCACAGTAGTTCCTTTCCTCGTCGTAGTGAGAGTCGTCAGTTAGAGTCTTTTGATCTTATTTATTCTGATATTTGGGGTCCATCTAGAGTCAAAAGTCTAAAAGGATTTCAATATTTTGTTATTTTTATTGATGAATATTTTAGAATGACTTGGTGTTATTTAATGAAAGAAAGATCTAAGTTTTTAAATATGTTATATGTCTTTTGTAATGAAGTCTATGTTCAGTTTGATAAACGCATCAAAATTCTGCATTCTGATAATACTTTGGAGTATACTCAATCTTCTGTGAACAGTTTCTGTGTTGATCGTGGTATAATTCATCAAACAAGTTGTGTCCACACCTCTCAACAAAATGGTATAGTCGAACGCAAATATCAACACATTTTAGATGTGGCTCGAACTCTCATGTTCAATATGCATGTTCCTAAACAGGATTGTACAGATGTCGTTCTTACTACATGTTATCTAATTAATCGCATGCCATCATCTGTATTAAATAATAAAGTACTATTTTTTATGTTACATACAGATGTCGCTTCTTCTTTTTTTACCTTCTCGAGTGTTTTGGTGTGTCATTTTTGTTCATAACTTGGAACCTAATCGAGATAAGTTAGCTCCTAGATCTCTGAAGTGTGTCTTTCTTGGTTATCGTTGTACTAAAAAAGGTTATCGTTGTTACAGTCAATAATCACGCAAGTATTATGTCAGTGCAGATGTTACATTCTTTGAGTCTACCCCTTTCTTTCCTTCAGGAGTCCGTTGTATTTATTTTACATTAGATTTGATATCTTCTATACCACTTTCGATCATTCATGAATCAGTTTTTGTCTCTATTCTCCCTTTACAGGTTTATCAGAGATCCAAGGATAGGCCAGTAGTTTTACAGAATTCAGCCCTCAACCAATCATCTTTTGTGCCTGAGGTTTCTGCTCCCACTACCACAGATCCAGATGATCTTCTCATTGCTCTCAAACTAATAAAACACATTTGTACCATAAAGAATAAGTATCATATTTCTAATTATGTTTTATTACACCGTACTTCATCATCTTTTTATGCATTTGTTGTTTCATTGTCTTCTATTTCTATTCCCAAAACTTACAAGTAGGCTATGTCATCTTCTCGTTGGAAAAGTGCAATAGATGAGAAAATGTATGCTTTACATAAAAATTAGACTTGGGAGCTGACATCACTTCATGTTGGGAAGCAAACAATGGGTTGTAGATGGATATACACTGTTAAGTATCATCCCGATGGTTTAGTTGAGCGCCACAAGGCGTGGTTGGTTGCCAAAGGGTATACTCAGACATATGGGGTGGATTATATGAAGACTTTCTCTCTAGTGGCTCGGCTAAATTAAGTTCAGATTCTTATTTCTGTAGCAGTTAATCGTCAATGGCTTATATATCAGCTGAACATAAAGAATGCTTTCTTGCATGGTGACTTACATGAGGAGGTTTATATGGATCAACCACCGGGATATATTGTAGCAAGAAATAAAAAACTCGTATGTCGATTGAAGAAAGCATTATATGGATTGAAACAGTCACCTCGTTCTTGGTTTGACAAGTTCAGTTCAGTTCTCATTCAGTATGGCTTTCGGTGCACCACATCAGATTATTCAGTATTTTGCCATTCTCCCTCAGCAGGTATTATTGTGTTGATTGTTTATGTTGATGATATCATTATATCTGGGAGTGATCATGCTGGGATTGTCGACTTGAAGGCCTACCTTAGTCATCAGTTTCATACTAAGGATTTTGGTCTTCTTCGATATTTTCTTGGAATCAAAGTTGCTCGATATAATAAGGGTGTGTATCTATCACAACGCAAGTATGTTCTAGACTTGCTCTCTGAGACTGGAATGTTGGAGTGCCGGCTAGTTAAGACTCCTATGGATTGTCATGATAAGCTTGATGCTGACAGGGAAGAGTTATTTGAGGATGTTGGATATTATAGACGTTTGGTTGGCAAACATATATATCTTACTATTATATGACCAGATATCACATATGCAGTTGGAGTAGTTAGTCAGTTTATGCATGCCCCTCGGCAACCACATTGGGAGGCTATCTCTCGCATTCTTCGATACTTGAATGGTGCACCTGAAAAATGTTTGTTGTACAAACTTTTTCAGTTACTTACGGTGACGAGGCTCAGTGATGCAGATTAGGCAGACAGTCACAGTGATAGGAGGTCTACTTCTGGCTATTATACGTTTATGGATGGCAATCTTGTCACGTGGCATAGTAAGAAGCATAATATTGTGGCTTATTCTAGTGAAGAGGCCGAGTACCGTGCGATAGATCATACAGCTTCTGAGATGATGTGGGTGCAGTCTCTTCTTCATTAAATAGGAATTATGATTCATATTCCGATGGAGATGTATTGTGATAATCAGTCAGCAATGTTTATCGCAAGTAATCTGGTGTTTCATGAGTGCACGAAGCATATCGAGGTGGATTGTCATTTTATTCATGATTTATTACGAAAGAAAAAGATTGTCACTCCTTATGTTCGGTCGAAGGACCAATTAGGTGATATCCTCACCAAACTACTTGCTCGAGGTCCATTTTTTGATTTATATAGCCAGCTTAGCATATCTGATCTATATGCTCCAGCTTGAGGGAGGGTGTTAGAGCTATTTTATTTTGTTATTTATCTTATGAGGTTATAATAGTAATTATGGGTGTATTTTATATCAATATAAATAGACATGAGATGCAACCTAGAGTTTTATGTCCTTGTAATCTTCTTTCTCATATTCTTTCTTCTCCTACTTTTCTCATTTTCTCCTCTCTCCATCTCCAAACTTCACTGTTACTTTCCATCTCTTTCTTACTTCATCAATAAGCGTCATATAGGTTAATGGTGTTTTAAAATATGAGTTAGTTAAGGAAGTATATATGGTTCATATCCTTTAAATATGACAATATCCAATTCTTGTCAAACACATGAATGCCAACTATATTGAAGTATCCATGCAACGTAGACATACGCTATCCTTGGGATTCCTAATCACCAGGGGTAGGTTGTGATATCAGTGGATCATCGGGTTATTTGTTTCAGAAACACAAAAATGATAAAAGATTATTATAAATCTCCTGCAGTGAAGTGCCTCAAAAGCATATCTCCGATTGCCACTTGCCCACTGTCACGACCTGCACCCAGAATGAGGATACGAGTACGTGGATACGTCCAGCCTACGTCACAACATCGGCGGTAGAACATTGTCTAGGTCAATAATACTATCTAAATATCTCGCACAATATATATATTGTACTTGTCATGATATCTCAACTCCAAATGAAAGACAAGATGATAATATGATAATCAATACTCAATTACAATATAAAACTAAAGGAAGATAATTACACGATATGGAATAGAAGAAAGAATTACAGGGACACAATACAATCCAACCAAGTCTAATAGTCTAAGCACAACACAATAGTCTTAAATATAACATAAATGCCAAAATATCTAAAATGAGACATATACAATATAATAATAAAAATAACTAAGTCTCCTCAGTAGCTGGCACTAGATCCTCATACTCTAAGGGAACAACCTCAGACAGCTCGCCATTCTGTGGCCCGTAGTAAGTGGGACACAAATCCTCTAACCAATCATCTGAAAAATATATCTAGTCAGGATTGGAGCAAAGTACAACCCAATAGCATTTTCAATTAATTGACAAAAAATATGAAACATTAAATAGTGATACAATACTTGATGAGCAGATAATAAAGAAGCAGGGTACAAATTAGAGTAAGCAGATAAATAAGGAAACAATGAAAAGCAAGAAGGAAGAACAGATAGTATGTAAAGACAAACATATATGAGAAACTAGTAAACCTGTCAATGTAAATATGCAACCAACATGTATAGATTAATCCAGAAAAGAATGTATCTAAACTAGTATTTTGAAATACCAAGTTGATATGTGAACGACTAGGGGTAAAATTTGGCAAACCACACGTGTAGTGTGTGGCTGCTATTATTTCAGTCAGACCATGGGATAAAAAGGGTATGTTAACATGTCTCCTAGGTATTTTTCTGTCCGATTAGTACTCATGGATCAAGTCCTGACACGAAGAATCTAAATAATCCAGAATAGATCATTAGGCCCAAAAATACATTAGTCCAAAAAAATTAATAGACCTGAAACCACTTATCTCACGATAATGAATCCATATAATACCAATTTGTATATCCAACGTATCAGAAATCAGGTAAAACAATACTATAAAACATGAATTATAATAAATATTAAATAAATAAAACTATCAGAGAATGTACTCGCCTGTGGTCCTGAGCAAATGATGCAAATCGATATCCAAACTGGTGTCGCGTGACCTATATACGAATTGCCATATTAAAACAATATTTTGGAATTATAAATAAAGTTAACTAGGCTTGTTCTAAGTTTCTAAGTCATTTCTAGGTCATTCGGGTTACAATTAGTTAATATCTATTTTTTGGGTTTTAAATGGTCTACTATATTGGCCTATGGAATGATACTAGTCAATACTAAGTCTATACTAGATTTCTAGGTCGTATCCTATTGCTATGATATGCTAGATGTCAATACTAGGTATATAGCTATATTAAACATTAGATACTAGGTATTATATACACACCTCATATACTATAGTATCATAGAGTATTATAATAATACCTTAATATCTAGAATATTTTACAGTATATACTAATACCTAACTATTTTCTAGTATTTAATATCCTAACCTTATACCCAATGCTCGATCTATATACGAAACACTCTAATACCCCCCTCACTTGCACCAGAACTTGGTATTCCTGCTGTGCATGGAATCAATCTGCAGATCCGATCTCGTCCCCTCCCACTGTGATACTTATGATATATCCCAAGATGCCTGATACACCAACACAACTATATACAACACACTCATATCAACACACATTACCTAATACACACTAGAACACTCACAATATGCCCTCACTGGTACAGTTGCAGACCAATGCAACCCGAACACAAGTGCCCCAAGCCTTGTAAACTCGTTCTCCCCCTTCACCAATTCTTGAACTCCACACTCTTACACCTTGTGCAGAATAATCCACCTCCTCCTCACACATTGCAACCAAGTTTTCCCCTTGCTGTACAATACAACAACACACTGTTGTTGTTGCCAGAATTCAAGGTAAAACTCCCCTTCACTAATTCTGCCTGAGGTCTACACACACACTCACAGTATTCGAGCCCCTTCTAAATCAATACAACACTAACTCACTTAAACACTTGACACCCAGACTACACTTACTCATATCTTGATACTCACTCTCTACACTAACATACACACTCCACATCCTCACATATCCCTGTACAATACTTCTATTGCAGCATTATTGTTGCCATACTCTGGTACTGCAAATAGCAGTTGTTTCTGCCCCTAACTGCATCTTACAATGCAATATACTAATGCTACAACTTAACTGCCATTGCAGTTTCAGTTCTTGCACTGCACAGAAGGTTCCCTCTCCTTCTCTCTAGTTCCACCAGACACACACACCCAATCACATGCACAACCTCCATTCCCAAAACACACATACTATAGTATGTAACTAACACTAACACTCTAATCTCACTGAGCACACACAATCAAATACTTGCTCAAGTATAGCTCTTGTCACACCCCAATTCCGTAGAATTGATAGTCGTCCCCCGGGCGTGACAACGTGCATGCCTAGGTTGCGCTACGCACAAGGCTAAGGTATTTTATATAACGAGCACATATTCAGAGTACGCATATAATTGAAACACTATGTTGAAACATAAAAAAGTTCTCTTTATTGATAATGAACATCTTTTACAAACTCTTGAATAAGTCGATAATTGCCATACTGGCTTACAAAAGTGACTCAAAATGAGATAAACGTCCTGATACATTACATCATTTTACTAAAACTTTAAAACTATAGACATCTTCGGGCGAAGCTATCGCCTTTCCACGGAACTGCATAAGTTATGTGCACGAGCTCCTGGATCTTCAAAATAGTTCTTCGAAGGCACGATCAGGGCATGCCGGTAGGTGGAATGGATTGGAAAGTCACTCTAGCTTCTTACAGGATCTCCTTGGTGCGGGGAATCTGTTGCAACGAGGGTCAGTACATCAAAATGCACTGGTGAAGGCGAGCTGACCCAACTATACCAATCAACACATTGTTTATACGAAGCATGCAAGTTATTATGTGGTCTTTCTATCTCCTTAGTCCATTTTACAAGCAAGAATTATATATAAAAGTTACTGAAATAAATATGCCACCCTTTGGTGACTTTTACCTGTCCGTCTGAACCACCTGCACAATACTTACCATGACCTTCCCTGCCACGAAGACATAGTTAGCTTGCATAGTTTAAATATACGTGGAGATCACTGGCGCGATGCCATAGTGGACGAGTTATAGTCATTAACGAGGATGGTATATAACGAAAGAACTAGAGGTGCTACAAGCCATCCCGTCCAGCACACAAGACTAACATGAAGTTTCGTCTGGATCAGGTCGGTGTCAGTCCACAGGAACTATGACCTTGTGCACCAGTTGTCCATGATCAAACGACGTCTATACTAAGTTATCAACTGATGCAGTTTAAGGCAACACGAGCATGAGACAAGTAGCATGGCATAATTTATTTTGTATAGTCTCCCTGATCAGTTTATTGCATAACAAGGTGTGTTCTATACATAGCAAAATTATAGAAGAAGTATACATTCTAACTTGAATTGAAACACTATGAAAGAACATTTTAAGTAAACTAGTATGTAACAAGGTAACCATTTTCAAGTTGGTTGACAAGCACAAGTAATCCAAGTATATTCCTTTTTATCTTGACATCTTTTAGTTATTAAGGTATCGTTTGATCGGAATAATCAAGAATGCAAGATTTTAGATGTGAAGACTTGTAAGAAGGGTCAACTTAATCAAATTTAGCCACTCACAAGTTGGTTAGAGATAGGAACGAAAAGAGGTACTTCAAGACTCCGCTCACACGATGTCTATTGTACGATCACATGCATTGCCACGAACAGATGATCAATACCTCTTCTACTCTTTCCAAGCTCGGAATAAAATACAGTTCAACGAACAAAAGCAATAAAATCCATCGAAATCGTTCAATAAAATATAAATTCAAAAACCAACTCAAAAGCACAAAAGCAACAAGGCGACGGTAAAAACTAGGCAAAAAAACTTGCAGCGGAGAGGTCCCTCTTGACTCTGCCGCTAATTCCATCCTCGCTTAGCGGCAATCCACATACGAGTCATTGCATCGCATCGAGTAATCAAAAATACCTGAACGGATATGATTATAACACACTTGTGTATAATTGAAACACTTGAACATCTTCTGCAACACGCCTTATAATATGTGTAACTCGTGCATACGAAACATAACTTCGCCCAAGACACTTGTGTTTGTATATGCTATTGTCCCTGGATTTTATTATATATCTCGTTCTTGATTTTACTTGATTTTCCTTGGACAGGAAAGGACGAATGGTAAGTTGGTAAGCCTCGCCGTGTTCCATTATATCGCCGTATTTGTATATGCTATTCATTATGCCATAAAACTGATCCTAAGGCAAGACTAGAAAGATAACTTAATAGATGGTGCATGAAACCTATATAACGTGTTTGGATTTGTCGAGCGGGCGAGAATCCTCCCCACCAGTGCATTCATGTACTAATAATCCACCAGATTGCTTGCAGGGTGCGGGAGAACCTCGTTCGGTGCGAAACCCCCCTTCGTGCGTGCTAAGGTGTGGATTTCACTCTGGAGCCTTGGAGCGTTATGTCCGAAACTAAAGCACATATACAAGACATAATGTTGGAACATCGTCTATGTATCATTCTACAAATGTATCCACTTGGCACACTTTTATCGTTTCAGAGAGAGAGAGAGAGAGAGAGAGAGGCTTGAGCGACTTGTAATCTCGGCCTAGCGCCGCCTGTAACACTTGTTCAATATCAATAAAGAGCTTGTTTTAATTCTATACTTGTGTTATTCAATGCTTTCGCTATTGACGACTCTACGAACTTGTTACCAATCGCCTGTGCGTTTCTTATTTTGTTGCATTCAGACTATCCGTTTGACTCGGTGGCTTAGACATCTTACCGCCTGTTCGGATCATGGCCTTGCTCGAGCGCAGCTTAGGCTCGTGCGGCATCACGCCCAGGTGGGAAAGATCAGTGGGGACGGCCGATTATCTGCGGGAGATCGGGGCGTGACATATTGGTATCAGAGCATGGCTTTACGTCTTTGGACTTCTTATCATTTTTTTTTTAGTTTCGAAATCTCGTATGTGGGTTATGTGCATACACTCTCTCTCGTTGACCCGATTGGATGTTCCATACAATGAGTCTAAATACTTTCAAAAGTGTATGTGAATAATGTGATTGCTTGTACAAAATTATGATACGGTGGCCTTTGTGCCGACCTGTGTTAGGCTTTGTGGGAATAGACTCGTGCTAGAATTTGCAAGTTATGTACAAACTCAAATACCTATACGTGATAATCCAGCTTGTTAGTGTACGGAATAGAATATCGTTCGGACGGTTAGCTATGCACACAGCCTTTCGGCTAAGTTGTATTGAGTATCGCGTGCCAAAATCCTTTTGGTGCAAGCTAGTTGCAAGCGAGATTAGGATATCGTTCAGATAAGGATAAGTCAGACTTAGAATGGAAACCGATAGAAATCTTATCAGTTTATCGCTAAGGCGAACATAGAGAATCATGCTTGGATTTTGGGAAATAGTTCGAACGGTATTTCGTGTCGGAAGATACAAATCAAATATGATTTACTTGGATGACTATCAACATGATATAAATATGTATGAGACTAAGATTTTACTAGGCGATACTTAGGTGTCATACATGAATTATAAGGAACGGCTTGGTGTGTATGCTAACGATTGATACAAACATGATTGGGGATTTGATTGGGTGACTCGATTTCTGAGTGGTGTATGGATCATTTTAAAAATGTTCAACGAATTCATAGGTCTCGTGCGATAGTTGGATTGAATGATTGGAAAAGTCTTGAACAAGTGATAAGGCTTATATCGAATAAGGATTCAAGAAAATGGAAATCAATATCATGGTAAAAGAAAACTTGTTAGAAACTTGGAGGATCGTGCGAGCGATTTTGGATTAAAATAAACGGATTAAACTTGAATAGAATATCGCTCGAATAAAAGTTAGTCCGAGAAATAATATTATGGTTCGAGGAAAGAGGTAAGCGATAGCGGATTTGACCTGAAGTTTGGACGAACGATCTTGAATCTAGTTCGAAAAGATAACCTTCAAAATTAGTCCCGACCGAGAACGATTATCCTGTGGGTGCGCCGGCGTGATGATTTCATGTACGGCAGGGATGATCGAACTCACGGGAACATGTTTGGTGATTATTCCAAACGAACTCGATAAATGGAATATATCAAAAGTGGATAGACTTTGGCTTGAATATTTGAACATAGTTGTTAAGGAATGCCATAAGTAGACTATGGATTATCAAACGGTAATATTGGAGTTGGATAATTTTACTAGACGAATTATAATCACAGCATGAACGAATATAACTTGATGGATTTTATATATATCTTGGATGGAGCAAAGTAAAATGATAAGGTATCTCGATCGTGTCGAGGATAACCATAATGTTTGATGTTCTTGTCTTGTGCGAGCGTAACTCTATGCTCGTATATGCGTCACGTCCGGATTAGGATGATTATCCAGCGGGAGCGTTGGCGTGGTGATCTCACATCCAACGAGGATGATCGAACTTACGGGAGACTGGAGCGTGATAACTGATAGACCGTCGTGACTTGTGGTTCGACACGATAAGACGAATTTAGAAATACAAGTGAATCAAAAGTGTTTCAGGGATAAGTTAGCCTAGAACCTGGAGTAAATCACGCTTGATGGTTTCGTGAACGGATACATGAATCTTGTTAGACGACTTGGAGCTACAGTCAAAGGTTTAGAACTGAATCTTATCTTGGTGGTCTAGACTTAGAAATTGGTTCTATTAAAACATGTTTGGGGAGATAGACTATACGAATTGCTAGGCTTGTCATGCGACTTGGATATATCATGGATTTAACCGAACAAACTTGAACCCGGTACAAACGAACGTGTTAATGTGAGTAGGATGATCTGTGCTCGATGTTTAGAAATCTGAGTAAAATAAGCTTGGGTAAAATTTCTCGTGCAAACGAACAATGGTTTGACCTTAGAAATTGGGGCGAGCATCGTGCGACGAATTTGCACGATGAATCGTATGCTTGAACTTTTACTTATGACCTTGTGAGATGACATAGTAATTAGGCAGACGACCCTGTGCCGAGTGAAAGAACTTGTGTAACCGACTTTAGCATATTTTTTAAACAAGACATATAATTGGGGCAGCAAGACTTAGTGTAGACTTGGAACGGTAAGTGTGTGTTATGTTTAACACAACGGAATATACGGTAGGACATGGACGCTAGTCGATTGATCGGATAGATCGTGCTTAATGGTAGTACAATGCTTGATTCTTGGTTGTAATAGAAATGACTTGGATTTTATTGACCCTGTTGGAAGTATCATCGTGAATTATAAGACGAGAACCCTTGAGATTTTCACAAGTAGCTTATCCGGATTCACTATCACTAAGTTTGATTGAATGCATATGTTTGAGGGACGCATTGAACGTGTGTACGATCCAAGACCCAGTGATATGTTAAACTCGAGTGCAAATACTTCTCTATCGCTAAGTTGGTTGACATGAATATGTTTAAATGACGCTTTGAATATGTGCACGATCCAGACTCGCGATATGCTGATCTCGAATGCTAGTGCAAGTGAATATGTTAGATTCACATGAACGAGTATAACGACTTGGATAAGTTTGCCTCAGCCTTAGATCATTATTCAAATGGATTATACCGGACCCCGCGTTAAATGATATATGTTCCGCGCTAAGGCGCAATAGAGACCGAGTCAGACCATGGATTAAATGATAGATTCATTCAATGAGACAAACCCAGCATATACGCGACACGATATAAGGAACGAGTAGAAAATTATGTTCGAACGGATCTAGTGGTACAGATTGTTATGCTTAAGATAGGTCCGATAAGTGCGATAGAACGGTTTGCGCTCAGGAAGTCTCGAGGACGAGACTTTTTCTGAGTGGCGTATAATGTAATGGCCCATTCCGTTCAAGCAAAAAATTGATTCAAATGGCGCAAGTGCAACGACCCGACCTATTTTTCTCAGCGAGAAGACTCGTTTGAGGCAAAGGATTTCCAGACTTGGCCCTTCAGGAGTTCAGACTTAGACTTTCAAAGGCTCGCTCGGAGTATCGCTCGACCGAGGCGAATCATCGCTAAGGTGGGTGGCTACGATAAACTTATATTTGCTTAGACAACACACTAAAAATATGGATGATACTTGCTAGTCGCTAGGTGAATCACCCCATGCATGCTAATAAAGAATACAATGCACCTAGCTAAGGAAATAATTCCAAATTGTATTGCTTGTGTTAGAACATAAAAATAAAATTTTGCTTATAAATGGACCCTTGCATGCTACCCTTGCCTTGTGCAAGTAGACCCCACTATGCCTCGAGTAGATCGTTGTATACTCTCCGAAGTGCACTATTTTACTTGTTTACACTGCACGTCCATAGATTATGTCACTCGATATGTCCCTTTACAGTTTCACTCCTCTCTTCACCCTTAGACCCGTGCCAAACATAAATGCTTATGTTTTCATATAAATGCATGCTTGACACATTTCAATGCTTGTCAGATAAATTATACCGCAATCAAGTAACATTATCCGTATCGTGCATGCATATAGTTAGCCAGAAGGCTATCAAATAGTTCTTCTGTGCAATATGAACCTGCAAGTATATGTGGTCGTCTGGTTACCAAGGCATCCCCGAACCAGGGGAATGCATCAAGTCAAGTTGAACACTGAACGAGAATCATGTCAAGTAAAGCAAGAATCACAGCTCGTGGAGCAATGCTCGTTCAGACCAATAATCAAGGATTTTCATGTCAAGTTGTGAATCTAGAAGACCAAGACTTGAATGTAACGCCCGCCACCGCACGGTGCGTTACGCTGAGTCGAATTGAATGAAACAAATGCTGGTTATATTTGATTTGTTGGATTTTGGGAAGAAGTATTGATTGAGTTGGTTTCATGTGCAGATGGCTAGCGGGTTCGATGGAAATCA
This sequence comes from Iris macrosiphon, assembly GCA_036927795.1. NCBI lineage: Eukaryota > Viridiplantae > Streptophyta > Magnoliopsida > Asparagales > Iridaceae > Iris > Iris macrosiphon. Next base: position 205,399,316 of record JAYESA010000008.1, read on the forward strand.
GGTGTTCGTTCAAAGCAATACTGAGATAGCTGGGTTGGAATGATAATGCCATCTTTCTTAGTCCGATCGGTCGGATGATTTGTAGAGCACGGCCTGCTCGCACGGTTATACCAGTTGAGTAGATCGCGCTTGCATCGGACCACGGGTTCAAGGGATTGGCCGTATCGGCAGGACATGATGCTTAACGGAATCAAACATTATGAGTGGGCTCTTTCCCTTCTCCTCTACTCCTTCATGCCTAATAATATGGAAAACACGTAATAGGCTTGAACACTTGGACTGAAATATTGGGAATCACTATACTGAGGCGTGCATAGAGTGTACGTCATTTGCTTGGATAGGTTTGTGACATTGAATGTCGCAGAAAACTTGGAAACCAGGGAGATTTTCGAATCTCGTTCCATGGACGGTCTTCGGAGCACCGGGACCAATCCGATCCGGATGGAGCTCATGCAGCCTTTCGTATACGAGCTGGGTGGCATCTCCGCTAACGCCGTGCCACCTTTGTAGATAAAAGCTGACAGTCTCATGTGCTTGGACGAGATGGTTTATAGCGCCTCTTGTGCTTTCATTGCATTCCATCCTCGTCAATGACTATAACCCGTCCTTTATGGCTATGCCAGTGACTCATGTCCATATAGATAAGTTATCATCGCTTAGCGGTAATCCGCGTACGAGTCATTGTATCACATCCAGTAATCGAAAATACCTGAACGGATATGAGTATAACACACTTGTGTATAATTGAAACACTTGAACATCTTCTGCAATACTCCTTATAATATGTGTAACTCGTGCACCTGAAACATAACTTCGCCCACGACACTTGTGTTTGCATATGCTATTGCCTCTGGATTTCATTATATATGCTCGTGCTTAATTTTACTTGGTTTTTCTTGGACAGAGAAGGATGAATGATAAGTTGGTAAGTCTCGTCGTGCTCCTTTATATCACACGGCGCACTGCCACACGAGTTAGGCTATTCATTATGCTATAAAATTGATCCTAAGGCAAGACTAGTGCACAGAAACTATATAACGTATTTGGATTTGTCGAGTGAGCGAGAATCCTCCCCGCCAGTGCATTTATGTACTAATAAGCCACCAAATTGCTTGCAGGGTATGGGAGAACCTCGTTCGGTGCAAAAATTCCCTTCGTGCGTGCTAAGACATGGAGTTCACCCTGAAGCCTTGGAGCATTACGTCCGGAACTGAAGCACATATACAAGACATAATGTTGGAGCATCGCCTATGTATCATTTCATAAATGTAGCCACTTAGCATGCTTTTAACATTTCAGAGAGAGAGAGGTTTGAGCGACTTATAATATCGGCCTAACGCCGTCTGTAATACTTGTTCAATATCAATAAAGAGCTTGTTTTAATTATATACTTGTGTTATTCAATGCTTTCGCTATTGACGACTCTGTGAACTTGTCATCAATCGCCTGTGTGTTTCTTATTTCGCTACACTCGGACTATCCATGTGACTCTGTGACTTAGATATCTTACCGTCTGTTCGGATCATGGCCTTGCAAGGGCGCAACTTATGCTCGTGCGGCATCACGCCCAGATGGAAAAGATAGGACGTCCCGCGGGAGCGCTGGCACGGTGATTCGCACCTAGCGGGGACGACCGATTACCTGCGGGAGATCGGGGCATGACAGCTCTTCTCCATAAATAAGGTGTACACCACACTCTCACAATACCTAGTACACTCACTCACACACAACTCTATAAACACAACACACAAACATTTACATGTATACATATCACAACTGAGCACCTGCCCTCCCTTCTTTCTCACCTGGACTGAACACAGTCCTACTAATACACCATCCTCAATTAACACCGATACATGACACTCTAATATAAAATATACCCACACATACTCTAATATTTATAGGTTTACACTGTTATTCCTCACTAACACTCAAGTTCTCAATACACTATGCACAGACACATGTATGGATACACCAAGGCACTCACTCTCACTCCTCACTGGCTGGAAGTTGCTTTACTACTGCATGTACATTCCCCGATATACTTGTCATGACCCGCACCCTGTGTAGGGATGCCAGTAGTGAACAATGCCCAGCCTACGCCGCAACATCGGCGGTAGAACGTTGTTTGAGTAAACTATCTATCTAATAATCAAGACATAACAATATCACACATGTAATATGAATATACTCAATCACAGATCTATCGCACGAATATGATAAAAGAATAGAAGAGTCACAAATACAACTCACAAGACTAAAATAATTTTCAATGAGTCAGAGAAATACTAAAATAATATGCTGGAGACAAATCCAGCACAAAGAGTCTAACTACTGCGCTACGAGTCCTGGGTCATCTTTCTCAGTCGAGATGAGACCCTCCTGGGCCAAGGTCTCTGGCTCTAAGCCTACCACGTCCTGAGGCCCGTAGTGAGTGGGGTACCACTCCTTAGTGTCATCTGGAAAAATATATCCAGTTAGAAAAGGAGCAGAGTACATCTCTAACAGAAGTTCTAATAAATAATGTAAACTATGTAACAGTAAATATATGTGAATATACAAGATACAACATATAGATACAATAGGTATGCAATAAAGGAAATACTAGAAATAAACACAAGAATGAGCAATATGGAAATGAACAAGAAATACTAATGACTAAGTGAGTGAGTACGAGCTTTAACATGTGATCGGCTTGGGAACTTGATCAAGAATTATGGCCTGGCTAATCATACGTGTGGTGTATGATTAACAATATTCAATGAACAAGACTTGATACAAGGAGGGTATGATCACATATCTACACTATATACTTTTCGCCCCTGACTGGTATAGTGGATCCAACCATGGTACGTTATGACACGGGTTTTCACAAGAAGGGCACTACGCTTCTCATAAACCAATGTCTGTATTTGTACAAGAAGAACAAGGAAACAAGGCTTGCATAGGATACACCGTAACTACCAAGGAATAATATCTCATAATAAGATCCAGATATACCAATCCGTGTAACCATCGTGTCAAAAAATTAAGGATATCTACACTAGATACAAGAGACATAGAGGATATCATAAATGAGAAACTATTAGAGAATATACTCGCCTGAAATCCGATAAACAGTATCAAAGATGTCCGGTACGGTGCCTCGAAGACCTAAATATGGAATATTACATCAACACAAGATTTTGAAATAAAAATAAATTAAACTAGTCAACTTCTAGGTCAAAAAGCCATTTCTAAGTCAAAATAGTCAAACTAGGTCAACTCTAGGTCAACTTTAGGTCAAACTAGTCAAACTTGGTCAAACTAGCTATTTCTAGGTTGTATGAGTCTATCTCTAAGATATTGGGTCCATACACTATGTAACTAGGCCACACTAGCTATACTAAAATACCAGAAAACCAATAAGATACCGTATCCTAAGATACGCAAATTAAAGATAGGAAAATATTATAATATGTATATAAAATCAATAATATTTAATATCCCTAACTAAACTAATGCTAAGTGGATACCTTGGCTTTGAACCAATGCGGTATCACACCACTACACACCCATCTTGATACTCAAACCCAATACCATGAGTATCAACAATACCTTGACATTACCTTGGTATCACAAGGTAATATGAATTCTAGTATATACTAACTATCCAATATACTAAACTCTAAACTAACATATATTTAACTAATACACTACTACTAACTATACTAACTACTAACATACTAATATATATATATATATATATATATATATATATATATATATATATATATATATATATATATATATATATATATATATATATATATCACTATTAGTAACAAGTATACATATATAACTACTAAATAACAATATGAATACATATACATATAATTACATAATGCAGTAACTTACTTAACTAAACTACTAACTAAACCATCAATAGGTATCAATGAACCAACTAATACCTATACATCAAGCTACTAGCTAACTAAACTACTAATTAAACTAACTTTGAACCAACTAGCTAGCTTACCTCCTTACCCTGCTCTGCACTTGTTGTTGCTGCTGCGTTTGCTGCTGCTCAAAGCTGTTGCTGCTGCTGGAGTTGCTGATGTACATGCTGCTGCCACTGCATGTTGCTGTACTTGCTGGCCTTGTTGTACTGTATACTGCTACTGCCTCTGTAGTGCTAGCTGCTGCTGCTGCAGTAGTTGTTGCATGCTTGCTGTGCTGCAGTGCCTTGCTGCACTGCCTCAAGCTGCTGCTGCCCATCTCCATCTCCTTGCTGCAGTTGCTACTGCATGCTGTTGCTGATCACTGATACTCTGCTGCATTGCTGTTATTCTCAGTTCACTACTTGTTGTTGCTGTGCTAATGATGATGTTGCTGTGGTTGCTTTGCCCGACCCCCTCTTCACTGCACACTACACACACACATCTACAAACACCAACACACATCTATATACTCTCATATATATATATATATATATATATATATATATATATATATATATATATATATATATATATATATATATAACTCTCACTCAACACATACATATGTACATATATAAACATACACACATACATATATACAACTCTCTATGTATATACATAATCACATACAAATATTATATATATATATATATATATATATATATATATATATATATATATATATATATATATATATATACATATATATATATATATATATATATATATATACATATATATATATATATATATATATCACAAACATATATTTATATCTATACATATATACATAACACTAGATATATATACACATATAATACATATATCACTATACATATATATATATATATACATAACCATAAAATTATAATACTCTAAATAGCTATAAACAAGTATATTGAAATGCAAGAAATAAATATGTGGAGTGCATCACACCCGTATCACACTAGGTCTATGATACACTTGCGATATGAGTCCACCACACCACCAAACATACCCCGAAGGACACGAGCAAGTCTAAAATAGTAATTATGAACAATATAAAGAGTTAATTACATATCTACGTGTCTGTGTCAAAATGTGACATGCTCAACCCCCCGTGTCGGAAGAAAACTTCTAAATCAATCCGTATCTCCAAATTATCGGGATACGGCCTATATGTATCCAATTATGGACACGACACTAGCCACACATAATCATACGCATGTCAATTTGGTCTAATTGACCAATTGACAAACACAAGATGTGTTAATCTCGGAATTCTCCCAAAATTGACACAAAATAACACATAACTTTCTCCATAGGCCTCCTATGAACCTAATTCCAATTCCTATGGGTAGCTTTAATATATAGGGTAGTTCCTAATGATTAAAACACATATTTAGAGTCTAATTAAATAAAAAAAAAATTGAATTGTACCTATTGGGAGATGGATTCCCAATAAAATCTCTAAATTGGGTGAAAAGAGCCTTCAACTTGTAGATCCTTGCTCCTCCTTGTAGATCCTTGCTTCCTCCTTGTAGATCCTTGCTTTAATATCCCCCAATGATGATTTAGGAAGGAATTGGGAAGAAATTTGGGTAGAATTTAATGTGGGAATAAAAAAATTTGGAAGAGAAAAATTTTAGATCTAGATTTGAAATAAAAAATGATGAGAGAGAAATTCTTCCTCCTATTTATATGGCCGGCCACCAAACCCCCTCCCCAAGCTACTATGTAAAGTCTAAAATATCCTTTGGGGCCTCTCATGAAGAAATAATTAAGGAAAAAAGGTTCTAGTCTAATGGATTTAACTTAATTAATCATCCTCCTAATGAATGGGCTTATAATTTGGCTCAATTCTAACTAGATTTAAATGTTGGTCCATGGATCTACTCTAAACTAGTTAGGTTCACTAACACAAGTCTAAAACAATAACTAACATCTAACAATAATAAATAATACAATAAATAAATATATAATATGTACAATATTTAATAATTATAAAATAACCAAAATACCCTTTCCTAGAAAATGTGGTAGTGACAACACCCCAACATCAGACCCCAATGAAAATATCTTAACTCCTACCGCTGCATTCGACATGCAGTCCCACACTTAACCCCACTTGATACCCTTACTTAGTTCCACCCTCACTTATACTTGCTGAACATATTCCTTCTACTCGAGCACTGCAGTACCCTCTGCTGTGTATTACCCATGCTATGGCCAAATGTGCAATGCTCTGCCTACTAACTAACTTTTCCACCAGGGCCACTGCCTAGTGGCAACTGTAACTTGAACTTCAACCCACTGAAACCTCTGCACACTTCAATTTCTGGACCCTGATATGCTCAATCACTAACATATGAACTCAACACATGAAACAACACTTCTCATAGACACCACAGTGCACATGCACTTGACTGTCACTCCCTTCTTCCCACATTCACACAACCATCACACAATGTCATCCACATCAAAACTACTCTAACACACACAATTCTGAACACATAACATATATACAAATGTATACATATACATATACATATATATGAAATACACCTATAGAATACACCCTCAAGCCAAATACCAAACACTTAGTGTGCACCATGGTGTATCACTCCATGATAGACCACTCCAAAGCCCATGAAACATCAAACATGCACATATAATATCATATCTAAATAACTAGTATATATATATAAATCTATTATTTAGTGAAGAGTGACACTAATTGGGCAAAACTCCCAAATTTGAGGCACAAAATAATATTCCACAAGAAAAAATCATAGATCTAGGTAAATAAGGGCTTCTAGAACCTAGATCTAGCCATAGAAAGCAAATTCTACCTATGGGAGGGTTCCTATAGGTCCAATGGGCGTTCTTAACCATAAATAGAGTGGAAAATAGGGAATTACCTAGGTTTTGAGTGACCTCCTTGAAGAACTTCGAATTTGGACACGAGCAAGACGAAGCGGACACGATCCTCAACCCTTGGACTCTCCTTCAAGCTTCCTCTAGCAATGACAAGCTCCTTAGCCTTCTTAGGAAATAAAAATGAGAGGGATGAGTCTTGGAATGGATTGATTAGGGGTTTTTTTCTCAATTTGGAGATGAACAAATTAGTAAGGCAAATGGGACTATAATGAATAATAAATGCTTATATAGGTTTTCTCTTAAGGTTAGTGTTATGTTTAGTTTGATATGACTCAAAAATCCCTCTCCATTCTATCATGAATAGGATCCAACTAAACCATAGGATAGAATATTCTATTATTGAGTCAATAGGGTTTAATGAACCTAATCTAGTCATGAACAACTAATGACTCAAATAGACTCAACCTAACTAGTCTAAACTCATTAGCTAACCTAATAGTCACATAATTAATATATATAATATTATAATATTAAATAATGATTAAATGATAAAAAATATTCCTCTTCAGGAACTAGGTAGTTACACCTACAATATGTGAGTTTTTCAGCACTAAGGTAACATTTGACACCTTACTAATTCAATCTCTTTAACCTTTTCTATGCACCTAACTATAGGTGGAAGTATTGTGCGTATCTCCTACGTTCATGGCATCCATAGAACTCAACCAGAATGGAGAATTGCTGGACATAAGTCATGACATATTTACACTTAAATGCTGTTACTTTTCTGCAGTACACATGCCAAAAGATATCCTAGGTTACAACAGAAGTACTTCAACATAAAGACACCAAAAGACTAATAAGTAAATATCATTAAATTGAGGACTAATATAAAAGATGAGTTAATCAAATTATCAAATGCAATATCATTTTAGGCAAAAACAGAAATAAATTAGTACATAATCATAAAAGGAAAACTATGCAACCAGTTTCCACACTGCTTTGAGCAAATCTGATAAAATATGTGTCAATGAAGTGGCGTGGTATTTTGCAACACCTACACCATGTGTCTGACACATCATGCCCTACTTTAAATGAAAATTACTGGAGGAAAACATGTTTTCTTTCTGCTTTTGCGGTCTCATGACTCTCATCACAATGAATATATTAAAGCAATACAGAGCAAGAACAAAATGCAAACAAATGATAGTTATAATTCCAAGTAGGTTCATTCTAACCATCAATCTTAATCTGATTGTATCTTAAAACTTAAGATAAGTTTACGTCCAAGCATTTCGGATACCACAAACTGGTGAGTTGAACTTCCCACAATAAAGAAAAGTGTTAAATCCTCAGCAATATAATAAAGCTTTAATTCATGTACCTTAATTATATTATTCAACGTAGTGTCTACATCTTTGATTTTCGATGAACCAAATAAGTGTTAGTCCCGAAGTCAGATCAAAGAAGAAGAGGTAGCCACAAAGTATAGACTCACACAATACTTCGTCTCTACAAACTCCAGAAGAGAAGTTGGTGCACTGAGATTCACACAAGAGTTCCTCTACAGTGACACACAATCCCACAGAAGCACTAAACAAGGAACATATTACAAACTGACAACCCAAAGAAAATGTAAATACAACAAGAATCAGAAAATCGTTCTTTTCTTTAAGTTCGTAGACGCTATACCGAGAAGAATGGGAACAAGAACAGAAATACAAAGAAGAAAACTCTTGCTGGGGTGATCAAAACCACCAGAGCTCAAGACAAAATTTGTGCTATATAAAGATTTGCCTCCAGAATCCAGCAATTTCACACGATAACTTCTGGAACGCTCTTGGTCACCTTCAGATCACTCGGAAGATTCCTTTGGAAGGATGATAACTTCTGTCGCAGGTCCTATTGGTGTCACCCCCATTTTTTGGATTAGGGGTATTTTTGTCTTTCCGTAATTAATGTGTAAATGATTTGCATGATATTTAATTATATTTAAATAATTGATGATGATTATTTGATTGTTGCAATTTATCGCTGCTTCGATAATTAGGACGCTATGCGAGCCCTTGTCTTCCAACTGATGTCGCACCCTTATCCTAGACGTGCTAAACTATTACTTTGATCCTTGTATGACTCATAACCATGTCTCGTTGTGCTTCAGTTTAGACGCGCAACATTCGTCGCAACCCATTGTATCTAATCCTCAATAAATTCAATTTTGTGCAATTTTCCCTATTGTTGGACACTTTTATGCAAAAACGTATTAAGGTGTCCATCCCATTGGACACGACACGCGAATAAATCCAATTTCCCTTCATGTATATTTTTCCATAATTTTGGGACTGTGACATTGCAACATCAATCTTCTCGAAACCATGGCCTCAAAAAACCTTGAAACTAATGCATCATAGCCTCCCATTTTAATTCCATTAAATCTTGGCCCTTGAAACATCTCCATAAGAGGCCAATTCCAAGAGGGTTGACCAGTCAACCCAATCCTAGGTCAACCCTTACATAATACTATATATATAAACCTCATTTACTCTTTTCCTTTTTCCTTCCCAACCCACAGCCGATCAAGTACTCTACCATCCCTATTCTTAAACCCGACTGCCATCACCACCCGCTGATCCCTCGAGCGCTCCGCCGGACGCCTGTCCCCGCCCTTGTCGACTGGAGCCGACCGGCAAGAGCGCTGCCAGCACCAACCGGCTGAACGCCTCGACTCCGCTGCACCAGAGGCCGCTGTCCGCCGGACCGACTGCACCGAGAGCACCGGAGACCATCAACCGAGACTCGCCTACACCCCTCGCTGAAGATCGACGACCGCTACTGAACGCCTGGACACCCCGCGCTGACTGATCGACGACCGACTGCTCGACAACGCTGCCGACCGAGAGTCCCCGCGTTGACTGATCGTCGACCGACTGATCGACGACGCTGCCAACCAGAGTTCGACGACAGACCCTGCACTCGACCGGCCTTTTCCCTGTTCGTGACCATCGCCTCGTAGTCATCATCGTCATCGTCTCGTTTTCGCACGCAGGTTCGACATAAACCTATACTCGAATATGTACACATCCGTAGATCATGCGTTAGTATGCGTAGGTATTGGTACATGCACGTATATACATATATACACGTAGAGGTATGTGGATATTATGCTCAACTAAGATATATATACGTACTCATATATATGTATTCTAGGTATCCCTAGTATATATATATATATGCTATTGTGTATACACATGGTATAAGCCTTTGTTAGTATATCTATATAATATATAAACATATATTGTAATGGTAACTAATGAACACTTATGTATCTACATACAAACCGTATAATTCTCAATCAGCATAATAACAACGTATATATAATATATATGTGTGCATCGTATGAATTGAATTAAGTATAAACATATGAATATATATTAATTGTGTAATTAATTAGTACTATGAGATACATTAGCCATAGTAAGTACTATGTAGTATATGCACTGGATGTCTTGAATGTGACCACGGATACCCCGTAGGCACATCGACCTGTGACCCACTAGCGTAGCCTGTTGAGATCATTATGTTGATTGTGTGCTAGAGTAATGTCTGATGAAGTACTGCATTATGTGATATGTCTATAGGATTGTGTGATCACGCAGACGATACTTCGGAACCCGGACAGTGGTATTGCCAGCTAAGGACCTCAGGCGAGTACATTCTCTGACAGTTTCCATTATGTTGATTACCTCTATAACTCTTGTTGTATAGCGTACATGACTCTGACACTGTTCTTTATACGAGTTGGCATCATTGAGACATGTCACGAGGAGTCGTGATTGGAATCCATCGTGCTAGCTGGGGAAATAGGAAAATATTAGTAGCTTATGTGATCATACCCAACTTACATGCATCATTAGCTCACCCACACCTCACGTCGGTGCAGCCTTACCCTTACATGCCTCATCGTTGTTACATATGGTTAGCCGGACTTGTTGGGGATGATCGCTAATCAATGTAATGTGTCATATAGTCCCAAGCCGATCACATGATATACGGATGTTTCACACACTTAGTTAGATGATTCTTGACATGTATCTTGGTATATTGATCTTGCATTTCCACATGTTCTAGTTATTGTTCTTGTACACACTTACATATCAGTTCATTGTTCTTGCGTGTACTTGTAGTTCTATTTCTTGCTAGATGCATATTGATGATGATGTTCCAGTAATTCTTATTCCAGTATTTCCTATTGCCAGTTATTCATATCTGTCTTGTATTTCTTTACACTGTGCTATAGATTTTGTCAATATATGTGGAACTGCTGTTAGAGGTGTATTTCGTTCCAATCCTGACTGGATATTTTTTCCAGAGAACCTTGAGGATTTCTGTACCACGCACTACGGACCAGGTATAGATGCAGACTATGCACCAGAGATTCTAGAGGAGACTACACCTCTAGATGAGACTTTACCTGCAGCTATCTAGATAGTATTTATGATACTTTTGAGACTCATGGAGGTTATTTCAGTTATGTTTAGACTTATATTAAGTTTAAATTGGAGACTTGTGTTGGACAGCTAGACTGAGAGTTATCTTTGTGTTTGAGATATGGTGTTTAACTATGTCATTTCCTTTTATCTTTTATCGTGCCTTATAGTTGTTGTGATTGAGATTATTGTGAGATGTATATCATTGACAGGTGTTTAGTTATATAGAATCACTGTGACCTAGACAGCGTTCTACCACCGATGCTGCGGTGTAGGCTGGACGTACCCATGCTCTCGTGCCCCTATACCGGGTGCGGGTCGTGACACGTTTTTAGTGGTGGCCCATGTCGGTCAGCTTCACAATTTGTGCGATATCGTGGTAGTGCGACAACTTAGTTGTACTGCTGCGAGCCTGTGCTAGGATATAGGAAATAAGGATCTAGGATGATAGTATGCTCAATCACACTAGGAAATTTCGAACTTTATATTGCTATTCTAACTGATTGCTTCCTTTAGCACTTTACTGTCCTTCCTTGATAGTATCATATCTATCACCTTAATTGATTCTTTTGATCTGTATTCAGGATCCGCCGAATACTAGATCCATGGGAATGGGAGCAACAAATTCAGAGAGGACTGCCACCTCTCAATCTGATGAACAGATACCAGAAGATTCTCCTACATCTCCTGTTCGTGTGGGAGTGTCTGCAGCTAACGGGATTCCTCCACCTATACAGAGGATTTCCCCAGCTATGACAGACAACCTTCCACCACCACCGACACCAATTTTTGGAGGAGTGCCCACTGACGGGGCACAGATGTTCGCACTGATGCAGGGCATGCTAGAGGCCCAGAGAGTAACGGCAGAAGCTCAGCATGTTCAAGCTGAGGCTCAGAGAGTGCAAGCAGAAGCACACCAGGCGCAGACCGAACTGATGAGAGAGAGCATGGAGAATGCTCATCAGGTGGCTCTCCAGGCCGTAGAGAGAGTAGCACGACAACCGCAACATCAAGGTCAGCAACAACAGAGGCCCGGTACCATAGTGGACTTTAAGAGGATGATGCCTCGAGAGTTCAAGGGCACAGAAGGAATACTCTATGCTGATGAATGGTTGGAAGACATAGAGCGGAACTTACGCTTATCACAGATTCCAGAGATTCTTCAGATAGAGGCCGCTGACAGTCAGATATTTGATATCGCACTGACGTGGTATCGTACAGAGCCGAGACTCGCCGCTGAAGGACTTACTTGGGAGGACTTTAAGGAGCTCTTCAAAGAGAAATTCTTTCCTGACGTAGCCTTGGAAGCATTAGAAAGTCAGTTCCATGACTTAGTCCAAGGAGGCATGTCAGTCGACGAATATGCCGCAGAGTTTTGTCGATTGAGTCAATTTGCGCCATCGATGGTTCGAGACCCAGGAGACAGAGCTCGGAAATTCAGAAAGGGATTGAATAGGGAGATCAAGTCTCGTACTTCGGGACGACGTACTGCTACATTTGAGGGTATTCTGATGGATGCCCAGATTGCCGAAGACGACTTAGACCTCAGGCCCAAGAGAGGATGCGACACATCTGGAGCAACATGAGGTAACACAGGACCAGCCAAGCGCCCACACTTTCAATAACAACAATATAGGCCGTACCAGCAGCAACACCAGCAACAGGCACCAGTTCGAGGATATGCTAAACAACAGCAACCACAGAGGCATAATCAACTCGCTACCCCATGTTCGTATTACGGAAAGATGGGACATACAAGAGACATCTGCAGAAAAAGGTTGGGCACTTGTTTATCGTGTGGATCAGCAGCACATCAGCTGAGGGACTGCCCAGCTATTCAGACTCGCCAGGGAGGAGCAGCAGCTCAGAGAGGACCAGCCAGAGCACCCATTGTACCAGGAGGCCAGCAGCAGAGAGGACCTCCACTTCCACTACAGCAGGATAGGTTTGCTCAGCATCAGCAGCAGCAGAGAGGAGCACCACAAGGACGAGCTTACGCTATGACCACTGAGGAGGCCGAGCCAGCTGGAGGCGTGATTTCAGATTCAGTTTTACTCGATTCTATTCCAGCACTTGCATTATTTGATTCTGGTGCTTCCCATAGTTTTGTATCTGTATCTTATGCCCTTAAATATCATTTAAAAACGGGACCATTAGATAGGACTTGCAAGATCACGACAGGAGGAGGTATTATCCTAGTCCGTGATTATTGCAAGGATCGAATAGTGTCATTGGAAGGCCGAGAGTTGAGCGTGAGTTTACTCGTTATGCCACTTCCAGGTTACGACATTGTACTCGAAATGGACTGGCTGAGTAAACACCATGCTTCTATAGATTTTTACGGAGGAAGAGTAGTATTTCGACCACCGGGAGAGCTAGAGTTCGAGATTGCCAGAAGAGCAGAGGAGCGGAACAGAGGCACTTTTTGCGGAGCCAGGATGGAAGAAGAAGAGTTACCGCATCCACTTATAGCGGACTTCCTGGACGTATTTCCCGAGGAGCTGCCAGGTTTGCCGCCAGACAGAGATGTTGAGTTCTCTATAGACTTGATACCAGGAGCGGAGCCTATTTCGCAACATGTCTATAGAGTTAACAACAACGAGTTGGTAGAACTGAAGAAACAAGTAGAGGAGCTGCAAGACAAAGGTTTTATTAGATCCAGTTCATCTCCATGGGGAGCACCAGTATTATTTGTACCAAAGAAGGATGGCACGGTACGCATGTGTATCGATTATAGAGCCCTGAATAACCTCACTATCAAAAATAAATACCCGCTGCCGAGGATAGATGATCTTTTCGATCGATTGAGCGGAGCGAAGGTGTTTTCAAAAATAGACTTGAGGTCAGGCTATCACCAGGTAAAGGTGAAGAAAGAAGACATACCGAAGACCGCCTTTCGGACCAGATATGGCCAGTTTGAATTTACAGTAATACCGTTTGGTTTAACCAATGCACCAGCAGTATTTATGAACTTGATGAACAAGGTGTTCCACCAGTACCTTGACAAGTTCGTAGTGGTGTTTATTGACGACATTCTAGTATATTCAAAAATCCCAGAAGAGCATGAAGAGCATCTGAGGATAGTCTTAGAAACTCTCAGGAGAGAGAAATTGTACGGGAAGCTTTCAAAGTGTGAGTTCTTCCTTGACAAGGTTGAATTTCTTGGACATATGGTAACGGGTGACGGAATTTCGGTTAACCCAAAGAAGATAGAGGCAGTGGAGTCTTGGGCTACCCCCAGTACGGTCGCTGAAATCAGGAGCTTTCTCGGACTAGCAGGATACTACAGAAGATTTGAACAAGACTTCTCCAAGATTGCAGAGCCAATGACTAGGCTGACCAAGAAAGATGTAGAATTTGTCTGGACAGAAGAATATCAAGCTGCATTCGATGAGCTGAAGAGGAGATTGACGATAGCACCAGTTTTGATGTTGCCATCAGGGACAGGTGAATTCACTATCTACAGTGATGCTTCAGGAAAAGGTTTGGGATGCGTTCTTCAACAACACGGGAAAGTAATTGCCTATGCTTCAAGACAATTACGCCCTCATGAAAAGAACTACCCCACTCACGATCTGGAGTTAGCGGCAGTTATCTTTACCCTAAAACTGTGGAAGCACTATCTGTACGAAGAGCGTGTGGAGATCTTTACAGACCATAAGAGCTTAAAGTACGTGTTTACATAGAAGGAGCTGAATATGAGACAGAGAAGGTGGCTAGAATTGATAAAAGACTTTGATATCTTATTACAGTACCATCCAGGAAAGGCTAACGTAGTCGCCGATGCCTTGAGCAGGTACCCAATGGCTATGTACCTGACTTCGAATAGACACTTATTACCTGATCTTGAGAGCTTGGGAATTGAAGTATTAGTTCCAGGAGCTGAGATTCAGATGTGGGAACTGTAGATACAATCAGAGCTGATGGACAGAATTAGAGCCGCGCAGTATGATGATGAGACTCTAAGGAATATTATAGCACAAGTTCAGACAGGATTGATAGACGATTTCACTATTACGGATGATGGATCCTTACGACATGGCACGAGGATGTGTGTGCCAGGTGGAGAGCTGCGCGAAGAAGTATTGCAGGAGGCACACCGCTCTCAGTACTCGATGCATCCCGGAGCCAACAAGATGTATCGAGATTTGAGGAAGCATGTATGGTGGTATGGTATGAAGCGCGAAGTAGCACGCTTCGTATCCCGATGTTTAGTGTACCAATAGGTGAAAGCAGATCGACAAAGGCCAGGAGGATTGCTTCAACCTTTACCCATTCCAGAATGGAAGTGGGAGCACGTGACTATGGACTTCATTTCGGGACTTCCTCGTTCCCCAGGAGGAAAGGACGCGATTTGGGTCATCGTGGATAGGTTGACCAAATCAGCTCACTTCTTACCATTCAAAGTGGGTACAACGACGGAGAAGCTAGCGGATATGTATGTACAGCAGATTGTCAGATTGCATGGAGTTCCTGTGAGCATTATCTCAGATAGGGATAGTCGTTTTACTTTCTATTTCTGGAGAAGTCTGCAGTCTAGCTTGGGCACTCAGCTCAAGTTCAGTACCGCATATCACCCTCAGACAGACGGGCAGTCTGAAAGGACTATTCAGACCCTTGAAGACATGCTACGCACTTGCGTCTTGGATCTCGGAGGTTCTTGGGAGGATCATCTACATTTGGTAGAGTTTGCTTACAACAACAGCTACCAGGCCAGCATTGAGATGTCACCATTCGAGGCCTTATATGGACGGAGGTGTCGTACACCTTTATCTTGGGATGATATTGGAGAAAGAGCCTTGTTAGGACCAGAAATGGTCGTTGATGCAGCAGAAAAGGTAAAACTTATCAGAGACAGACTGCGAGTGGCGCAGGACAGACAGCGGCATTGAGCCGATAGCTACCGTAGACCCCTAGAGTTTCAGGTATTGTTTTGATTTGTTTGTTTGGTTTGCGATTGTTTTATTTAGATTGCGTGTTAAGATCGTTGTTCTAGGTTGGCGATTTGGTGTTCTTACGGATTTCTCTGACACGGGGCACGATTCGTTTCGGCAGAGGAGGAAAGCTTAGTCCACGATACATCGGGCCCTTCAGTGTTCTTGCAAGGGTCGGTGCCGTGGCCTATAGACTAGACTTACCGTCTGCTCTAGATGGAGTGCATAACGTGTTCCACGTGTCGCAACTGAGACGGTACGTGGCAGATCCTAGTCACGTATTAGATCACTCGGAGATCGAAGTTGGACCGACACTCAGCTATCCTGAACAACCGGTAGAGATCTTGGCTCGTAGAGAGAAGGTATTGCGGAACCAGACTATTCTCTTGGTTCGTGTTGCATGGAGAAATCACTCTCCAGGAGAATCAACTTGGGAGAGAAAGGACGATATGCGCGAGCGGTATCCATATCTCTTCGAAACTTGAGGTATAATTCATAAATTGATTGCTTGCTCTTGTGCTAGTTTATTTTAATTTCGGGGACAAAATTCTTTTAAGGAGGGTAGACTTGTCACCCCTACTTTTTGGATTAGGGGTATTTTCGTCTTTCCGTAATTAATGTGTAAATGATTTGCATGATATTTAATTATATTTAAATAATTGATGATGATTATTTGATTGTTGTAATTTATCGCTGCTTTGATAATTAGGACGCTATGCGAGCCCTTGTCTTCCAACTGATGTCGCACCCTTGTCCTAGACGTGCTAAACTATTACTTTGATCCTTGTATGACTCATAACCATGTCTCGTTATGCTTCAGTTTAGACGCGCAACATTCGTCGCAACCCATTGTATCTAATCCTCAATAAATTCAATTTTGTGCAATTTTCCCTATTGTTGGACACTTTTATGCAAAAACGTATTAAGGTGTCCATCCCATTGGACACGACACGCGAATAAATCCAATTTCCCTTCATGTATATTTTTCCATAATTTTGGGACTGTGACATTGCAACATCAATCTTCTCGAAACCATGGCCTAAAAAAACCTTAAAACTAATGCATCCTAGCCTTCCATTTTAATTCTATTAAATCTTGGCCCTTGAAACATCTCCACAAGAGGCCAATTCCAAGAGGGTTGACCAGTCAACCCAATCCTAGGTCAACCCTTACATAATACTATATATATAAACCTCCTTTCCTCTTTTCCTTTTTCCTTCCCAACCCACAGCCGATCAAGTACTCTACCATCCCTATTCTTAAACCCGACTGCCATCACCACCCGCTGATCCCTCGAGCGCTCCGTCGGACGCCTGTCCCCGCCCTCGTCGACTGGAGCCGACCGGCAAGAGCGCTGCCAGCACCAACCAGCTGAACGCCTCGACTCCGCTGCACTAGAGGCCGCTGTCCGCCGGACCGACTGCACCGAGAGCACCGGAGACCATCAACCGAGACTCGCCTACACCCCGCGCTGAAGATCGACGACCGCTACTGAATGCCTGGACACCCCGCGCTGACTGATCGATGACCGACTGCTCGACAACGCTGCCGACCGAGAGTCCCCGCGCTGACTGATCGTCGACCGACTGATCGACGATGCTGCCGACCAGAGTTCGATGACAGACCCTGCACTCGACCGACCTTTTCCCTGTTCGTGACCATCGCCTCGTAGTCGTCATCATCATCGTCTCGTTTCCGCACGCAGGTTCGACATAAACCTATACTCGAATACGTACACATCCGTAGATCATGCGTTAGTATGCGTAGGTATCGGTACATGCACGTATATACATATATACACGTAGAGGTATGTGGATGTTATGCTCAACTAAGATATATATATACGTACTCATATATATGTATTCTAGGTATCCCTAGTATATATATATATATATATATGCTATTGTGTATACACATGGTATAAGCCTTTGTTAGTATATCTATATAATATATAAACATATATTGTAATGGTAACTAATGAACACTTATGTATCTACATACGAACCGTATAATTCTCAATCAGCATAATACATACGTATATATAATATATATGTGTGCATCGTATGAATTGAATTAAGTATAAACATATGAATATCTATTAATTGTGTAATTAATTAGTACTATGAGATACATTAGCCATAGTAAGTACTATGTAGTATATGCACTGGATGTCTTGAATGTGACCACGGATACCCCGTAGGCACATCGACCTGTGACCCACTAGCGTAGCCTGTTGAGATCATTATGTTGATTGTGTGCTAGAGTAATGTCTGATGAAGTACTGTATTATGTGATATGTCTATAGGATTGTGTGATCACGCAGACGATACTTCGGAACCCGGACAGTGGTATTGCCAGCTAAGGACCTCAGGCGAATATATTCTCTGACAGTTTCCATTATGTTGATTACCTCTATAACTCTTATTGTATAGCGTACATGACTCTGACACTGTTCTTTACACGAGTTGGCATCATTGAGACCTGTCACGAGGAGTCGTGATTGGAATCCATCGTGCTAGCTGGGGAAATAGGGGAATATTAGTAGCTTATGTGATCATACCCAACTTACATGCATCATTAGCTCACCCACACCTCACGTCGGTGCAGCCTTACCCTTACATGCCTCATCGCTGTTACATATGGTTAGCCGGACTTGTTGGGGATGATCGCTAATCAATGTAATGAGTCATATAGTCCCAAGCCGATCACATGATATACGGATGTTTCACACACTTAGTTAGATGATTCTTGACATGTATCTTGGTATATTGATCTTGCATTTCCACATGTTCTAGTTATTGTTCTTGTACACACTTACATATCAGTTTATTGTTCTTGCGTGTACTTGTAGTTCTATTCCTTGCTAGATGCATATTGATGATGATGTTCCAGTAATTCTTATTCCAGTATTTCATATTGCCAGTTATTCATATCTGTCTTGTATTTCTTTACACTGTGCTATAGATTTTGTTAATATATGTAGAACTACTGTTAGAGGTATATTTCGTTCCAATCCTGACTGGATATTTTTTCCAGAGAACCTTGAAGATTTCTGTACCACGCACTACGGACCAGGTATAGATGCAGACTACGCACCAGAGATTCTAGAGGAGACTACACCTCTAGATGAGACTTTACCTGCAGCTATCTAGATAGTATTTATGATGCTTTTGAGACTCATGGAGGTTATTTCAGTTATGTTTAGACTCTTGTTAAGTTTAAATTGGAGACTTGTGTTGGACAGCTAGACTGAGAGTTATCTTTGTGTTTGAGATATGGTGTTTAACTATGTCATTTCCTTTTATCTTTTATCGTGCCTTATAGTTGTTGTGATTGAGATTATTGTGAGATGTATATCATTGACAGGTGTTTAGTTATATAGAATCACTGTGACCTAGACAGCATTCTACCGTCGATGCTGCGACGTAGGCTAGACGTACCCATGCTCTCGTGCCCCTATACCGGGTGTGGGTCGTGACAATTGGTGCTCTCAATTTTCTCTCTCTCTCTCTCTCTCTCAATTTTTTTAACTCTCTAAATGAAAGAGGAGAGCCTCTATTTAAAGAGGATTTCAGCTTTCATGCAGCCTGAGGAAAAAAAATCAGGATGCATGTGCCGTCGGTGCCGCTATACTGCACAGAGCAAACAGCGTCGTCAGGCGCCGAAAGATGCAGCTGCATGGCACAGAGAGTCACGAGTCTCCTATGCCACTTGCGTGCTGTACTGCACAGAGAAGACAATGTCGCACCGAGCCACCAACAACAGTCCATGTCTCCTGCATACTTGACTCGCTCAAGCTAACTTGCTGGCCGCATAGCGCCTGACAGCATAGCTCCAAGCCGCAAGGCCCCTGGCCGCATGGGCTCCTGGCCGCATGCGCACCAGGCCGCATAGGCACCTGGCCCCATGCACCCATGACCACAAGCGCTCATGGCCGCATGGGCACCGGGCCGCATGCGCACCTGACCACATAGCCCCTGGCCGCATGCGCACCTGTTCGCATGGGCACCTGACCGCATGGCCCCTGGTCGCATGCGCACATGTCCGCATGGGCACCTGACCGCATGGGCACCTGACCGCATGGCCCCTGGTCGCATGCGCACATGTCCGCATGGGCACCTGACCGCATGGCCCCTGGCCGCATGCACTCCAAGCCGTATGGCTCCATGAAGCATGCGCCGAGCAAGCAATCGTGCATGTAACTCGCGCATAAAAGGAGCGCACGAGCGTCATGCGACGATATTGACGTGCTAAGTGCAAAGTGCGCCAACAAAGTACCACTTTGCGCCCTTGAGCCCGAGTCCGAGTCTGAGTCCGAGTCGCTTTGGGGCTTAGCTCCTAAGATAAACTTTCTAAAGGTGGTGACAAAATAAAGATTGTCATAATGGGGTTCACACTTAATCCCTCTAGGAAAGCTATATATTGATATATACACATTGGTGGTTTTTTAATGTGGGACTAAAAATCACAAAGGAAAGTAAAAAACACCAACAATCTCCCACATATATCACAATATATGGTCGAGCGTTCCTCACAGTGACTGACCATGTTCCTAATAATGTTGACAAGATCGGTATACCGTCGGTATAGTGTAGTACACCATCGATATGCCGATAAGGTTCACAAAAATATCTAGAAGTCAAAATCGGTATACCGTCGGTATGCTTGGAGCTTGGTCTTGAGACCTGGAGTGTAGTTTCTGAACCCCTTCGAGGAGGTGGACTAGAAGACTTAGGCTGGGAGCTCGCTTTAGGCAAGTACATCTTGCCGATTTTGTGATCTTCTTTTACTTTCTGCTATTTTCTTTTCTGGAGCTTTGGTTGTTGCTTTATAGCTTAGACTTTCTTTACTATTATTATTATTCTCGTGATTTCTAGTATTTTGACCGTCTCGATTTTAAATTTGGGTAGAATCATGTCCTGTCCCCTTTTGGTAACTCGGTAACGGAGACGCTACCGGAGTTGTGAACGTGAGATTTAGTCCATATTGTTATATGAGACTTACCCCTAGACTTGATTTCTTGCTAGACTTGGTTTTGGTGATTTTCGGGGTTTGATTTGGGTCCCGAAAATCGATTCTGACTTTGGCCTATTTTTCGTCAAAAACTGGCATACCGACGGTATACTCCAGTATATCGACGGTATACCAATTTCGACTTCTAGATATTTTTGTGAACCTTATCGGCATACCGATGGTGTACTACAATATACCGATGGTATACCGATCTTGTCGACATTATTAGATAATCGTCTTGGCAGGCATACCGATGGTACACTGGGTTGTACCAACGGTATACCAATTTGAGAAACTTTATTTTTCAGCAGCTTTCTTGCCTACTTGGAACGACATACTGACGGTATACTCCAGTATACCGACGGTATACCAATTTGTTGGAATCCAAAACTTGCTGTGTTTTTGCTATCTCTTAACCGGTATACCATCTGTGTACTGGACTATACCGACGGTATATCGATCATGTTCTTTCTTTAGGAATTCTTGGTTTTTCGAGTTTTCGTTTGTTTCTTCTAGCTTTTGTTTGGATACGCGATTGACTTGACCTGTCAAGACATGAACTTACATGGCTCTAGAGGACTGTGTAAAAGCATAAAAAATCTATAGGCCGCATAGAACTCATGCCGCATAAAACATGATCTATGCGGCCAGATAGAAAGCCGCATAATAATCTACATGCGGCCAAAGCAACCAAGTAGAAAAGATGCCGCATAAAGAGATTCTGACACAGTCTCCAACGTCTGACATAAAGTTCTGACAGTTTCAAAATTCATGAAGGGGGCGACATACAAAAAGACAAAAAGTCACATCTGCATTGATGGCCTCGTCAAACACGTCATGTCACGTGTCTTCCCATCTACGGCTTCGACAATATGCGGTCTCGTCACATGCGGCTGCAGTGTCCATTCGACCAAAGTCAAGCTTCTGGTGGCAACATGCTATTGGGTGGTGGTCCCGCCCTCCCTATCCTAGAGCTAGATTCAACTTCCCCCGGGCTTGAAATGCTTAACACAAACGGGGCGTTAAGTCGGATACAAGAAGGCAGATCCGTCTCTACCCAAACTTTTTTGGTTCGCAGAGCACATATGCGTCCTGGATGAGCATGAGGCCACGATGCCATGCGGCCTGAGTGTCCATCTGACCAAGGCAAAAAAGTATGCATATGCGGCCGCAATGCCCTATGCGGCCTCGCTAACATGCGGCCAGAGTGTCTATTCGACCACGGCCCAAACGAGGGCACGTATGCGGCTAAAAAACCCATATGGCCTCGCCATCATGAGGTCAAGTTGTTATTCGACCTCTAGCTCACAAGATCTTCCTGTTACAACTGCAGAGATCTTCGCAAGTTGGTGCCGATCACGTGTCCAGCTGACCAAGTCTCGCACATTACGGGTTGAAAACAACCCCGAGATCTTTTCAACAGTATATCTCAACCAAGACCACGTGACAATCTTTCCATGACATGCGACGATAGTTGTAACCGTATTCTGTTGAAGGAGCCTTATGCAGCCACCAAACAAAGGCATATGTGACATCCATAGCCCATCAACATGATGTCTATAAATAAGAGCAACTTGAACGTTCTAAGGGCGGGCCATCTGCGAACCTACAATCAAGCAAGAGAGAAGAGCTTCCTCCTCCTGCCTCGGATCGTCCACGGAGTAAAGAGAGTTTCTACACTCCTAACCCTCCATCGTCACCCCCCAAAAAATAAATTTGTACTTAGATTGTCTTCTAGGATTTCTTTGTACTTACTTATCGTTTGTTAATTAAATCAAGCTCTCTTAGAACTTTCGAATTTAATGGCGAACAAGATGGCGACTCTTCTAAGGACTTCTCATCTGCTGAGAAGGTGGTGACGCGCTCTGATGCGGTTAAGCTGTGTTCAACCCAGAGGATGCTGGTAGTCCGCTTCGACCAGTAGGCCTTCGAGGAGATGCTCTCGGAGGGAAGCGCTAGTCCTTCATTGAGGTTAGCAAAGCCCAAGAAGACCCGCATGATGTGGGTAGCAAAGGCCTCTGCGCCTCACCCAACTGTGGAGCATGCGTTCTCTGCCTCTCTCCATGTTGCTGAGGACGCTGGTCAAGTGTCCACCCAGACTGTCCATGCGGCTTCTCCTTCTACCGCAGAAGACGCTCAGCACCCAAACTCTGGCAGAGAAAAACACTACGATGTCAGATGTTCGGATCTTTATGTGAGTTCCATACGGCCTAGGAGGAGGCCGCATACCACATAAGACCTGTAGAAAGACTTAAGTGATTTATTTCTCAAAGAGGGGGTCCATATATAGGAGGAGGCTAGCCTGCTCCTTACTTTCTATCTAATGTGGGACTAAATATTTTCCCATAACTCAACACTCCCCCTCAAGATGGGCGATAGATATCAATCATCCCCATCTTGTTACAAAATATGTCAAACTCTCTAGAACCCAAACATTTAGTTAAACAATCAGCTAACTGCTCCGCTAATTTCACATAACTCAAAGTCAAAACTTTTTTATTCAGTTGCTCTTGATGAAGAACCGATCAATCTCCATATGTTTGGTACGATTATGCTGTACTGGATTGTTTGTAATATCAATTGCTAATTTTTTGTCACACCAAAGTTGCAGGGAGTCTCCTCTAAATAAACGTATCTCAGCTAACAAGCTCTTCACCCACATCATCTCGCACAGGCTAACTGCCATAGCCCTATACTCGGCCTCAACTGTAGACCTAGCCACTATATCTTGCTTCTTGCTGCGCCAAGACACAAGATTGACTCCAGAAAAAATACAGTAACCTGTAGAGGACTTGCGATCGTCCATACTGTAGTACCCCGTTCTCCCTATTCGGGGAGCGCGACTAAGAAATACTTGGTATCGTTCGATCGGGACATATTGAATCAAGATCTTTTTATTTTTATGGATTGGTTTTTTCAAAATTAAGTCCTACATTCAGCGGACCGTGCTCGAGGAAGGACTCGGTTGCAGAGTGGCAATGAGCCTTTCTGTTGTGTTGGTTTTTTTTCCCGTTTTCGATGCCGCTTGGTTGCTTTCTTGTTGGTTTTGTGACTTGCATTTTCTTGAACAGATTCGATGAAATTTATTGTCTTCGTTCCTTGAACTTCGCATTTTGTATTGAAATCTGGGAGACAGGGACAGGAGATATTGATCATCTGTTGGTGCGTACAGGTGATCGTGTAGGAGACGCGCGAGCGGAGTCTTGAAGATCTTCCATTTATCTTCTTCGATTCTCAAACTTGTGAGTGGCCTTACTTTCGATTAGCTCCCTTCTTTCAAGTCTTCATTCATAAGTATCTGACTCGTTTGTGCATTCCGATCAACGATACCATAAGAATAATAATAAGTGAGTCAAGATAATAATAAGTAACTTGGAACATTGATGCTTATCATACAAATTTTTGTACGATCATATTGTATACGTGCTTGTCCGCTATGCATCTATCTATTTATGCTTCAGTTATAGCTAGAACTTATTATTTATAACTGTGCAAATGAGTAGTGCAAAATATTTGAAATTAGATCACTTGAGCAGGTAGATTATGTTCTGATGGGTCGAAATGCTTCATTTATTAACTTAGTGTTGAGACATCATTTGGTCGGACAACTTGTGCACAAGGTTTAGTTCCTGCGAACGGTCTCCGGGGCACTGGGGCTGATTCGTTCCGGACTGAACTCGGATAGCTACGCTAGCAAGACTAGCATGGGTACCGCGGGATCTTGTAGCGGGGCTTGCTACCCGCGCTGCAAGGATCACCGTCTTATTGTAGCTATTGTCCACGGTAGCAATGTGTGCCATGACCAAGCATATTACTGCATTATCTGTTCAAGCTAATGATGTCTTCTTGACAGGGAAGAACATGGTAAGTCTTGTGCAGGTGGATGCAAAGTCGCAGGTAAAAAGTCACCGAACGGTGGCACAGTTATTCAGTCATTTATATATACATTGCATGATGTAACTTG
Organism: Iris macrosiphon; assembly: GCA_036927795.1. Classification (NCBI taxonomy): domain Eukaryota; kingdom Viridiplantae; phylum Streptophyta; class Magnoliopsida; order Asparagales; family Iridaceae; genus Iris; species Iris macrosiphon. Next base: position 205,424,553 of record JAYESA010000008.1, read on the forward strand.
AACTAAGACAAGATAGAAAGTCTACAATAATAATTTGTTTGCCTCACCTGAATATTGTGTCGATTTGGTTAGTTGGGTTAGCTCGCCCTCACCGATACTTTTTAAAGTACTGACCCTCGTTGCAGCAGGTTTTCCGAGCAAAGGCGACGTGGCGAGGAGCTGAAGCTTCTCCCCCCAACCAGTCCATTACTCGGCGCACTCTGTTCGTGCCTTTTTGAAACTTGTACAAACATTCTTCTGCTTCCATTCCTTCTTTACTTTAGGAGGGTGGAATTCGAAATCTCGAATACAGATTTCAATCGTCCAGGCAAGCATGTATCTTGGGCGTCCCTTGCCATGGGCCACCTAACGGTCGCCTTCTCAAAATCGCTATCCCCGTCCAAGGACCAAGGTCAGCTTCGAGGGAAAGACTGGCCAAAATACAGCAAGATGGAAGCTTTTATCCTAAATTTTTGGGGTTGACTATTTGAAAATTAGTAGAGAATGATAAATTTGATATTTGTACCACCTTTCTGTTTGCAATTTTAAGTGTTAGTTTTCCTTCAGCCTCCTAGGAATGCCCCTTAAGAATTTGTGGGAGATGGAATATTAGCTTGTTTGAGTAACAAAACATACACAAAAAACACTGGCTTAACCTTCTTCTTGTCTCGGAAGGAATACTCCACAGAGATCTATTTTTTGTTTCTCTCTAGCAGACTGAACAAATAAATGGCCATTCTTCCTAATGTACTCTCTGGTCTACAATTCTTGTACTCAATTGTTAGATCCTCACTAGCGAACCTATAGTGGGCTATTTTATAGCACATGTAGATTATTTTGGGAAGTCCTGTAACTTATATTCATAACGCTTATAGGTTGCTGTAGAATGATGTTTTTGTTTCGAGTTGTCCATCTTTTAATATCTTCCCATACCAATGCATGTTTTTTCTCTCAACAATCCAGATCTACTAATTTGTCATTGCCAATTGAGTGATCTATTTTCCCTGTATAGTGTTCTACAGTGATTTCATTGTTAATGTATCATGTATGCGCATACTAGGCTCATTCGTTGCTCGCTGAAGCTTTCATTGCCACTTTGGCTCTCACTTTGGGGCAGCACTCTGGAAATACCCATTGTTTGAAATGTTCTGTATTCTCCTGTTGACCTTGGAGGATCATTTGCACGGCACTTCCTCTCACTTCCTCCACTAACCCATCGTTTGAAATGTTCTGTATCCTCCTGTTGACCTTGGAGGATCATTTGCACGGCACTTCCTCTCACTTCCTCCACTAACTTTGAGCCACGTCTTTTCCAAGTAGCGTCTACAGTTGGAATTGTTGGATAGTGACACTTACGCTCGCTTGGTTGTCCAGGACTCTTGTCATTGCCAAATGAGTCAGGACGGTGGCGGCGAGCAGTGGAGGACGGGACCGCTGCTGCTGTTTTTGTCATTTTTTTTTCTACTGCGCGCGGGGACAGCGGCGAGCTGTGGAGGACAGGACCGCTGCTGCGCGCGGGGTCGGCGACGAGCGGTAGCGGCGGCGGCGAACGGTAGAGGAGCGGGAGGGGGAGCAGGAGGAGGGAGGTGAAGAGGGTGGACAGCCCTAGTAAAATTTGGACTAGCCTGAGTAAAATTTCTTTCTAACTGGGCTAGCATCAATACTAGACTAGCCCCGAGTCATTTTTGTAATGCCTTTATCAAGAGCCTAATATAATCGGTACCATATTGTCAATCTAATTCGGATGTTTGATTGATTGGATAAATTTTATATTACTCTAATAACAAGAAAGTCAATATTGCTACATACATAAAGTATATTTTTAATCACATAAAAAATAAAAATAATTTTTTGAGAAATTGTGTTACCTTCTAATTTTTTTTATCTATATTCATGATGTACCCGTATTATTTCTATAATGTACAAGATCTTACAATTTTGACAAAATTCATTGAGTCATTACGGTCAACATCTTTGACTCAAATTTTTTGACTAAAATACCCTCAATGTCTTCTCTCATATCTCCTCCTCCCCTCTTCCCCCAACAGCGAGCCGCCACCGGCCGCCCCCCTCTGCTCCCCCGCTCACCCCCCTCTCCACGTTGTCGTCGCCCGCTTCCAGCGCCACCTCTCCAACACCGGCATCGTCGCCGTCTCCGCCGCCATCTTGCTCCCCCTCACCTTCTATTCCGTCCTCCACTGCCACCGCCACCTCCCCAAACCCTCCGAAGAACTCTACTCCTTTGCCGGCGAGGAAACCCCCTATAACGACGGCGGCTGGGCCCACCACGTGTGGAACATCCGCACCGTCGGCCTCGACAGCTCCTCCATCCTCTCCATCGGCTCCTTCGTTTACATGCCTCCCTCCGCAGCCGCCGACTGTCCCGTCTGTCTCGACGAGGTCGAGGACGGGGACCTAGTCCGCCTGCTCCCCATGTGCGGCCACGTCTTCCACGTCCTCTACATCGACACGTGGTTCCGCCGCCCAGGTCAGCTGCCCCCTCTGCCGGGCCCACATCCTGCCACCGCTTGCAGAGGGAGCTTCTCCTCCTCCTCCGGAAAGTCCGACGAGAGTAGGGTACCATGTTAGTTGCATGTCAATTTTCAATTGCTTCAGTCTCGATGAGCGCGGCCAGCAACGGCTGCTGCTGGGGCGGGGAGGGAGGGAGCGTGGGTGGGGGTGGGGAGGGGGGCGTGGGTGGGGAGGGGTAGCGATGGCGGAGAGGGGGGATGAAAGGGAAAAGAAGGAAGAAAATAAAATAGGAGTATTTTCGTTAAATTTTTGAGGTTAAAGTTAATGACTGTCATGACTTGACCGATTCCGTCAAAAATAAAAAATATTGTATATTATTAAAATAATATAAAATCTACTTTGAATATAGATAAGAAAATGGGGAGGATAACTCAAAATTTCTCTAATTTTTTCTATCACATTCAACGAGAGCATATTTGTGTACCTAGTCTAGGTATATGCTTCCTGCCTAAAGTTGGCCAACTTATCTGAACCATTATTTAAGATACAATGTTGAAATGGTCATACAATCCCCTGCCCAAGGTTGATCCGTATAATACTTTGCCTTAAAGTTGGGCAACTTAAATGAAGGATAATTCTAATGGCAGTAAAAAAACTACCTAGGTTAGTCTATTAAATTTTTTTTTTTTTACAAGTTTGTAATTAAAAAAATAGCAGGCTAGTTAATTTTTTTTATAACTGTCAAAATCTTTGACAGACCTTACAATAAGAAGGACTGTTGACAGTCCTAATTTATAACTGTCAAAAATTTGAAAGCTCTTCCAAAAAAATTTAGAACTTTTTTTTAGGCTTTTGTTATTATTTTTATATTTTTTTAATTAATTTTTTTGGACTTGGGCTTGGGTAGACCGTTTTTATTATAAAAAAAAAATGGACTTGGACTTTAGGCTCGAGTAGAATTTTTTATAAAAAAAAAAACTTGGACTTTAGGTACAAATATGTAAACCCCCTGAATTTTTTTAAATTTTCAAAACTGGATTTTTCACAATTTTCTGGAATTTTCTGGGAATTTTCTGTAATTTAAAAATAGGGTTTTAATTATTCAATGATTTTTAAATGATAATAAACAGTATTAAAATATTATAAAAATATTATTTTTGGATGTAAAATGAAAAACTGGACTCAGGGTAATTTTCTGGGATTTTATTGGGCCTCAGACCTATTTTGAAAAGCCTAAATTCTATTTTCTAAATTAATTAATTAATTAATTAATATTTTTATTATTATTAATTCTATTTTTATTTTTTATATTTAGTTTTGGGCCCGGCCCGGCCCAGTGGGCCGAGCCCGTTAGCAGCCAGCCCAGCCCAGCCGTTAACGGGTCGGGCGGGTCGGCCAGACCCGGATCCGCGCCCGACCCGACCCATTACCGGTCTCCCCTGTCCCCACGACTTCTTCTCCCCGAATTCTCCGCCGGCCGCCGCGCTCTCCGGCGCCACGACCGCGCCTCATCCCCACGACCTCCCCCGGCCCGCCTCGCCCGGCCACGACCCTCCCCCGAGTCCCCTATAAAAGCCTACCCCCTCCGGCCTTTCTCCCCCAAGCTAGCCGAAACCCTAACCCTAACCACCCTAGATCCGGCCACCTCCGTCCCCTTCCCCGGCGCCGACGAACCCCCTCCTCCTCTCCTCCGGCTGACGCCGCTCCACCCGCCGAGCTTTCCCCCCCAGGCTTCCGCAGCAGCACCCGTGGCTGCTCTTCCCCTCCGCCGCTGCCGAGCCGCCCGCGTCCCCTCCGCCGCTGCCGAGCCGCCCGCGTCCTCGCCGTAGCCGCCGTCCGACGACCCCGCCGGACCTCCCAGGGCCTCGCCGACCGTCGGCCAGTTCCCCAGAGCCCCGGACACGGCCGAGGATACCCGAACACGCTGCTGGACACACGGACACAGTTGACACGTGTCAAGGACACGATTCGGACACAGCAAACCCCGGTTTCTCGGGTCCCCTTCAGGTACTCGTAACTTGCACCTCGAATCTCTGTTTTCGATTCCGTAAATTTCTACGCGAAGCTTGCATGACCCTCTCGGTGCCCGGACAAACTGTTCGGGACATCGCGTCCTGTGGTGATCGCACACCGCGATCCAAAAACAGGAAAAACCAGACCCTGTTTCACCCCGGAACTGAGTACGCCCCGCCAAACGGGACGACTTGGTCGTGCGCGGTCTTCACAGATACGTGCGCCTCGTCGATACGGACGTGTGAGTTTTCGCGGAAGCCGATTCGGGTGTGCGTGCACACCGGAATCAACGCGTATCCGCGGACATCGCCCCGTATCCGCCCTTTCTGCAAATCACCCTAACTTCGTGCACACACGTCAGATCGAGACGAAACTTGCGCCATCGGACTCGTAGCGATACGCTGGTCCTCTGGGTTAAGTTTGGTTCGATTCTGAGAACGTTGACGAAATCGCGTGTCGTGGGCCCCATAGGCCCCGCTCGACGGGCGATTTTGTGATCGGCTCATCGGAATTCAAATCTGAAAGTTCCGTTGGGTTCGTATCAGCGTTCCTGACCTGTTGACACTAAGTTTGGTGAATTTGAAGACCGTTGACCCGGACGCGTTTTTCGGTGCAAAGCGGGCCCGCATGTGGACCCCGTTTTGACCCGAAACTGTCGTTTCTGCCCTTGTCTCCAAATTGGACCCAAGGACAGGCGTTTCTAGCTGATTGATATTTTCTGGATCTGATGGTGATGTTTGTTTCAGCAACCGGAGTACCGCCTGCAAATCCAACTGAAGTCAGAGCCGAAATCAGAGCCGGAACCACAGGCAAGTGTACCTCGCCAAAACTTGCAGTCTTTGCTAAATATTTCTTGGTTTAGTTATATATCAGAGGGCAAGTATACCTTGCCAACTTTACAGTCTTGTTGTATATTTTCTTGTTTTAGTTATAACTTGTTTTAACTGCTTAACCTAGGAAACGTGTGACGTACCGAGTGTCCGATCATAGTCGGGTGCCAACACCGTACGCGGTGTTGGGTACGTCATTTAGAGATGGATATTCGATACCCTTACTCTTGGTACTTGTCCTATCAAGTACAAAAAAACCCAGGACACTTGACACTATCATGGACAGAATCTTCTTGAGATATTCACGATGATTCTGCATAGGATACAGGTATGACATGGACAGTTTATTCCTAGACATTATATGACTGCTGCATTAGTTATGATCTTGCGTGTCATGGACATGAGACGTGGATTACATTGGGTGGGGAGAGACACACAGGCTACAGGCTGTTTTTCATATATATATATTATTAGTGTGAGGTCGTAGACTCTCCAGCAGAGCTAGACCCTTTACGTGTTATTACTGCTACCGGCTCCCCGACACAGAGCTGGTAGTGGCTCAGCCTGAGTTCTAGTGTTGCTCTCAACTTGCATTTATCACTTAGCTGGTTACATAGTTTGCCCTATTTGCTTATTTAATTCCTGCACTGCATTTATTTTGGCTTGTATTTTCTGTACCTTGTTATGTCCCCTGAGGACCTGGAATGGACTATGTCCCCAGGTATAGCCGAAGAGATCCATCCAGAGATACACCGAACAGGAGCACTTCCAGGAGCTGTACCAGGACCTGAGGACGAGCCAGCACCAGAGGACTTCTCCTGAGCATTGGCCGTATGTAGTTAGTTATTTCTGTTTCTATTTCCAGTTCCTTTATTTTCTGTCTATTTGCTTGGATGTATCAGACATAATCTCGGATTGTTCATCGAGATATTTATTGAGATTTGACAGTTATTCTATTGCATTATTTCTGGCATTTAATCGGTGATTATCTGTTGTGGATGAGAATAGATTAGCCTATGATCTGTATTATTGCTCTGTTTCCTGTTAGACTACAGCGTAAGCATGCCCTGATGGATCCATTAAATTGGGTTGTCCATCGGTGCGTGCTGCTGGCCATTGCCACGCTTCTCTAGTCCCTCGTCATTTTGGGACTGGGGCGTGACATGATTTTTGTGGTGGCCCATGCAGGTCTACGACTAATTTGTTCGGTTTCAACTCAGGGACCGAACAGGCCTGCAATAAAGCTAGGATAAATTTTTAGGATCTCATCCACCTGCTTGAATCGTTCTTGATATCTATTCGAATTAAATTATTAACTTGCATCCTGCCTTGATTCCTGTGCGCCTCTTATCGTTTGTATTTGATACAGGGAAATGGACCCACAAGCCAGCAACGAGGCTCATGAAGAAACACCACAACCCGTTGTGGTTACCCAAGAAGACGATGTGATACCAGTCGGTGAAGGCCAATCATCACAAGGCAGTCAAGCAAGTCAGCCTGCCTCAATAATCCATCAAGATAACGTTCCACCCTCAACGCAGCCTACTCCACCGATGCCTTCCTTCCCACTGGGACCGCCTATGGACGAACAGCAGATGTTTCGCATGTTCTACATAATGATGCAAGCCTATCAAAGGGTGCAACAAGAAGCTCAACAAAACCAATCGGAGAACTCCATCGATAGAACCAGCTCGGAGTCACTGAGGCCAAACAGTTCAAATGCAACCGCCTTCGACGAGGACGTCCTTACTGCAGCAAGACCCGTGGAGTGCACCACAAGGATCGAGTCCAGCCAAAAGCGGTCGTATGCGTCAGCACCAGACCAAGCACAACAGGAAAGAGCTGCAAAACGACCACAGATAAATCCACTACCAAGGGCAGCATCAGGAGCCTTCTTCCTTCCTACATGTCACTACTGTGGCAAGGTAGGCCACCTTGCTAAGGAATGCCGACGTAGATTGGGACAATGTCTATCTTGTGGATCCAAGAAGCATTCGATAAGGGATTGCCCTGAACATCGAGAGAAAGCAGTGGTGATTCACCAACCAACCACATCAACACCAGCACCACAGGAAGAACCTTCAAAGAAGCCTCATATGCAGCAGCCACCCGAAGCATCTCCGCAAGTACTACCTACCTGTCAACACTGTCACAAGCAAGGCCACACTGAGAGCAGGTGCAGACGTAAGTTAGGATTATGCCTGATTTGCGGAACCAATGAACACTTGGCCAAGGATTGTCCCCAACATCGGGAGAAAGCATCGACAAATCTTCAGCCCGCCACATCAGCCCCAGCTGGAGTACCACAGGCAGAAATCGCAAAGAAGTCTCAGCTGCACCAGCCACCAGAAGCATCTCCATCGGCAATACCTGCCTGTCCATATTGTCGCAAGCGAGGCCACACCGAGGACGAATGCAGACGAAAGAAGAGATTATGCATAGCTTGCGGATCCAGTCAGCATTCATTCAAAGAATGCCCTGAGCGTCGAGACAGAGTACCAACAGGTAACCAGCAAGTGTTACCAGCACCACGGTCAGCCTCTCCAGCATTGCAAGCTTCACCAATACCGAGGCCACCCTTGGTAACCCAGGCAACACTCTTCCGGCAAACTCAACAGCAGCAGAGGAAGCAACTGCAAGGAACCGGACAAACTCCAGCGAAGACCGTGGAGAACGCGCCGACTCGTGGAATAGCTGATGCGCGCAAGTGATTTATAGTTATCCGTTTCTAGTCTTGCTTTAGCTCGTGCCTCTTGGTTCGTGACCTCAGCCCCAACCTAGTAATTTACAAATTGTTAATAACAACCTGGTTTTCATAAAAGTTATAATTTTAACTAGATTTTCCTGGAAAGTGTAAACTTTCAATTTTTTTGGGAAAACGGTACTTCCCTAAGTATCTTGTGATGTATTTTCAAACGATGTTGCGACCGCGTCATCTCTGTTGACCGATTATTCTTTGATTGCGAGGACGCAATCCTCTTAAGGGGGGTAGATTGTAAACCCCCTGAATTTTTTTAAATTTTCAAAACTGGATTTTTCACAATTTTCTAGAATTTTCTGGGGTTTTTTGTAATTTAAAAATAGGATTTTAATTATTCAATGATTTTTAAATGATAATAAACAGTATTAAAATATTATGAAAATATTATTTTTGGATGTAAAATGAAAAACTGGACTCAGGGTAATTTTCTGGGATTTTATTGGGCCTCAGACCTATTTTGAAAAGCCTAAATTCTATTTTCTAAATTAATTAATTAATTAATTAATATTTTTATTATTATTAATTCTATTTTTATTTTTTATATTTAGTTTTGGGCCCGGCCCGGCCCAGTGGGCCGAGCCCGTTAGCAGCCAGCCCAGCCCAGCCGTTAACGGGTCGGGCGGGTCGGCCAGACCCGGATCCGCGCCCGACCCGACCCATTACCGGTCTCCCCTGTCCCCACGACTTCTTCTCCCCGAATTCTCCGCCGGCCGCCGCGCTCTCCGGCGCCACGACCGCGCCTCATCCCCACGACCTCCCCCGGCCCGCCTCGCCCGGCCACGACCCTCCCCCGAGTCCCCTATAAAAGCCTACCCCCTCCGGCCTTTCTCCCCCAAGCTAGCCGAAACCCTAACCCTAACCACCCTAGATCCGGCCACCTCCGTCCCCTTCCCCGGCGCCGACGAATCCCCTCCTCCTCTCCTCCGGCTGACGCCGCTCCACCCGCCGAGCTTTCCCCCCCAGGCGTCCGCAGCAGCACCCGCGGCTGCTCTTCCCCTCCGCCGCTGCCGAGCCGCCCGCGTCCCCTCCGCCGCTGCCGAGCCGCCCGCGTCCTCGCCGTAGCCGTCGTCCGACGACCCCGCCGGACCTCCCAGGGCCTCGCCGACCGTCGGCCAGTTCCCCAGAGCCCCGGACACGGCCGAGGATACCCGGACACGCTGCTGGACACACGGACACAGTTGACACGTGTCAAGGACATGATTCGGACACAGCAAACCCCGGTTTCTCGGGTCCCCTTCAGGTACTCGTAACTTGCACCTCGAATCTCTGTTTTCGATTCCGTAAATTTCTACGCGAAGCCTGTATGACCCTCTCGGTGCCCGGACAAACTGTTCGGGACATCGCGTCCTGTGGTGATCGCACACCGCGATCCAAAAACAGGAAAAACCAGACCCTGTTTCACCCCGGAACTGAGTACGCCCCGCCAAACGGGACTACTTGGTCGCGCGCGGTCTTCACAGATACGTGCGCCTCGTCGATACGGACGTGTGAGTTTTCGCGGAAGCCGATTCGGGTGTGCGTGCACACCGGAATCAACGCGTATCCGCGGACATCGCCCCGTATCCGCCCTTTCTGCAAATCACCCTAACTTCGTGCACACATGTCAGATCGAGACGAAACTTGCGCCATCGGACTCGTAGCGATACGCTGGTCCTCTGGGTTAAGTTTGGTTCGATTCTGAGAACGTTGACGAAATCGCGTGTCGTGGGCCCCACAGGCCCCGTTCGACGGGCGATTTTGTGATCGGCTCATCGGAATTCAAATCTGAAAGTTCCGTTGGGTTCGTATCAGCGTTCCTGACCTGTTGACACTAAGTTTGGTGAATTTGGAGACCGTTGACCCGGATGCGTTTTTCGGTGCAAAGCGGGCCCGCATGTGGACCCCGTTTTGACCCAAAACTGTCGTTTCTGCCCTTGTCTCCAAATTGGACCCAAGGACAGGCGTTTCTAGCTGATTGATATTTTCTGGATCTGATGGTGATGTTTGTTTCAGCAACCGGAGTACCGCCTGTAAATCCAACTGAAGTCAGAGCCGAAATCAGAGCCGGAACCACAGGCAAGTGTACCTCGCCAAAACTTGCAGTCTTTGCTAAATATTTGTCATGCCCCAGTCCCAAAATGCCGAGGGACTGGAGATGCGTGGCAATGGCCAGCAGCACGCACCGATGGATAACCCAATTTAATGGAGCCATCAGGGCGTACTTAAGCTGTAAATAAGGTCTACTACACAAGTCACACTAATCTCATCCATAAAGATAAGGAAATAAACTGCATAATCAAATGGAAATAAGTAGCAACATCATCACAGCAAGTCAGTCGGAGCAACAATCCGACTATAGTCTGAAATAAACTGGCTCTATAGGCCAGGAACAAAAGATGTAAACATGAAATAAATACTGAGTACTGGAACAAGCACTCAGGAGAAGTCCTCGGCAGTCACCTCGTCTTCAGTGTTCGGTTCAGCTCCAGCAATAGCTTCAGCTCCTGTCCCGTATATCTCGGGATACTGCTCCTCAGCTAAACTTGGGGACATAATCCATTCCAGGTCCTCAGTGGACATAGCAAGGCACAGATAATACAAGCCAAAATGAATAAGCAGTGCAATAAATAATGAATCAGCAGGGTAACTAAGTAACTAACCATCTATGTGATATGCAAATGAGAGCAACACTAGTACTCAGGCTGAGACCGCTACAAGCTCTGTGTCGGGGAGCCGGTAGCAGTAATAACACGTAAAGGGTCTAGCTCTGCTGGAGAGTCTACAACCTCACAATAATAGTAGATATATATATAGAACAGCCTGTAGCCTGTGTGTCTCTCCCCACCCAATATAATCACGCAAGCCATGACCATAACGTCTCATGTCCATGTCAGCGGGATTATAACTAATGCAACAAGTCATACTGTCTATAAATAAATAACTCTGTCAAGTCCTGTATCCTATTCAGAATCCCCACGAATAACTCGGGAAGATTCTGTCCATGATAGTGTCAAGTGTCCTGGGTTGTAGGGTACTTGAGAGGTCAAGTACAAAATAAGGGGGTCGTAAATCCATCTCTAAATGACGAACCCAACACCGCGTACGGTGTCAGTACCCGACTATGATCGGGCTCTAGGTACGTCGTATGTTTTCTAGGTTTAAGCAGTTTAAATCAGTTTATATGAAATTGCACAAGAAATCCAGCAGAGTATTTTTACAGAAAATATGAAAATAATGACTGCAAGTTTGGCAAGGTGCACTTGCCTGAAGTTTGGATTCCACTAAGGTCCTGGTTTTGGAATTTCTAGAGATGTCTTCGAAAGCTGAAATAAATAGTACCATCACGCTCAGAAGGTGTCAAACAGCTAGGATCGCCTGTCCTTGGGTCCAATTTGGAGACAAGGGCAAAAACGGCAATTTCGGGCTAAAACGGGGTCCACCGGTAGGCCCGCTTTGCACCGAAAAATGTGTCGGGGTCAATGGTCTCCAAATTCACCAAACTTAGTGTCAACAGGTCAGGAACGCTGATACGAACCCAACGGAACTTTCAGATTTGAATTCCGATGAGCCAATCACGAAATCGCCCGTCGAGCGGGGCCTATGGGGCCCACGACACGCGATTTCGTCAACGTTCTCAGAATCGGACCAAACTTGACCCACAGGACCAGCGTATCGCTACGAGTCCGATGGCGCAAGTTTCGTCTTGATCCGACGTGTGTGCACGAAGTTAGGATGAATTACAGAAAAGGCGGATACGGAGCGATGTCCGCGGATACGCGTTGATTCCGGTGTACACGCACATCCGAATCAGCTTCCGCGAAATCCCACACGTCCGTATCGACGAGGCGCATGTATCAGTGAAGACCGTGCGCGACCAAGTCGTCCCGTTTGGCGGGGCGTACTCAGTTCCGGGGTGAAACAGGGTCTGGTTTTTCCTGTTTTTGGATCGCGGTGTGCGATCACCACAGGACGCGATGCCCCGAGCGATTTGTCCGGGCACCGAGAGGGTCATACATGCTTCGCGTAGGAATTTACGGAAACGAAATCGGGGTTACGAGCAGGAAGTTGTGAGTACCTGAAGGGACCCAAAAAACCGGAGTTTTCTGCGTCCGAATCGTGTCCTGGACACGTGTCAACTGTGTCCGTGTGTCCAGCAGCGTGTCCGGGTATCCTCGGCCGTGTCCGGGGCTCTGGGGAACTGGTCGACGGTCGGCGAGGCCCTGGGAGGTCCGGCGGGGTCGTCGGACGGCGGCTACGGCGAGGACGCGGGCGGCTCGGCAGCGGCGGAGGGGAAGAGCAGCCGCGAGTGCTGCTGCAGACGCCTGGGGGGGGAAAGCTCGGCGGGTGGAGCGGCGTCAGCCGGAGGAGAGGAGGAGGGGGTTCGTCGGCGCGGGGGAAGGGGACGGAGGTGGCCGGATCTAGGGTGGTTAGGGTTAGGGTTTCGGCTAGCTTGGGGGAGAAAGGCCGGAGGGGGTAGGCTTTTATAGGGGACTCGAGGAGGGTCGGCCGGGCGGTCGTGGGCGGAAGAAACGGAGGGGGAGGCGACGTGGGGAGGTTCTCCGGCCACGTCGCCGGAGAACGCGGCGGGCGGCGAGTTTTTCGGGTCGGCGTGGGTGACAGGGGCGGGTGAGGGTGAAGCGGGTCCGGGTCGGGCGCGGATCCGGGTGAGCGGACCCGCCCGACCCGCTAAGGGTGAGGTTGGGCTGGGCTGGTCGTAATGGGCTCGGCCCACTGGGCCGGGCCGGGCCCAAGGCCGAATAATAAATAATAATAATAGAAATAATAATAATATTAATATTAATATTAATTAATTAATTTAGAAAAATAGTTTTTAGGCTTTTAAAAATAGGTCTGATGTCCAATAAAATCCCAGAAAATTACCCTAAGTCCGGTTTTCTATTTTACACCATAAAATCATATTTTCATTACATTTTAATGTTGTTTATTGGCAATTAAAAATTACAAACTCACTACAGGGCCTATGTAAATTCCTGAAAAATGCATTTTAAATCCCAAAATTGATTTAAAAAAATCTGAAAAATTTAGGGTGTTTACAATCTACCCCCCTTAAGAGGATTGCGTCCTCGCAATCGAAGGGTAAACTATAAAGACAAGATTTACAGAATTAAAATGCTTAGGTTACCTGATTCTGCAAATAAGTGCGGATAACGCTGCCGCATAACATCTTCTCGCTCCCAGGTCAATTCGCCTGGAGAGTGTTGTTTCCAAGCTACTCGAACCAGCCTGATAGTCTGTCCTCGCAGTGTCTTCTCGCTGGTGTCGAGTATACCCACTGGCTGCTCTTCGTATCTCAGGCTAGGTCCCACTGAAATCTCAGAGTGATCAACTATATGGCTTGGGTCCGTCACATATCTCCTCAGTTGTGAGACGTGGAATACGTCATGCACTCCCTCTAAGGATGGAGGTAATGCAAGACGGTAAACCACCTCACCAATGCGCTCCAAGATATCAAATGGCCCAATGTACCTTGGGCTCAACTTGCCTCTGCTGCCGAATCTGATAGTACCTCTAGTGGGCGAGATCCTCAAAAATACATGCTCTCCTTCCTTGAACTCCAGGGGTCGTCTGTGTACATCTGCCCAATGCTTCTGTCTATCCTGGGCTGCACGGAGATGGTTCTGAATCTGCTTTACTTTCTCCACTGTCTCCGTTACCAACTCTGGACCCAGTATTTGACGTTCGCCAACGTCACTCCAGCATATCGGAGATCTGCACTTCCTTCCATACAACACCTCGAAAGGTGCCATCTGAATGCTTGCCTGATAGCTGTTGTTGTAGGAGAACTCCACTAGGTGCAGATGATCTTCCCAAGATCCTCCGAAGTCCAGTATACAAGATCGCAGCATATCTTCCAAGATCTGAATTGTGCGCTCTGACTGTCCGTCTGTCTGAGGATGATAGGCAGTACTGAACTTGAGCCTGGTGCCGAGACTCTCTTGCATGCTTCGCCAGAAGTGAGATGTAAATCTTGAGTCTCGATCTGATACGATACTAACCGGCACTCCATGTAATTTTACGATCTGACGCATATACATGTCGGCTAGTACTTCTGTGGATTGTCCGACTCTGAACGGCAAGAAGTGAGCCGACTTAGTGAGCCGATCCACGATGACCCATACTGCATCCTTACCACTAGGGCTTCTTGGAAATCCAGTGACAAAGTCCATGGTAATATGCTCCCACTTCCATTCAGGGATGGGAAGTGGCTGCAACATACCTGCAGTCCTCTGGTGCTCGGCCTTCACCTGCTGGCAGACTAAGCATTTTGCCACAAATCGGGCAATCTCCCTTTTCATTTTATGCCACCAGTAATATTGTCTTAAGTCCCGGTATATCTTGGTTCCTCCTGGATGAACCGAGTATATGGAGCTATGGGCTTCTGTCATCAATTCCTGCCTTAATTCTCCATTTGGAACACATAGGCGATTTTCGCACCTTAATGTTCCGTCCTCGTGGATGCGAAGTCCAGTCTGCACGCCTGCTTCTGTTCTTTCTCTCAGCCTTCGGAATCTGGCATCATTAGGCAAAGCTTCCTTGATTCTCTCCACCAGCGATGACTTCACTTCGAGGGTAGCCAGCAAACCATTTTGTCCAGGTAAAATAACCTCTATCTGGAGTTCTTGTAGATCTTTTAATAGCTCGGGCTGCTCCGTCAAGAAATAAGCCGAGGGTTTTCTGCTAAGGGCGTCGGCTACAACATTTGTTTTCCCCGGGTGGTACTGCAGATCGATGTCAAAGTCCACCATCAACTCAAGCCAACGCCTATTGAGCTCCTTCTGTGTATAAACATACTTCAAGCTCTTATGATCAGTGAATATCTTGACCTTTTCTCCATACAGGTAATGTCTCCAGATCTTCAATGCAAAAATCACTGCAGCTAGCTCCAGGTCGTGCGTTGGGTAGTTCTTCTCGTGGACCTTCAGCTGCCTCGATGCATAAGCGATAACCTTGCCATGTTGCATCAAGACACAACCTAGTCCACTACCGGACGCATCACTGTAAACAACAAAACCTCCTGACCCTGAGGGAAGAGTCAAGACCGGTGCTGTTGTTAGACGCCTCTTCAATTCTTCAAAGGCATGCTGGCATTCTTCTGTCCATATGAACTCCTGATCCTTCCGTGTCAGCTTAGTCATCGGCTCTGCGATTCTTGAAAAATTTTCTACGAACCGCCGGTAATACCCAGCAAGTCCAAGAAAACTTCTCACTTCTGCCACAGAGGTAGGGGTAGGCCAGGTTTCTATAGCAGTGACTTTCTCTGGGTCCACAGACAGTCCTTCACCCGAGATAATATGCCCTAAGAATGGCACCTTGTCTATACAGAACTCACATTTGTTGAGTTTGGCATACAGCTTCTCCTTTCTCAAGGTTTCTAGCACAATTCTAAGGTGTTCCTCGTGCTCTTCGTGGTTCTTGGAGTAGACTAGGATATCATCAATGAACACCACCACGAACTTATCCAAGTACTGATGGAAGACCCCGTTCATCAAACTCATAAATACAGCAGGTGCGTTGGTTAAACCAAACGGCATAACTAGGAACTCATAATGCCCATACTTAGTTCTGAAGGCCGTCTTTGGGATATCTTCCTTCTTCACCCTAATCTGGTGATAACCGGATCTAAGGTCAATCTTGGAGAATACCTTAGCACCACTCAACTGGTCAAACAAATCATCAATACGTGGTAATGGGTACCGGTTCTTAATAGTTAAAGCATTAAGGGCTCTGTAATCAATGCATAGTCGTACAGATCCGTCCTTCTTGGGTACCAAAAGTATAGGTGCTCCCCATGGTGAAACACTGGGCCGGATAAATCCTTTCTCTAGAAGGTCGTCAACTTGTGTTTTCAGCTCCACTAACTCCTTAGGTGCTAGCCGATATACCGATGAGGTGATAGGTTCGGCTCCTGGAGTTAGGTCTATCGTGAATTCTATCTCCCGATCAGGTGGTAAACCTGGAAGGTCGTCGGGAAATACATCCACAAATTCTGTTATGACTCTTGGGTAACTTGAATCTTCTTCTACGGTCAATACCCTAAGAGTTGGCTGAACCCCTTGTTCTACGGCTCCTCGTAGAAATTCAAACTCAGGAAGGCTAGGGGGTCTAAATATCACTTTTCCAAGCCGGCAATCCAGTGTCGCATGGTACTGACTTAACCAGTCCATACCAAGTACAACATCGTAATCAGGCATAGAAAAGATCAGGAATTGGGCTCGCATCTCTCGGCCACAGACTACTACCGAACATGATCTACAAGTATCACTAACCGGGATAATTCCACCTCCCGTTAGTATTCTCTTCATCTTCGAGAGAGGTGCGGTAGCTATTCTATGTGTGGCTACGAAGCTAGCAGCAATAAATGAATGCGAAGCTCCAGAATCAAATAATGCTACAGCAGGAATTGAAGCTACTAATATGGTACCTGCTATCACTTCGCCTGTAGTAGCTTCCTCAGTGACTGCTAGTGCATATGCCTGACCTCGTCCCTGAGCGGGACCCCTTTGCTGACGAGCTTGTTGGAACAATGCTGCTTGAGGTGGTAGAGGTGGCCTGGCTCCTCCAGGCCCTGTCTGTGTCGCTCCCCCAGCTGGAAGAGCTGCAGGTGGAGCTGGTCGATTCGGAACTCCCTCTCGACGTTCCGAGCAGTCCTTGGAGAAGTGTTGTCCAGATCCGCAAACCAGGCAGAGTCCCAGCTTGCGTCGACATTCCTTTTCAATATGTCCTACCTTGCTGCAGTAGTGGCAAGTAGGCAGGTTCTTAGTTGCTGCTCTTGGAGGCGGACTCTTCTGGGGCCGTTTAGCAGATTCCCCTGGTGATGACTTGGACGGTGCTGAGGAGAAGGGACGTTTCAGGCTTGATTCCCTCCGAGTAACGCGCTCCAGCCGACGTGCTGTAGCTAGGACGTCGGTGTAAGAGGTGGGCGCGACTGATCCGATTAACTTCTGAAGCTCGAACCTGAGCTCATCAAAGAACTTCTCCGCCTTCTCCTCTTCGGTAGGAATTAGCGAAGGGGCGAAGCGGCTCAGGCGAATGAATTCGGCGTTATATTCCTCCACCGTCATGTTGTCCTGGATCAGGCGGTTGAATCTGTCTCGGAGTTCTGACCGAGCCACAGCAGGGATGTACATTTCCTGGAAGAGTCTGGAGAACTCCTCCCAGGTAACCTGATCATGTCCGAGCCTTCTTTCTTCGGACAGCCACCAATGATGCGCGTTGTCCGTCAGTTGCATCCGGACGGCAGTCATCCATTTGTCCCTTGGTAATTCAGCGGCCTCCAACTGATGCTGTGTGTTTGTAAGCCATTCATGCACTTCAGTTGGTCCTTCCTTGCCCGAGAAGGTACGAGGCTTGAGTTGACAGAAATTCATAATAGATCCCGTCGTTGGCCGCCTATTTGGTGGATTTGCATGCTCCAATGCTGCGACCAGGCTGTTCTTTAGGTTCTCGGCCTCTCGGCGTTGGGTCTCCTGTTGGATCTGTTGTTGGGCCTGCATCATGGCGTAGAACATCTGGAACATTTGCTGGCCGTCCATTGCCTGTCCTGGGGGAAAGACAGGCATCATAGGAGGGAACTGGGGAGGAGGCGGGATGTCATCACGCCTGAATCTGGAACTTGGCTGGCCAGTTTGGTTGCTCTGAGAGGATTGTCCTCTGGTATCCGGCGTCGTTCCAGCTTCGCAGGTAAACCCTGCTTCAGTCGGTGTTCCCAAGGGGGTCTCCTCACCACATCTGGGATCCATTTCTCTGCATCAAAAGAAAACAATGAGAACGCACAGAGGAATCAAACAGGATGCAGTTCAAGCAATTTAATTGAAGTCGACATAGAGTTCAAAAACGATTAAATATATGGATGAGATCCTATAACCTATCTTATTGCAGGCCTGTCCGGTCCCTAAGTTGAAACCGAACAATTTAGTTGGACCTGCATGGGCCACCACAAAAACCATGTCACGCCCCAGTCCCAAAATGCCGAGGGACTGGAGATGCGTGGCAATGGCCAGCAGCACGCACCGATGGATAACCCAATTTAATGGAGCCATCAGGGCGTACTTAAGCTGTAAATAAGGTCTACTACACAAGTCACACTAATCTCATCCATAAAGATAAGGAAATAAACTGCATAATCAAATGGAAATAAGTAGCAACATCATCACAGCAAGTCAGTCGGAGCAACAATCCGACTATAGTCTGAAATAAACTGGCTCTATAGGCCAGGAACAAAAGATGTAAACATGAAATAAATACTGAGTACTGGAACAAGCACTCAGGAGAAGTCCTCGGCAGTCACCTCGTCTTCAGTGTTCGGTTCAGCTCCAGCAATAGCTTCAGCTCCTGTCCCGTATATCTCGGGATACTGCTCCTCAGCTAAACTTGGGGACATAATCCATTCCAGGTCCTCAGTGGACATAGCAAGGCACAGATAATACAAGCCAAAATGAATAAGCAGTGCAATAAATAATGAATCAGCAGGGTAACTAAGTAACTAACCATCTATGTGATATGCAAATGAGAGCAACACTAGTACTCAGGCTGAGACCGCTACAAGCTCTGTGTCGGGGAGCCGGTAGCAGTAATAACACGTAAAGGGTCTAGCTCTGCTGGAGAGTCTACAACCTCACAATAATAGTAGATATATATATAGAACAGCCTGTAGCCTGTGTGTCTCTCCCCACCCAATATAATCACGCAAGCCATGACCATAACGTCTCATGTCCATGTCAGCGGGATTATAACTAATGCAACAAGTCATACTGTCTATAAATAAATAACTCTGTCAAGTCCTGTATCCTATTCAGAATCCCCACGAATAACTCGGGAAGATTCTGTCCATGATAGTGTCAAGTGTCCTGGGTTGTAGGGTACTTGAGAGGTCAAGTACAAAATAAGGGGGTCGTAAATCCATCTCTAAATGACGAACCCAACACCGCGTACGGTGTCAGTACCCGACTATGATCGGGCTCTAGGTACGTCGTATGTTTTCTAGGTTTAAGCAGTTTAAATCAGTTTATATGAAATTGCACAAGAAATCCAGCAGAGTATTTTTACAGAAAATATGAAAATAATGACTGCAAGTTTGGCAAGGTGCACTTGCCTGAAGTTTGGATTCCACTAAGGTCCTGGTTTCGGAATTTCCAGAGATGTCTCCGAAAGCTGAAATAAACAGTACCATCACGCTCAGAAGGTGTCAAACAGCTAGGATCGCCTGTCCTTGGGTCCAATTTGGAGACAAGGGCAAAAACGACAATTTCGGGCTAAAACGGGGTCCACCGGTGGGCCCGCTTTGCACCGAAAAATGTGTCGGGGTCAATGGTCTCCAAATTCACCAAACTTAGTGTCAACAGGTCAGGAACGCTGATACGAACCCAACGGAACTTTCAGATTTGAATTCCGATGAGCCGATCACGAAATCGCCCGTCGAGCGGGGCCTATGGGGCCCACGACACGCGATTTCGTCAACGTTCTCAGAATCGGACCAAACTTGACCCACAGGACCAGCGTATCGCTACGAGTCCGATGGCACAAGTTTCGTCTCGATCCGACGTGTGTGCACGAAGTTAGGGTGAATTACAGAAAAGGCGGATACGGAGCGATGTCCGCGGATACGCGTTGATTCCGTTGTGCACGCACATCCGAATCAGCTTCCGCGAAATCCCACACGTCCGTATCGATGAGGCGCACGTATCTGTGAAGACCGTGCGCGACCAAGTCGTCCCGTTTGGCGGGGCGTACTCAGTTCCGGGGTGAAACAGGGTCTGGTTTTTCCTGTTTTTGGATCGCGGTGTGCGATCACCACAGGACGCGATGCCCCGAGCGGTTTGTCCGGGCACCGAGAGGGTCATATAGGCTTCGCGTAGGAATTTATGGAAACGAAATCGGGGTTACGAGCAGGAAGTTGTGAGTACCTGAAGGGACCCGAAAAACCGGGGTTTTCTGCGTCCGAATCGTGTCCTGGACACGTGTCAACTGTGTCCGTGTGTCCAGCAGCGTGTCCGGGTATCCTCGGCCGTGTCCGGGGCTCTGGGGAACTGGTCGACGGTCGGCGAGGCCCTGGGAGGTCCGGCGGGGTCGTCGGACGGCGGCTACGGCGAGGACGCGGGCGGCTCGGCAGCGGCGGAGGGGAAGAGCAGCCGCGGGTGCTGCTGCGGACGCCTGGGGGGGGGAAAGCTCGGCGGGTGGAGCGGCGTCAGCCGGAGGAGAGGAGGAGGGGGTTCGTCGGCGCCGGGGAAGGGGACGGAGGTGGCCGGATCTAGGGTGGTTAGGGTTAGGGTTTCGGCTAGCTTGGGGGAGAAAGGCCAGAGGGGGTAGGCTTTTATAGGGGACTCGAGGAGGGTCGGCCGGGCGGTCGTGGGCGGAAGAAACGGAGGGGGAGGCGACGTGGGGAGGTTCTCCGGCCACGTCGCCGGAGAACGCGGCGGGCGGCGGGTTTTTCGGGTCGGCGTGGGTGACAGGGGCGGGTGAGGGTGAAGCGGGTCCGGGTCGGGCGCGGATCCGGGTGAGCGGACCCGCCCGACCCGCTAAGGGTGAGGTTGGGCTGGGCTGGTCGTAATGGGCTCGGCCCACTGGGCCGGGCCGGGCCCAAGGCCGAATAATAAATAATAATAATAGAAATAATAATAATATTAATATTGATATTAATTAATTAATTTAGGAAAATAGTTTTTAGGCTTTTAAAAATAGGTCTGATGTCCAATAAAATCCCAGAAAATTACCCTAAGTCCGGTTTTCTATTTTACACCATAAAATCATATTTTCATTATATTTTAATATTGTTTATTGGCAATTAAAAATTACAAACTCACTACAGGGCCTATGTAAATTCCTGAAAAATGCATTTTAAATCCCAAAATTGATTTAAAAAAATCTGAAAAATTTAGGGTGTTTACAATATTCCTTGGTTTAGTTATATATCAGAGGGCAAGTATACCTTGCCAACTTTACAGTCTTGTTGCATATTTCCTTGTTTTAGTTATAACTTGTTTTAACTGCTTAACCTAGGAAACGTGTGACGTACCGAGTGTCCGATCATAGTCGGGTGCCAACACCGTACGCGGTGTTGGGTACGTCATTTAGAGATGGATATTCGATACCCTTACTCTTGGTACTTGTCCTATCAAGTACAACAAAACCCAGGACACTTGACACTATCATGGACAGAATCTTCTTGAGATATTCACGATGATTCTGCATAGGATACAGGTATGACATGGACAGTTTATTCCTAGACATTATATGACTGCTGCATTAGTTATGATCTTGCGTGTCATGGACATGAGACGTGGATTACATTGGGTGGGGAGAGACACACAGGCTACAGGCTATTTTTCATATATATATATTATTAGTGTGAGGTCGTAGACTCTCCAGCAGAGCTAGACCCTTTACGTGTTATTACTGCTACCGGCTCCCCGACACAGAGCTGGTAGTGGCTCAGCCTGAGTTCTAGTGTTGCTCTCAACTTGCATTTATCACTTAGCTGGTTACATAGTTTGCCCTATTTGCTTATTTAATTCCTGTACTGCATTTATTTTGGCTTGTATTTTCTGTACCTTGTTATGTCCCCTGAGGACCTGGAATGGACTATGTCCCCAGGTATAGCCGAAGAGATCCATCCAGAGATACACCGAACAGGAGCACTTCCAGGAGCTGTACCAGGACCTGAGGACGAGCCAGCACCAGAGGACTTCTCCTGAGCATTGGCCGTATGTAGTTAGTTATTTCTGTTTCTATTTCCAGTTCCTTTATTTTCTGTCTATTTGCTTGGATGTATCAGACATAATCTCGGATTGTTCATCGAGATATTTATTGAGATTTGACAGTTATTCTATTGCATTATTTCTGGCATTTAATCGGTGATTATCTGTTGTGGATGAGAATAGATTAGCCTATGATCTGTATCATTGCTCTGTTTCCTGTTAGACTACAGCGTAAGCATGCCCTGATGGATCCATTAAATTGGGTTGTCCATCGGTGCGTGCTGCTGGCCATTGCCACGCTTCTCTAGTCCCTCGTCATTTTGGGACTGGGACGTGACAAAATATTTCATTATTTATTTTTTATTGTAACATTTTAAGACCATTTGTACATACATTTTTTTTATAAAAATTTTATTGTATATACATATATTTGTAAGACATTTATTGTACAAACATTTTAAGACAAAATATGACAGGTACAAATATTTTAAGACCAAATAAATATGACCGTCTTTGAATAACTATCATATAAGTTAAATGTTTTAATAGCTACCATACAATTTTTATTGTATATACATATATTTGTAAGACATTTATTGTACAAATATTTTAAAACCAAATATGACAGATACAAATATTTTAAGACGAAACAAATATGACCGTCTTTTAATAGTTATCATATAAGTTAAATATTTGAATAACTACCATATATTTTTTATTTTAATACTTTCATATTATGGTTTCAATTGATACCAAGTAATTAATATGGTTTGAATGAATACCAAGTAATTATTATATTATTTTGACATATGTGATCGTCTTTGAATAAATATCATATATGATCGTCTATAAAGATATACTAAAATGCATTGACATTGTAATACTTTTATATTAACTATATTTTAGAGTAATTTTAGAATATATGATAACATTTTTGAGAAAAAATTATTATAAATATTATATTAATCGAACACACAATTCTATAAAATTGAAATTAAACTATATATATATATAATTGAAATTAAAAAACTATATATATATATATATATATATATATATATATATATATATATATATATATATATATATATATATATATATATTATTATTTTTTAATAAATCTGCATAGAACCCGGTCCATTACACTTTAACTAAGTGGAAGCTTGATGGACTAAATTCTACTGTGTTGTTTTATTAAGGCTAATTCTATAGACATTTCCAAAATTATTTAGGTTAGTCCAAATTTTGGTTTTAGTTTTTTACAAGTTTGTCACCGAAAATTTTGCTTCAGGTTACTTCTATTTTTTTAGGCTTATTGGAAGGATTATCAAATATTTTGACATTTCTAACTGTCAAATTTTTGACAGTCCTCGAATACGAATTGGGATCCTCCTTCAGACCCACCACCCCCTCCCCTCCTTCACATCCCTCCCTCCTCCTCCCCGCTGTCGCCTTCAGCGGTTGAGGTTGGGGTTGGGATTAGGGTTAGGGTTAGGGGTGAGAGAGAGTAGGAAATGTTGGATTGTCCTGAGTAAATTTGGAATGACCTCAATAAAACTCTGGACTGTCCTGAAGTAATAGAATATTCTAAGTAATTTTGAAAGTATCTACAGACATAGCCTTTATTTATAATAAAATTTTAAATTAATTTTTTTTAAATAATTTTGTTTTGCGTGCGTGTGCAATTCACGTACGTTACTAGTTCCATAAATAAAAGCCGCGTCCTCTCCTCGTCCATATCGCTCCGTTCTCACCAACGAATTGCCAAAGTGGGCTTTCGCGGAGTTTTCGAACCAGAAGAAAACCCTAGGTGATCTTCTATTCTCTTGCTATATAAATTCTCTCTTCTCGATTCCTCCTCTCTCTCCCTCTCCCTCTCTCTCTTCTGGATTACTTCTCCTTTTTCTTGAGGTGAGGAATTTCCTCTGATGTTTTTTTTTTTTCCTTCTTCTAGGGTTTGATAGTTTCTATCGATTCTTGAGTGTACGCTTTCTCGATCGTAATTTTTTTTGGCCGCTGGGAATGGAACCGTTTCGAATTTCTCTTTTTTAGGAAAATTTTGATAGGGTTCTAAGAATCAGCGGACATTTCGAAAATCTTTGCCGTGTCCATGCCCAATTATTACTAGTGAACTGCGTGATTTGGTGTCGTGTATGTGTTGGTGTGACATAGCTAGGGTTTGAGTAGTCGGTCAATGTGATGATGTGCTATCATAACAAAAAGTGAAAAGAAGAATAGAGTTTGCATCCTACCTTTTCTTTTAAACCTATTAGAGAAATTTGGGATCATTCACTATTGATGATGATGGTGATGTGTTTTCTAATGACTAGACGGTGGCGGCCGATGGGTTATTATTATTATTATTTATTAATAATCTCCATTTTTTGGTGCTTTGTTACTGTGTATAGGTAAAAAGAAAAAGTCAAAAAGGTTTTTATGATGAAATATATACTTATCGAAACGTACACGACAACAAGACTTTTGAAAAGTTTGATGTGTGGGCTTGTGGACCTGTAGGCCACTGAGTGTCTAGCGGATGGTATTTGGGCAGTTGCTTTTGAGTGGTTCTTGTTGACCCCCAGAAACGGAATTTCCAACTTCAACTTCCTTATTTATTTTGGGACTAATTCATGATTTTCTGAGTTCTTACATTTGTTCAAACGGTACATCTCCTTTATGAGTAATGCTATTCGTACCTCCAAAATATTTCTCCAAATTATCCCTTCTTATGTGGCGGCTGACGTGGCATGCTAAATAGCATTATGTGATAGCTGCTAAATAGCATTATGTGATAGCTGACATGGCAGCTGACATGGAAAATTTTAACCAAAAAAATTAATCATCCAAAAAATTTCAATGTTAATATTAATGTTAATTTTAATTTTAATGTTAATGTTAATATTAATATTAATATTAATTTTAGTTTTAATATTAATTTTAATGTTAATGTTAATTTTAATTTATAATTTGTCATGTCAGTGATACTTTGGAGGTACAAATAGCATTATTCTTCCTTTATATAGTTTTTGATGTACTATTTTGTATGAGTTATCCTGATAACTGTAAAAAGATTCAGGATTTTTGTACAGACTGTTGATGTCGGTAACTTGATTTTAACTTGTTACCATGAAACTTTAAGGGATCCCAAACTTTAATTCTCGTATTCTTGATATGAGAAGTGATTATTTTTGATTGATGACGGAGTTCTTACTTATTTCGACAACAGCAATAACAAAGTCTTTATCCCAAAATTTGAGGTTGGCTGTATGAATCCTCTCCTCCCATTCGGCTTTGTTAAGGGTCAAACGCTAACAAAAATCATATCTTTCTTTAACACTTCAAGCCATGTTCCTCTAGGCCTACCTCTAGTGCTAGCGGCTACATTAACTAATATATTATCGCTCCTCCTTACGATATGGGAAGTGATTATTTATTGATTGATGACCTACTTTTTTTACTGGAAGAGAACAAAAAGTTTAAATTGGATATTGTTGTTTATTATCGACAAGGAATTTATAACATTTATCTACTCTTTTGCAGCGCTGATATGTGAAGCTTTTGCCTCATATACAACAATATTTATTTGTACTGAAGTGTTGTCCTAACTAACAAGAAGTTACTGATATCATATTTAGTTTCTAATAACCTCTGAAATCACATTATTATAAAGTATAATTTTCT
Source organism: Iris macrosiphon (assembly GCA_036927795.1). Taxonomy (NCBI): domain Eukaryota; kingdom Viridiplantae; phylum Streptophyta; class Magnoliopsida; order Asparagales; family Iridaceae; genus Iris; species Iris macrosiphon. The sequence continues at coordinate 205,449,983 of JAYESA010000008.1, forward strand.
TGTTCATGTTAAGTTGGGATTTATGGGTAATATGATCTATATTTTATGTTCAAGCCTTGAAAGTTATCTGTTTTATTTGTAGATTGGGAATGTTATCCGTTTTTCTTGTAGACTGGGCAGTATGGAAATTTTTACATTTCTCTGTGGGAAGATGAGATTTCCTTGTGCTTTTTCTTGACTCTCTTGATTAGAATTCTCAATGTCTCCTTTGCGACATCTTGGATTTTTGGTGCTTTCCTCAAAAGAGTTTTATCCTTTGTTTATGATTTTTTGTGAACCCTCTTGATTAGTTCTTAATGTCTCCCTTGGGGCTTCCATTAAGGACCCTTCATTTGTGGGAGCCTCCTGGCGCTAGGAGCCCTCTTTTTACATACACTTCCCTGAAGCTTGAGCTGCTTGTTGAAGCTGGATAGTTGATTAGTGATTGATGGATTTTTCAGACCAATTAAACTACCATGATACGAAGATGTAAACAGAAAGGGCATATTAGCTCTTGAATAAAATCAAAGTAATAGTTTGATTCTAGACTTTTTTCTAGTAATATTTTTGTGTTGACTCACATCCCTAGTAGCATATGTTACTAAAGTTACAAGGACTTAATCCATTCGAGTCATGTGAGGAGTCATGTTACAGAATAACAGTGCTTATCGATTACGAAGAGGAAAACATTTGTTTAGAATACAAGTGTGAATAGGATATTTAATTTGACCATTCCATAAGTAAATAACAATGTTCTTGTAGCTGTCCATATTGAAAGGTAGTGATGTTGTTTTCTATCGTTTTGGAATCCTTTTTTCTCAGCTTATTTTCATGTAAATAGATAAATGGGGCAAGCACTCTGTTGCTTACAAGTGGACCAGTCGACCGTGGCAATTAAAGAAAACTTGGGGAAGTTTGATGATGTACTTGAGCCTGGTTGTCATTGTTTGCCATGGATCTTAGGGAGCCAAGTTGCTGGTTATCTTTCATTGCGTCTGCAACAACTTGATGTTCGGTGTGAAACAAAGACTAAGGTACATGGCTCTTGGCAACTATTTCGTTTGTTCATATTGTATTGCATTGCATTGCATCCGAATATTAGAGTAAATCTTCTCTACGTATCAACCTATAGTGTTAATCCGAATTACATGAAAAGTTTCATAGGATTCATAAATAAATTTCTAGGGGTTGATATCGATTACTTGCATCATTTTCCTTTTTCTTCCAAATTTTAATGCAGTAGTACTACGCCTTCTAATTGTTCAATAACTAAAAATATGTCATGTGCTCAATTATCCAGCATGATTCATCTATGAGAGGGGACTTCACTTTTAGAAGTAAATGCGGATTGCATGATAAATATCTTGCAACAAATGTGTTTCGAGATATGAATTGTGACCATGATATGCCTGTTTCTTATATTTAAGACCTAGATTGTATGTTTAATAAAATAATAATCTGAATAAATGTTACAAAGAAAACAAAATCTATAGAAAGTATTATGCATGCAATCAAAACTATTGCCTCTCAAGTCTGTCTCTTGATGTTTCAGGATAATGTATTTGTTACTGTTGTTGCATCTATCCAATATCGTGTCCTTGCTGGCAAGGCGTCTGATGCTTTCTATAAGCTTAGCAACACAAAGGAGCAAATCCAATCATATGTTTTTGATGGTAAGATTGTTTTTTTTTTAATATGATCTGAACTGTCGTTTCTTTCCTGCATGTTAATTTTTATCATATGAGAAACCATGTAGAAGAAATGTTAATATGAAGGGGAAAAGAATAAAGGTTGTGTAACACACTTTCTTTTTCTAGCTTACATTTTGTACTTCTTATGTTTTAAGATCAAGGTTGTGAAAAGTACTAGGCGCTAGCCGGACGGGCACCCGCCGCCTAGCCCGTCGGTCTAGGCGGTTGCCTAGATCTAGGCGGTTCAAAATAAATTAAAAAATTCCAAAAGAAAACCTAATGAAAATTGTATAAAAGTCTATAAAACCCCAAAACATGCATAGTTGGGCGTCGGGGGGACTAGGCAGGCGCCTAGGCTGGATCGGGCGGGCACTAGGCGCCGGTGCGCCGCCTAGGCCGTCTTTTAGAACAGTGTTTAAGACTATACTGGTTCTAGAAGTTTGTGATCACCAATACTGCGGTGAAGTAAACTATTCTATAAGTCTTAAAATACCACAAGGAATTTGAAGTTTGTTTTATTAAAACGCATAATAAAATGCTGAAGTAAAAATGTAATAGTTAAAATAGTGAAGATCTGGAGGCTATTATTGAGTCTCTTTTATAGTTCAGTTGCACTTGCTCAAGATCATGTTAGCAACTATACTGGTTATTTTGTTCTCTTATCTGTATCTGGATTACATGACTGGGTTGTGCCTTCGTTGATTTGGGTAAGGAAATTTGATAGCCTCATTCCAGCCGGCTAGCCTTTACGACAATGTAACCACATCGTGGATGGATACACAGCATTGGTCTCATGTTGTGAGCTTCATCAATGTTGTTGGCTTCATGTAGATGTATAGTGAGTAGACAGGTTATTTCAAGTTCTTCTTTAGCACTGAACCCCATAAATCTGATTCATTTGATGATTAATGGTGCGTTCTTAAAGAGTGTGTTGAAGAAATTTTTTTTAGAAACAATGTGCTACTATTTTTCTTGTGGGGTGATAAGATCTTTAGATTATGGGCCTAAGCAAGTCTCAGACCCAGGTCTCTTGTACAAAATTACTAGCACAATGTATGAGATTTTACCATTGGGCCTAAGCAAGTCCCAGACTCAGGTCTCTTGTACAAAATTACTAGGAGATTGAGACTTTACCACTACGTAAGAGGAGCAGAACGTCACACCCAATAAAATGCTTGTGTTGGCGAGCAAACTAGAAAATAAACTCTTTACAGTGACAGTGGTGGATAGTAAACTATTTTGTATTGAATAAGGATATGCACATATGTGCATCTATCGACTATTTATGGGATAAGGATCTCTTGGAACACTGGTATGTGTACAAACTACTTATATGCATTTAACAACATAGTGAATTTTCTCCTGTCGGCTTCAGCTGTGAAGAATCACCCAGGACTGCATTGCCCCTTCTATTTTCCTTCAATAAGTCCCTAACATATCAAGAGAAAGCAATCAGATAGCTAATGAAGCCCACATACATGAAGTGCTTACATAGTGCTCTTTGGGACGTTATCTTAAGGGATGCCAGTAATGCAGAAGCTAGTTTAGCTTATTGTGATTATCTGAAATAGGGTCGCCTAGAATTCTTGGTTAGCGTAGTCATGATTAGCCAATATAAACCGTAAGCTTTTGTCTCTTGCCTTTAGATTTGATTCTATCAGTCAACTACCATACTTATCATTCTTGGTGGAATTAGTTCTCTATTTTTCTTTATTAGAACTTGCTGCAGTGTAATACTACATATGCATCTCTTGACTTTCTACAAGTACTCTGGCACTTCAACATCTTCATCTCCAGTTGAGCGAGCTTTCTTTTACAATTTCTTAGGTTTTTATTACTTCAAATCAGTTTTTCCTTAATTCTGGGTACAGCTGTTGTATGAAGACTCTCAAGGCATCTGCCTCATTCATGGTGTTCAGAGAAATCCTTTCTATTTGCCCCTTCTTCATGCATAATCATTATGTAGATCTTAGTTCAACCTCATCCATCTTTAAGTAGGAAATCATCTCTAAACTAAAGTTCCTATTATGCCAAATAATACAGTAGATATATTATCTAAGTAGCTAACGATGGTAAATGTGTTCTAACCATGGATACAGATCTAATGATGAATATCTTGACATTTTTGTTCAGCCTTTGTATAGGTCAAATAGTTTTTCATTCATATAGGGATATCTTATAGTTAGAAGAGATACTAGTGTATATTTTTTTAGTTTGCAAAAAATTGTGGGTACCTGTATATGATTCTTTTTGTGGAGGTATTGATACAACATAGTACATTCATTGATTGTACAGCCTTATGTCTTATGCTCAACTTAGTTCATTAAAAGGGCGTCCGGGTGCCTCGAGGATCCCGCTTACATAGGGTCTGAGGAGGGTCAAGATGTGCTCAACTTAGTTCTCTATATTAATGTTTTGTAAGAGAAATTGAAGTAATAATAGTGTTTGATTGAGGCTGACAGACCAATCCAGCTTGTGACCATCTCACTTATCTTTTTTACTTAAATACTTTTAATCTTCTCTTGTAGCCTTATATATACCAGTTTACAGTGTCATTAACCAGTATTTTAGTGGTCAACCTTATATTACATAAGGTGTTTGAAAATAGGCAAACTTTTGCTTTAAAGGTGGAAAGCAGTGAATCTCAATTATGTCTACTGGATGTATGAATCCCCATATAAATATGTTTTTCTTGGTAAGTACATTATGAACTTTTGTTGTTTGTTGGACAGTTATCAGGGCAAGCGTACCAAAGCTGATCTTAGATGATGTCTTCGAGCAGAAGAATGATATTGCAAAAGCAGTGGAACAGGAACTTGAGAAGGTACCCTTTTGTTCATGACTATTCGTTAGTATTTTTCTTCTTCTTAAATTTGGAATGACCTTGTTTCTGTCATCCTTTACATAGGCCATGTCAACATATGGATATGAGATTGTCCAAACGCTTATTGTGGACATTGAGCCTGATGAACGTGTTAAGAAGGCCATGAATGAGATCAATGCAGGCAAGTTTATGACAGTTCTCCCCTTTGTACGGCCTGTATATTCTTTGTGGATTGAAGTGCCCGATAACGCCTTGTTTTCTCATAGAATTGACTTATAAGAGACAAGAAGTTATTCAATAATGGCATATTAACTGTGGTTATGGAATTTGAAAATGTAGCCTTTACCGCAAGGGTTCTCAAACTAAAATTTCATTTGGTACAGCTGCTAGGATGAGAGTGGCTGCAAACGAAAAGGCGGAAGCTGAGAAAGTACTTCAGATCAAGAGGGCAGAAGGGGATGCAGAATCCAAGTACTTAGCTGGGCTTGGAATTGCCCGACAACGGCAAGCCATTGTGGATGGACTGCGGGACAGTGTCCTTGCCTTTTCAGTTAATGTGCCAGGGACAACAGCAAAGGATGTGATGGACATGGTTTTGGTGACTCAATATTTCGATACCATGAAGGAGATAGGGGCCTCTTCAAAGTCTTCAGCTGTTTTTATTCCACATGGTCCAGGAGCAGTGAAGGATATTGCCTCACAGATCAGAGATGGCCTTCTCCAGGCTAATAACACTAATTAATTATCGAGTCTTCTGAGATGGTTGCTTGCAGTCAAATATTAATGTAATTGTTTGGTTGATTTACTTTTCCAGTGCCTTCATTTTACACGTTTAGCAGCGTGGAGTACTCTGTCTTTACAATAGTAGTGTGTGAATACAAAGGGTTTTGTATGAGTTGTGAATTGTTTCTTGTTATTTCCCCTTTTATATTGCTCTCCCTTTTATTTTGAAAAGAATCTATTCATATATTTGAGAAACTTAGCTGAGCCCTCATTATTGCAGATATGTTATTCCTTAGGTTTATGCAGGGTTTTTTCCCCTACTTTTCGCTGCTGTCCACTGAAAGATTAGTAGAATGCCCTGACATTCCATTACCAGGTAAATGTATCCTTTCCGAAGCTAAAGGAAATACACATTGAATTGAATTCTTTTGTGAAAGTTTATGATATTTTGACTGGCATGAATTTTCGCTCAAGTATAATTCAGCTTACATATTCCTAATAAGCTAATATAATTTGACAAAACAGATGGCGTTGTTGGGCCTAAGAATGGCTACTGCCAGTATAGCAGACCATTGGTAGGAACTGATGTACTGGACTTTTTCGCTTGTTTATTCTGCTCATCAAGTGCCTGAGTCATGCCCCTGAAGATATATAGAGTAACACAGGTTGAAAGGCTTTAGTAAAGCAGCAGCATTGGTTCATATTTGGGAAGAAAACATCAGTTTCAATGCAATCTCCACACTGCAATTATTCCCATTTTTTCCCCTTACATTGGGAAAGAATTCTACTTCACTGCTGGTTAAAAAAAACATCACCTCCCTTGCTTCCCACAATGTTCACTTCTCTTCTGTTAAAATGTCAGCCCAAGCAGTTCCTGTACCAAGAAATAGTTGAAAGAACACAAGAAGTGCAAGATCTTCTTGACATAAAACAACCACTCCAGCTAGATATGGCAAAAACGCAATAATGCCTTCACAAGCAGACAGACCAGGGAAATGTGATGTTAAGAAGTTATAGCAAACTTCCGCCGCACCCCCATCCAACCACAGAGCAAACCCACCCAACCCCAAAACGAAAAAAATTCAGATGTGTTAAGTTATATAGCATTTACAAAAAAAAAAATTCCTATCAATGATTTATTTTACCTAGCTAAATAACTTGATTCAGTTTGTATGTGGAAGGAGAGAGATTTACAAGATCCCTAATAATATTATGTTTTACAATGTGCATCATGGTGTCTTTGGATCCTCAATCTATAAGGTTCACATGATCAATAAAGACTCGTTGTCAGTTTTGTGGCCATTCAATCCATATGTGTACCCTGTGAAATCTCTGTTTTTCCATATCTAGGCATTTTACATGTAGGAAATAATCACTTGATATGTATATTTAGTCTAAATGACCAATAATGTAAATTACAGTTGTATGTTATCGGCTCAAATTATCTGAAATGCACCATAAATTGCTTCGTTAACAAATAAGTACTATTATCTGATTGTAGAGAAAGTTGGCATCTTATGTATGATTAGAAGAGTATATTTACCATGATTTTGAACATATAATTAATGAAGAGAGTAGTGGAAGATGAAGACATATATTATGGCATTTTGTAGAGAGACGAGATTAAATCAGCAATTTATGGCACGGAAATACAGAATTAACAACTAACCACTGAAATAGAAAAAGGTAAAGAACTATTCTGTTGTAAGAAAGCAAGGTTATCTACAGTAGCTGGTCTATGAAAGTACAGAAGCATTCCAGGTAATACATACTTCATATCAAACATTTGATGCAGAAAAATTGGATAATTCACTCATATAGTAAGTTTTGCTAGATCAGTTAAAGTCTGCATCGAGAAACAGCTTCCCTTATATAAGCAACCCATTTTGTCAGCTGGGATATACATATCCAGTGAAGATCTGAGGGCTTACCTTTCCCTTCCTAACCATCCCCTAAAATATCCCTGGCAGATTTCCATCATGTCCTGGAATCAACTGTGCCTCTCTATGTAGCTATATGATCTTGGCCTACTTGTCCCTAAAAGATGGTGGAAGCTTAGAAGACAGGAGGGGGGCGAAAGAGCGTGACTACTTAGAATTGTAAAGTTGAAAGCGTGAACTAATAAATCTTTTATGCTTATCAATTATTGTTATCAAAATTTAAGATATCTTAATATTTAATAGAATTTATAAAGTTCACCTCAAAGTTATAGAGAGATCATTTGCATAGTAATTTTTATGATGCCAATGTAAGTAATCCTTAGTTTCTTGTTACTTTGATGAACGTGTATTAAAAATTCTTCAACTTTCTTCCCAAAATTATTGTCCTTTCTTAAAATTTTGGTCATGTTATAGGAAGCGCTACCATCTGTCACGACCCGCACCCGAAAATCGGGCATGAGCCGTGGGTACGTCCAGCCTACGCCGCAGAATCGGCGGTAGAACGCTGTAAAGGTCCGTTCTAGGTCAACCATATCTATCTATATCTCACTGAAAAATTCGGCATGACCTCTCCAAAAGGAGGGCAAAACCACGCAATATATATATCAAATAATCTTCTCCCGAAGGAGGGCAACCACGCAATATATATATGAATCTCAATCACAAAATCTAGGGGAAGAAATAAGCACGATATGATATAAACAAAGAAAACCAGAACCAAGAGGGCAAGACAATCCAAAATAATACAGTCCAAGTCTAAAAGCTACAACATCTCACAGAAGCACAAAAGAATAAGTACAGTCATCCAAAACAATAACACTGGAAATAACCCAGGAAACCCACCTAGCTAACTAGGGTGCTATCGGCGTCTCCTCGGCGCACTCCTCCTCGGGGTCACAACAGTCGTCAATACCAGGCCCGTAGAACGTAGGGCAATAGTCCTCAGGATCCTCTGGAAAAAATATGTCCAGTCAGGACTGGAGCGAAGTACATAACTCTGAAAGCAACTCCAAATGCATGGTAAGGTGTATATGACGAGCAATAGAAAAGTAATCAAGATGCACAGGAAATAAATATATGCTGGAGCACAATAAATAGCTGTAATATAAACTGGAGAACAATACAAGTAGTGGAAAAGTAACTGCAGGTGAGAAACATGAATACTAGCTAAGTGCCTTGAGCACAAGTTCGTTATATGATCGGCTTAGGTTGCACATGAAGAACACTACGATAACTCCGTTATGCGTGAGTTGCATAACCGACATACACATGAATACTGTTTGGCTTTGATCATATAACCAACTCACTACTCCCCTCCCCCACTAATACCATTGGATCCAACCACAACACGCTACGTACATGATAATAGCTCGCGCACACGAGGCGAGAGCACAAGAAGTACATGATAGCACATGATAATCAATACCCGAAGCACATGATGAAATACACGTGATAGAGTACCCGTTGAACACGGTAAGGGGGATAGCACCTCATGACGGGATCCACTAGTACCAGCTCGTGTAATAAAGTGTCAGAATCAAGTATTACAGTTCTAGAACAGGTGATATAAACGCTATCATGAAATGGAAACTATCAGAGATAGGTACTCGCCTGATGTCCTGAGCAACTGATGAGGATCGAGGTCCGGACCGGTGACGCAAGGACCTAATACGAAAAGCAGAATTAAACAGGGTTCTAAGCATTTAAACTGATATAAAATAATTAAAAACAGGCTTCTAGGGCTATTCTAGGTCGAACGGGTCAAACCGGTGAAAATCGGGTCAAAAAGTCAACCCGGGGTCCAAAAAGTCAACTCTAGGTCAAAACTAGGTCAAACGTTGACTTTTACGGTCAACGGGGATAATTATGGTCAAAGCTAGGTCAAACTAGGGTGCCCCTGAAATTCTAGGTCAAACCGAGCTCATTAAGCCACTAAACTCACAAACTCGCCTAATCGAGATACCGGGATACCCTCGGTATCCGATACCTCGCCCTAGGCCACGCACCCCGCCTAAACCCGCTAAAACCTATGCTAGCACGCGTAATTATATATATATAAACATATAAAAATCACTCCCAAGCATTTCCTAGGCTAATGCTCAAATACCCCGCTCGAAACTCAATACCTTGAATATCTCAAGGTATCGAGATACCTCGGTATCTCAAGGTATTGAGGTTTCGCTCTAAAACCCTCTAACTAGCTACCTAGCTATTAATTATATACCTAGTTATTAATCTAGGCTAGGTAATATATATATCTACCATATTTATATATATCTAAGTAGGTATATACCTATGTATATAGATATCCACACACATTTACCCGTTTACCCATTATCTTACCTATACACCTATATATGTATATAACTTAGGCATATAGATATTTATATCTCTTAGATAGGTATATCTAAGAGTCTAGTTATCTACCTATCTAGTATCTATCTACCTATCTAAATACCTAGCTATCTATCTATCAATATCTATCTATCTATCTATCTAATTATCCATAACTTATCTTACCTATTTATCCAACTACCTATCTATCTCTCTAATCTATTTAACTACTTAGCTATCTATCTAATAAACTAACTATCTATCTATTAATTCTAACTATCTATCAATCCATAGATATATCTAACTATCTATGTATATAATCTATAATACTAACTAGCTATCTACTTATCTAACTATCTAACTAATTACCTAACCATCTATCTATTATATTATCTATCTAACTATCAACCTATTGATAGATACATCTATCTAGCACTCTACCTATTCCTAACCCTCACTAGTACTCTACTGCTACTGCTCCCTGCTCAAAATGCTGCTGCTGCACGCTGTTATTGCTGCGCTGCTGCTGCTCCTCTTAGCACTGCTGCTGCTGCAGGTGCTCCTACATGTGCTGCTGCTGCTGCTCCTTCTGGAGCTGCTGCTGCTGCTCTCCTAGCAGCAGCTAGCTGCTGCTGTTGCAGCTGAACTGCTGCTGCTGCAGTTCAGTTTTCCCCCCGCTGCGCTGCGCTGCACTGGCCACCCCCCTCGCTGCCTATACACCACACACCTATATACATAATATAACTCTATATATCTATATATATATATACCACTAGATATATATATACACAAACTAATATCTATATCCTAACACACACACACACTTAAACACACACTAATACACACACACACTCACAACACTAACAACACACACACACATAAATATATATACATAGCTACATATATATATACACTTAATATATATATATATATATATATATATATATATATATATATATATATATATATATATATATATATATATATATATATATATATATCTACACACACTCTCAACTATATATATATACATACACCTATATATATATATATATACATACACACACACAAGCACACTTACACATATACATATATATATACACATAGACATATACATATACAAGTACATAAATATAAATACACACATATATATATATAAATATATATACATAAACACACATACATATATATAAATATATATATATATATAGACACATATCAATACAAACACAACCACACACACAACACTCAATCCACACGCCCTACTCACGCCCAACGACCCCGACACTCACCAATACCCTAAAATATATATAATATAGCCCGAAAACTCTAGCACACACTCTCCGATACTAACCCAACGCGCGCACAAAGCCGAAACGAGGAAACCAAGTCGAAATGGCCGTTCGGTCATTTCGACGAACACATGGTGCGCGGCTCGGAAAACCTTCTGAAACGCACACCAAACGAACTCGGAATCGGCCCAAAATTTACCCACGCGCTCTACACGATGTCTAGATCCTAGAAAATGCGCTCCCACGTCGATTCTAGGCCCGTGGCGGAAACGCACACGCACTTAGAATCGGCGACGACGAAAAGCTCCAATTTCGCCCGAAACGCCTCCGCGACACGGCTTCCCGTGTCCGAACGGAGACACGCACTCACCCTCTAGACACCCGACAACGTCTACCTAGGTCCATCTAACCTAGGGCATCACCCAAAATTGGACCAAATTCGGATTCCACCCGAATTCGACACAAAACCTAATGTCAAAGTTTCTAAACTCACCCAAACTAGTTCCAACTTCCTCCTACGGGTAGGGTTAGGGTCTAGGAGGGTTCTACAATACTAATTACACTACACAAAAATAATTAGGAAGGGGAAAGTTAGGTTTTTACCTCTTGGGAGTTGGAATCCCAAGGCCAAAGTCTCACAATCCCTAGAATTCACCTCCCTCAAGCTCCAAGCCACCAATTCTAGCTCTCACACTAGATCTAAGCTCCTCACACCTAGGTTAGAGAAAATGTAAGGTTAGGGTTAGCATAAAGAAGAATGAATGTAAGAAAGAAAGAAGAAAAATGGAAGAGGGACTTACTTGGAGAAAGAAGGAAGAAGAAAGAAGAAGTGGAGAAGAAGAAGAAGGAAGAAGAAGTGAAGAATGAAGAGGAATGAAGAAAGAGGGGGGCTGCTGCTGGCTTCACACGGGAATGGGTAGGTAGGGGGGTCCGGCCACATGAAAAAAGGGGATTTACAACTTTCCAAATTCCCAAAACGCCCCTACTCACTTGGTTTTGGGTTCCGGGTTCCAAATGCGCTCAAACTAGTTCCAAATCTCTCCAACTAACCTCCTAAAAATAAAATAATAATTCTAGGCCCCAAAATAATTCTCACAAGGGTGTGGGCTGGGTCGGACATGGGTCCACTAGGGTCTGACATGGGTCCAGGCTAGCCAAAACCCTAAAACAATCAAAATAAAAATAAGACAAGCACTAATTAATTATAAATATAAATAATTAAATACAATACACTATTTATCAAATAAAAAAAAATATACCCTATTTTCTAGAATTGGGTAGTGACAAGTCTACCCTCCTTAAAATAATTTCGTCCTCGAAATTAAAAGACGAAACTAGGACAGGAATGCAAAAAAAGAACCATACCTCAGGGCTCGAAAAGATAAGGGTATCGCTCGCGCATTTCATCCTCCCTCTCCCAGGTCGACTCTCCTGGAGAGTGATGCCTCCACGCGACGCGAACCAAGGGAATAGTCTGGTTCCTCAACACCTTCTCCCGCCGATCCAGAATCTCCACCGGCTGCTCTGGATAGCTAAGGGTGGGGCCCACCTCGATCTCCGAGTGATCCAGTACGTGACTGGGATCCGCCACGTACCGTCTCAACTGCGACACGTGGAACACATCATGAACTCCCTCCAGCGTAGGCGGCAACTCAAGCCTATACGCCACGGCGCCGACCCTCTCGAGGACACGGAAGGGTCCGACGAAACGTGGGCTAAGCTTCCCGCCTCCACCGAAGCGAATAGTGCCCCGCGTCGGAGAAATCCTCAGGAACACCAGATCTCCAACCTAGCACAAACAAGGTCTCTGCACTTAGTCTAAAACAAGCAATCACAAACAAACACAAGAACAAAATCTAGATTCTAAGCTATACCTCGAACTCCAAAGGTCTCCGGTGGCTATCGGCCCAATGCCGCTGCCTGTCCTGCGCCACCCGAAGTCTATCTCTAATGAGCTTGACCTTCTCCGCTGCATCAACCACCATCTCCGGGCCAAGCAAAGCTCTCTCACCTACATCATCCCATGATAACGGAGTGCGACACCTCCGTCCATACAACGCCTCAAAAGGTGACATCTCGATACTGGCTTGGTAGCTGTTGTTGTAAGCAAACTCTACCAAGTGCAAGTGATCCTCCCAAGAGCCTCTGAAATCCAAAACACAGGTCCGAAGCATGTCCTCAAGTGTCTGAATGGTCCTCTCTGACTGACCATCTGTCTGCGGATGATACGCACTACTAAACTTGAGCTGGGTGCCCAAGCTAGCCTGCAGACTCCTCCAGAAATGCGAAGTGAAGCGACTGTCCCGATCTGATACTATGCTCACTGGAACTCCATGCAGTCTGACTATCTGGCGCACATACATCTCTGCGAGTCTCTCTGTAGACGTACCCACTTTGAATGATAGGAAGTGGGCCGATTTGGTCAACCTGTCCACGATGACCCAAATCGCATCCTTCCCGCCTGGAGAACGGGGAAGTCCAGAAATAAAATCCATGGTCACATGCTCCCATTTCCACTCTGGAATGGGTAACGGCTGGAGTAATCCTCCTGGCCTCTGCCTCTCCGCCTTCACCTGCTGGCACACTAAGCATCGGGATACGAAGCGCGCTACCTCTCGCTTCATCCCGTACCACCATACATGCTGTCTCAGATCTCTATACATCTTGTTGGCACCGGGATGCATAGAGTACTGGGATCGATGCGCCTCCTGGAGAACCTCCTCGCGCAACGACCCACTCGGCACACACAACCTGGTACCGTGCCGCAATGAACCATCATCAGCAATGGTGAAGTCGTCTGCTAAACCCATCTGAACCTGCTCCCTGATGCTCCTCAGGGACTCATCCTCAAACTGTGTAGCCCTGATCCGGTCTACCAACTCTGACTGAATCTGCAGTCCCCACATCTGCATCTCAACTCCAGGCACTATCACCTCAATGCCCAAGCTCTCTAGATCTGCCAGAAGATAACGATCTGTAGTCAGGCACATAGCTACCGGATACCTGCTCAATGCATCCGCAACTACGTTCGCCTTCCCTGGATGATACTGTAATGATATGTCGAAGTCTTTCATCAACTCCAACCATCTCCTCTGCCTCATGTTCAGCTCTTTTTGGGTAAACACATACTTCAAGCTCTTGTGGTCTGTGAAGATCTCCACACGCTCTCCGTATAAATAGTGTTTCCACAACTTCAGAGCAAAAATGACCGCTGCCAACTCCAAATCGTGGGTAGGGTAATTCTTCTCATGAGGACGTAATTGCCTGGAAGCATAGGCAATCACCCTCCCATTCTGCTGCAACACACAACCCAGTCCCTTCCCCGATGCATCACTATAGATAGTGAATCCTCCAGAACCTGATGGCAACGTCAACACTGGAGCTGTCGTCAACCTCCTCTTCAGCTCATCAAAGGCGATCTGGCACTCCTCTGACCAAACAAACTCCACGTCCTTCCGGGTCAGCCTGGACAACGGCTCTGCAATCCGGGAAAAATCCTGAACAAATCTCCTGTAGTAGCCTGCCAGTCCCAAGAAACTTCTGACCTCGGCTACTGAACTCGGAGCACTCCATGCCTCAACTGCCACGATCTTTTTCGGATCCACCGAGATACCCTCTCCAGTCACCACATGACCAAGGAATTCAACCTTGTCAAGGAAGAACTCACACTTCGAGAGCTTTCCATAAAGCTTCTCCTTCCTGAGAGTCTCCAGTACTATCCTCAGATGCTCCTCGTGCTCCTCTGGGGTCTTCGAATACACCAAGATATCATCTATAAACACCACCACAAACCTGTCCAGATGCTGATGGAACACCTTGTTCATCAGATTCATGAACACTGCCGGGGCATTGGTCAACCCAAACGGCATCACCAAGAACTCATACTGTCCATATCTGGTCCGAAAAGCTGTCTTCGGAATATCCTCCTTCCTGACCTTCACCTGGTGGTAGCCTGTCCTCAGATCAATCTTGGAAAACACCCTCGCTCCGCTCAACTGGTCAAAAAGATCATCAATACACGGCAGCGGATACTTGTTCTTGATTGTGAGGCTGTTCAGAGCCCTGTAGTCGATACACATCCGTATCGACCCATCCTTCTTCGGCACAAAAAGTACCGGAGCACCCCACGGAGAAAAACTAGATCTGATAAATCCCTTGTCCTGAAGCTCATCCACCTGCTTCTTCAACTCTATCAGCTCACTGTTGCTGACTCTATAGACGTGCTGGGATATCGGCTTCGCGCCTGGCACCAAGTCTATAGAGAACTCCACGTCTCTGTCCGGGGGTAACCCTGGCAACTCCTCCGGAAAGACATCCATATACTCCTCTATCAGTGGATGTAGCGACCTCGGCTCTACCACCAGGGCTCCGCAGAAGACTCCCTCGGTCTGCTCCGCTGCTCCTCTGGCAAACTGAAACTCTGGCTCACCCGGCGGACTAAACAAAACTCTGCCTCCACGACAATCTATACTAGCACAATGCGTACTCAACCAATCCATCCCGAGTACAACATCGTAGCTCGGAAGTGGCATTACGAGTAGGCACACACTCAACTCCCGGCCTCCCAAGGTAACTCTCCGATCTCTGCAGACATCACGGACTAGGATGATACCACCCCCGATCGTGATCTTGCAGAGTCTAGCTAAAGGTTCAGCAACAAGATGGTGTCTAACAGCAAAAGATACAGACACAAAGCTATGGGAAGCACCGAAATCAAATAAAGCAAGTGCTGGAATGGAATCAAGGAGAACAGAACCTGAGATAACATCACCAACTGGCTCGGCCTCGTCCACTGTCAGGGCAAAAGCTCGCCCCTGCTGTCCTCCTCGGTGCTGCTGCTGGTGCTGGGCGAACCTCTGCTGCTGAGTCTGCAAAGGCTGCCCTCTCTGCTGCGCTGCAGGTGCTCTGGCTGGTGCCCTCTGAGCGGCTCCTCCGCCCTGAGCTGTACGGGCAAGCGCTGAAGGACAATCCTTCAGCTGGTGATCTGCTGCGCCACACAATAAATATCTGCCCAGCCTCTTTCTGCATATGTCCCATCCGTGCCCTGGCTTCTTACAGAAAGGGCAAACGATGGGCTGCCTCTGGCCCTGCTGCTGACCCTGCCTCTGCTGCTGGGGCGCCTGCCTGAAGGGCGCACGACCCTGACCCTGGTGCTGCTGGGTCTGCTGGAATGGCCTCTTGGCCGGGCCTGCACTGCTACCTACTCCTGAAGCATCTCTGCCCCTCTTCGTCTTCAGCTCCAAATCATCCTCAGCCCTCTGAGTATCGCTGACAATCTGCTCGAAGGTCGCCTCGCGGTCGCTCCTAGTCAAGGACTTGACCGCCATGACCAAGCCCTTGCGGAACTTCCGCGCCTTCGCTGCCTCAGACAACCCCTCAACAAATCTGCCCAGACGGCAGAACTCCGCTGCATACTCATCCACTAGCATACTCCCCTGGACGAGCACCTCGAACTGACTCTCTAAGGCACTGAGAGCCACGTCCGGGAAGAACTTCTCCTTGAAAAGCTTCTTGAAAGCCTCCCAAGTCAATCCCGGAGCTGCTATCCGCGTATCCGTGCGGAACCAAGTAAGGGCAAGGTCGAACATCTGGCTGCCCGCTGCCTCTATCTGCATGCTAGCTGGGATCATCGCCAGCCTGAAGATGCCCTCTATATGCTCGATCCAGTCGTCGGCGTACAGGATCCCCTCTGTGCCGCGGAACTCCTTAGGCCGCATCCTCTGAAAATCGATGATAGTACCCGGCCTAGGATACTGAGCCTGCTCTGGCTGTGGCTGGATCTGAGCCACTCTGTCGACCGCTGTCAAAGCCACCTGATGAGCATTCTCAATGCCCATCCTCATAACATCTGCCTGGCGGTGCTGCGCATCCATCATCTCTCGGAAGAATGCGAACAACTGCGTAGCATCCACTGGCGCAGGCGGTGGTGGAGGAGGTACCACCGGAACAACTGGGGTGGCTCTCGGATCAATGGGAGTAAGGGGATCTCCGAGAGAAACTGACGCTCCCTCAACCGCAGGAGTGGCGAGTGGAGCGGTAGCGGCTGCCGGAAGTCGAGCAGGTCGAGAGGTGGCAGACCTCTCGGTGGCAGCTGCTGGGGCGGTGCGCTGAGATCTGGTCTTCGGAGGCATCCTGAACACAGACCAAAAGAAGTCAATACAGTGCAAGAAACGATAACATCAAAGAAGGACAGTGATATTGCAAAAGAAAACAATTTCAGAAAAATTAAAGATAGCAAAAGGAAGTAGGAAGGGTCCTAGTTGTGATTGAGCACACTCTCTCTCAGCCTATATCCTATATCCTATAGCAGGTAAACTAAAAAGCAGACCTGCATGGGCCACCACCAAAAAAGTGTCACGACCCGCACCCGAAAATCGGGCATGAGCCGTGGGTACGTCCAGCCTACGCCGCAGAATCGGCGGTAGAACGCTGTAAAGGTCCGTTCTAGGTCAACCATATCTATCTATATCTCACTGAAAAATCCGGCATGACCTCTCCAAAAGAAGGGCAAAACCACGCAATATATATATCAAATAATCTTCTCTCGAAGGAGGGCAACCACGCAATATATATATGAATCTCAATCACAAAATCTAGGGGAAGAAATAAGCACGATATGATATAAACAAAGAAAACCAGAACCAAGAGGGCAAGACAATCCAAAATAATACAGTCCAAGTCTAAAAGCTACAACATCTCACAGAAGCACAAAAGAATAAGTACAGTCATCCAAAAGAATAACACTGGAAATAACCCAGGAAACCCACCTAGCTAACTAGGGTGCTATCGGCGTCTCCTCGGCGCACTCCTCCTCGGGGTCACAACAGTCGTCAATACCAGGCCCGTAGAACGTAGGGCAATAGTCCTCAGGATCCTCTGGAAAAAATATGCCCAGTCAGGACTGGAGCGAAGTACATAACTCTGAAAGCAACTCCAAATGCATGGTAAGGTGTATATGACGAGCAATAGAAAAGTAATCAAGATGCACAGAAAATAAATATATGCTGGAGCACAATAAATAGCTGTAATATAAACTGGAGAATAATACAAGTAGTGGAAAAGTAACTGCAGGTGAGAAACATGAATACTAGCTAAGTGCCTTGAGCACAAGTTCGTTATATGATCGGCTTAGGTTGCACATGAAGAACACTACGATAACTCCGTTATGCGTGAGTTGCATAACCGACATACACATGAATACTGTTTGGCTTTGATCATATAACCAACTCACTACTCCCCTTCCCCACTAATACCATTGGATCCAACCACAACACGCTACGTACATGATAATAGCTCGCGCACACGAAGGCGAGAGCACAAGAAATACATGATAGCACATGATAATCAATACCCGAAGCACATGATGAAATACACGTGATAGAGTACCCGCTGAACACGGTAAGGGGGATAGCACCTCATGACGGGATCCACTAGTACCAGCTCGTGTAATAAAGTGTCAGAATCAAGTATTACAGTTCTAGAACAGGTGATATAAACGCTATCATGAAATGGAAACTATCAGAGGTAGGTACTCGCCTGATGTCCTGAGCAACTGATGAGGATCGAGGTCCGGACCGGTGACGCAAGGACCTAATGCGAAAAGCAGAATTAAACAGGGTTATAAGCATTTAAACTGATATAAAATAATTAAAAACAGGCTTCTAGGGCTATTCTAGGTCGAACGGGTCAAACCGGTGAAAATCGGGTCAAAAAGTCAACCCGGGGTCCAAAAAGTCAACTCTAGGTCAAAACTAGGTCAAACGTTGACTTTTACGGTCAACGGGGACAATTATGGTCAAAGCTAGGTCAAACTAGGGTGCCCCTGAAATTCTAGGTCAAACCGAGCTCATTAAGCCACTTAACTCACAAACTCGCCTAATCGAGATACCGGGATACCCTCGGTATCCGATACCTCGCCCTAGGCCACGCACCCCGCCTAAACCCGCTAAAACCTATGCTAGCACGCATAATTATATATATATAAACATATAAAAATCACTCCCAAGCATTTCCTAGGCTAATGCTCAAATACCCCGCTCGAAACTCAATACCTTGAATATCTCAAGGTATCGAGATACCTCGGTATCTCAAGGTATTGAGGTTTCGCTCTAAAACCCTCTAACTAGCTACCTAGCTATTAATTATATACCTAGTTATTAATCTAGGCTAGGTAATATATATATCTACCATATTTATATATATCTAAGTAGGTATATACCTATGTATATAGATATCCACACACATTTACCCGTTTACCCATTATCTTACCTATACACCTATATATGTATATAACTTAGGCATATAGATATTTATATCTCTTAGATAGGTATATCTAAGAGTCTAGTTATCTACCTATCTAGTATCTATCTACCTATCTAAATACCTAGCTATCTATCTATCAATATCTATCTATCTATCTATCTAATTATCCATAACTTATCTTACCTATTTATCCAACTACCTATCTATCTCTCTAATCTATTTAACTACTTAGCTATCTATCTAATAAACTAACTATCTATCTATTAATTCTAACTATCTATCAATCCATAGATATATCTAACTATCTATGTATATAATCTATAATACTAACTAGCTATCTACTTATCTAACTATCTAACTAATTACCTAACCATCTATCTATTATATTATCTATCTAACTATCAACCTATTGATAGATACATCTATCTAGCACTCTACCTATTCCTAACCCTCACTAGTACTCTACTGCTACTGCTCCCTGCTCAAAATGCTGCTGCTGCACGCTGTTATTGCTGCGCTGCTGCTGCTCCTCTTGGCACTGCTGCTGCTGCAGGTGCTCCTACATGTGCTGCTGCTGCTGCTCCTTCTGGAGCTGCTGCTGCTGCTCTCCTAGCAGCAGCTAGCTGCTGCTGTTGCAGCTGAACTGCTGCTGCTGCAGTTCAGTTTTCCCCCCGCTGCGCTGCGCTGCACTGGCCACCCCCCTCGCTGCCTATACACCACACACCTATATACATAATATAACTCTATATATCTATATATATATATACCACTAGATATATATATACACAAACTAATATCTATATCCTAACACACACACACACTTAAACACACACTAATACACACACACACTCACAACACTAACAACACACACACACACACATAAATATATATACATAGCTACATATATATATACACTTAATATATATATATATATATATATATATATATATATATATATATATATATATATATATATATATATATATATCTACACACACTCTCAACTATATATATATACATACACCTATATATATATATATACATACACACACACAAGCACACTTACACATATACATATATATATACACATAGACATATACATATACAAGTACATAAATATAAATACACACATATATATATATAAATATATATATACATAAACACACATACATATATATAAATATATATATATATATAGACACATATCAATACAAACACAACCACACACACAACACTCAAACCACACGCCCTACTCACGCCCAACGACCCCGACACTCACCAATACCCTAAAATATATATAATATAGCCCGAAAACTCTAGCACACACTCTCCGATACTAACCCATCGCGCACACAAAGCCGAAACGAGGAAACCAAGTCGAAATGGCCGTTCGGTCATTTCGACAAACACATGGTGCGCGGCTCGGAAAACCTCCTGAAACGCACACCAAACGAACTCGGAATCGGCCCAAAATTTACCCACGCGCTCTACACGATGTCTAGATCCTAGAAAATGTGCTCCCACGTCGATTCTAGGCCCGTGGCGGAAACGCACACGCACTTAGAATCGGCGACAACGAAAAGCCCCAATTTCGCCCGAAACGCCCGTTTCTCCGCGACACGGCTTCCCGTGTCCGAACGGAGACACGCACTCACCCTCTAGACACCCGACAACGTCTACCTAGGTCCATCTAACCTAGGGCATCACCCAAAATTGGGCCAAATTCGGATTCCACCCGAATTCGACACAAAACCTAATGTCAAAGTTTCTAAACTCACCCAAACTAGTTCCAACTTCCTCCTACGGGTAGGGTTAGGGTCTAGGAGGGTTCTACAACACTAATTACACTACACAAAAATAATTAGGAAGGGGAAAGTTAGGTTTTTACCTCTTGGGAGTTGGAATCCCAAGGCCAAAGTCTCACAATCCCTAGAATTCACCTCCCTCAAGCTCCAAGCCACCAATTCTAGCTCTCACACTAGATCTAAGCTCCTCACACCTAGGTTAGAGAAAATGTAAGGTTAGGGTTAGCATAAAGAAGAATGAATGGAAGAAAGAAAGAAGAAAAATGGAAGAGGGACTTACTTGGAGAAAGAAGGAAGAAGAAAGAAGAAGTGGAGAAGAAGAAGAAGGAAGAAGAAGTGAAGAATGAAGAGGAATGAAGAAAGAGGGGGGCTGCTGCTGGCTTCACACGGGAATGGGTAGGTAGGGGGGTCCGACCATATGAAAAAAGGGGATTTACAACTTTCCAAATTCCCAAAACGCCCCTACTCACTTGGTTTTGGGTTCCGGGTTCCAAATGCGCTCAAACTAGTTCCAAATCTCTCCAACTAACCTCCTAAAAATAAAATAATAATTCTAGGCCCCAAAATAATTCTCACAAGGGTGTGGGCTGGGTCGGACATGGGTCCACTAGGGTCTGACATGGGTCCAGGCTAGCCAAAACCCTAAAACAATCAAAATAAAAATAAGACAAGCACTAATTAATTATAAATATAAATAATTAAATACAATACACTATTTATCAAATAAAAAAAATATACCCTATTTTCTAGAATTGGGTAGTGACACCATCACGGGAGAAATGTGCTCCCATCGCAGGAAAAACGTGCTCCTGTAGCATGGAAAACGAGCTCCCTTCGCTGGGAAACAAGCTACCAAGTAAGAACTACCGAATTGGGGTTCTTACTGAAATTTGTTGGCCTCCTATGAGATTCTGGTTTTTAAGGGTGGAATCTCTTCAGTCCAGATCAGTGCTACGATATTAACAAGTTTGTGGCAAAAAAATTCAATCCCTCTCCTGTCATTCCGCTTGATCTCAACCAACCACCCTTAACATGATGGACCTTAAAGTTATGCTCTCACAGTACAAAAACTAGTAGCGCTCCTGTTATTTTCAATCCTAAACAAAATATTCTCTACAGGCAGCTTGGATTGGATAATTACTGGACTCTCTGTTACTCTGTATCTACACTGCTCAACACCTTGAATCTGTTGGTGATAATCTTGTTAGTTTGTTTAGATTGTTTAGTTGGTTTAGATTATTAGTTGGTTTAGATTGATAAGTTGTTTGTTGAAACAACTTTGATATATTTATTATTTAGTCTATCTCTTTACATCAAATGTTCAACTATATATAGCTACCATTTCATTCAATAAAGATCACCAAGTTTATTCATCCTCCACAAAACTTGTGTCCTGTTTCCTCGTTACTGGGCTATTTTACAACATTTGGTATCAAAGCTCGGGTTGAGGAACAGAGAAGCTATGGCAACCAACGACGAGCAAAGCCCCACGACGTCGACGTCATTCACCTTCAAGTATCCCATGCTGACACGGACCAACTACGCGGATTGGGCTCTCTTAATGAGAGTCAACATGCAGGCGCAAGGCCTGTGGGAGGCGATCGAACCCGGGAAAGCCGACTACCGCGACGACAGGATGGCCCTGTCCGTCATACTCCGTGCCGTACCGCCAGAGATACTGCGGACACTGGTAGTGAAAGACACTGCCAAGGAAGCATGGGACGCTGTGAAGATGATGCGGATGGCGGTCGAGCGCGTGCGCGAGGCCAAGGCGCAGAAATTGTGCGCTGACTTCGAGTCAATGAAGTTCAAGGACGGCGAGTCCGTCGAGGACTTCGCAATGCGGCTCACGGGACTCGTCAGCGACCTGCAACTACTCGGCGACAAAATGGACGACGAGAAGGTAGTTAAAAAATTCCTTCGAGTCGTTCCATCCAAGTACACACAAGTCGCCATCGCCATTGAGACTTTAGTGGATCTCAAGACGCTGTCAATTGAAGAGCTTACCGGTCGTCTTCTAGCCGTCGAGGAGCGGTACGATCTTGGCAGCAACTCCGGCGACACTGTAGAAGCATGAAAAATACGCTGGGAGGAGCTACGCAGCATACTGATACAGAGCAACGTAAACAGAGGCCTTCAGAGCCATCAAGCGTACAAGCAGAGCTTTCTCCGCTAAACATAGCGTAAAGTATAAAGCTCAAAGGACCATCCGCGTAAGTGCAGTACTGTCACGCCCCAGTCCCAAAATGTCGAGGGACTGAGCACGTGAGCAATGGCCAGCAGCACGCACCGATGGACAACCCAATTTAATGGATCCATCAGGGCATGCTTAAGCTGTAGTCTAGCAGTACTAAGTACAAGTCTCAGGTATTACTAATCTCATCCACAGAATAAACACAGATTAATTGCCAGAAATAATGTAATGGAAATAAATAAGCAATATCAAATAAGTGTCTCGGAAAACAAATTCGAGAATTATTCTGTTACATTTTAAGGAAAAGACAGGAAATAAAATACTGAAATGGAAATACTGTGTATATGAAGCCGGTGCTCAGGAGAAGTCTTCTGCCACTATCTCGTCCTCTGCTCCTGGTTCTGCTCCAAGGAGTGCTCCTGTACCGTACACCTCGGGGTAGTTCTCTGCGGCTACACCTGGGGACATAGTCCATTCCAGGTCCTCAGGGGACATAACAAGGTACAAAAAATACAAGCCAAAACATATGCAGTGCAGCAATAAAATAAACAGCAGGGTAAATATGTAATCCAGCTAGTGATATGCAAGTGAGAGTTTTAGTCATACTCAGGCTGAGACTACTACAGGATCAGTGTCGAAGAAACCATACCAGTATTTTCTCGAAGAGCCAGTAAGGAACCAAAGCTCTGTATCAGAGTCTAAGGCACCGCTAGATAAAAGTATTTATATCATAATATATTCAGCCTTGATATGATAACACTCTCCCCACCCCATGAAATCTCACGTCACAGTTCCAGAAAATATCAGGTACAAGTCACGCAACTTTGAACTAATACAATGAGTCAGGATAGAATCCAAGCATGTAAACTGGAAATGACATGAAAAATGTAGCCTATATGGAATCACCAGGTATATCTCAGACAATTCCGTCACATGAAGAGTGTCAGGTGTCCTGGGTTGAGCAATTAAACAAGTTACATATGAATCTACAAGAAATCAAGTAAAATACTATAACCAGAAATATCTGAGAATTTGCAAGTTTTACTTGCCCACTGATGTATGACTAAGTCCAGGAGATAGGTAGCAAAGCTGCAAGTTTTGGCAATGTACACTTGCCTGTGGTTCCGGCTATGTTTGCAGTTCTAACTTCGGCAGGAATTGCAGGCGGTACTCCGGTTGCTGAAACAAACATCACCATCAGATCCAGAAAATATCAATCAGCTTGAAACGCCTGTCCTTGGGTCCAATTTGGGGACAAGGACAGAAACGGCAGTTTCGGGTCAAAATGGGGTCCCCATGTGGGCCCGCTTTGCACCGAAAAACGCGTCCGGGTCAAAGGTCTCCAATTTTACCAAACTTAGTGTCATCAGGTCAGGAACGATGATACGAACCCAACGGAACTTCCAGAATTGGATTTCGATGAGCCGATCACAAAATTGCCCGTCGAGCGGGGCCTGTGGGGCCCACGACACGCGATTTCGTCAACGTTATCAGAATCGAACCAAACTTGACCCACAGGATAAGTGTATTGCTACGAGTCCGATGGCGCAAGTTTCGTCTCGATCCGACGTGTGTACACAAAGTTAGGGCACGTTCCAGAAAGTACGGATACGGGGCGATGTCCGCGGATACGCGTTGATCCCGGTGTGCATGCACACCCGAATCAGCTTCTGCGAAATCCCACATGTCCGTATCGACGACGTGCACATATCTGTGAAGACCGCGCGCGACCAAGTCGTCCCGTTTGGCGGGGCGTACTCGGTTCTGGGGTGAAACAGGGTCTAGTTTTTCCTGTTTTTGGATCGCAGTGTGCGATCACCACAGGACGCGATGCCCCGAACGGTTTATCCGGGCACCGAGAGGGTCATACAGGCTTCGCAACGCAATTTACGGAATCGAAAACGGAGCTACGAGCAAAAAGTTACACGCACCTGAAGGGGACCCGAAAACCAGGGTCGAATCGTGTCCGACACGTGTCCGACACGTGTCGGATTCGAGAATCGAATCTAGGGATAGGGTTAGGGATTGCCGGCGGCGGGGACGGCGGCTGGGCGGCCGGGCGGCTGAGGCGGAGGGGCTGGGGGCACGCGGCGGTGCCGGCGAGGCTGGGCGGAGGCGGCGCAGGTGCCGGAGGCGGCCGGAGCAGCGGCGGGGGCTGCGGACTGCTGAAGAGGAGGAAGGAGGAGAGGGAGGCGGCGCTGCTGGCCGGAGGAGGCGGGGGCGAGGGCGGCGAGGCGGTGCGGGGGTGGCGCCGGAGGCTGGCGGCGGCGCGGCGTCGTTCGGCGAGGAGGCGGGGACGGAGCGGGTGACCGGAGAGGGGGGATTTAGGGTTTTTATAGGGGTGGCCGGAGCTGTCGTGGCCGAGAGAGGCGGGGCGTGGGGCGGAGAAGGCGGAGGCGGGGTGGACGTGGCCGGGGAGGCCGGGAGACGAAGGCGGGCGGCCGGCCAGCGCGGGCGGGGCGGTTGCGGGCCGAGCGGAGCGCGGGGAGAGGGTTCGTGGGTTTGCGGGTCGGGCGGGTGCGGGTTCGGGTCTGACCGACCCGACCCGACCCGGTAGCCCACGGGCCGGGTTAGGCTGGGCTGGGCCTAGGGAATGGGCCGCGGGCTGAGGGTTTAAAAAATATAATATTAATAATATTAATAATTATTAATCAGTAAATAATTAATAATAATTAATTAATTAAATATATACTTTTTGGTAATTTAAAAATAGGTCCGGGGCCCAATAAATTCCAGAAAAAATTGCCCTAAGTCCAGTTTTTTATTTTACACCAAAAAATATTATTTTCATAATATTTTAATACTGTTTAATATCAATTAAAAATCATTTAAAAATTAACACCCTGTTTTTAAATTACAGAAAAATCCTCGAAAATTGTGAAAAATCTAGTTTTGAAAATTTTGAAAAATCAGGAGGCTTACAATCTACCCCCCTTAAGAGGATTGCGTCCTCGCAATCAAAGAATAACCGGTCAACAGAGATGACGCGGTCGCAAACATCGTTTGAAAACACATCACAAGATACTTAGGGAAGTACCGTTTCCCTAAAATTGAAAGTTTACACTTTCCAGGAAAATCTAGTTAAAACTATAACTTTTATCAAAACCAGGTTGTTATTAACAAGTTGCAAATTACTAGGTTGGGGTTGAGGTCACGAACCAATAGGCACGAACTACACAAGACTAAAACGGATAACTATAAATCACTTACTCGCATCGGCTTCCTGCACAGTCATCGCGTAAGCCTGCTCTCGTCCTTGAGGTAGATTCCTCTGCTGTTGCTGAGCTTGCTGGTAGGGTGCTGCTCGAGGTGCTGGTGGAGTTTGCTGGTTCGCCCTTGGTGCTCCTTCTCTACGCTCAGGGCAGTCTCTCACTGCATGCTGTCTGGATCCGCAGCCTAAGCATAGTCCGAGTTTACGTCTACATTCCTTCTCGACATGGCCTATCTTGCCGCAGTGGTAACAGGTAGGAAGGTAGAAGGCTTTTGGTGCTGCTGCTGGTGGCGAGCTTATTTGTTGACGCTTTGCAGACTCCTCTTGTGCTGCTTTGGTTGGTGCGGATGGGGACGGCCGCTTCAGTCTGGTCTCTCTTTTGGTGACGCGCTCTATGCGTCGAGCCGCAGCAAGAACGTCCGAGTATGATGTTGGTGCGACGGACCCAATTAGTTTCTGCAGCTCGATGTTCAGTCCGTCGAAGAATTTCTCGGCCTTCTCTTCCTCAGTCGGGATCAGGGTGGGGGCAAAGCGGCTCAGACGAATAAATTCTGCGTTGTACTCTTCCACCGTCATGGAGTCCTGAGTGAGGCGATTGAATTTGTCCCGCAGTTCTGATCGAGCGATGGCAGGAATGTATATCTCCTGGAAGAGTCTGGAGAACTTCTCCCAAGTGACTCGGTCTGGTCCGAGCCGTGTCTCCTCGGATAGCCACCAGTGATGGGCATTGTCCGTCAATTGCATTCGGACGACAGTCATCCAGCGTTCCCGTGGAAGTTCAGCTGCTTCAAGTTGATGCCGAATGTTGGTGAGCCACTCATGAACTTCTGTGGGCTCCTCTTTTCCAGAAAAAGTGCGGGGCTTCAGTTGGCGGAAGTCAGTGATTGAGCCTGTAGTTGGCCGTCGAGCTGGTAGGTTGGCCTGCTCCAGTGCAGTTATAATGCTGTCCCTCAAGAAATTAGCTTCGTGACGCTGAGCCTCGTATTGGACTTGTTGCTGTGCTTGCATCATCGCGTAGATCATTTGGAATATTTGTTGTCCGTCGATCGGCTGTCCTGGTGGGAACACGGGAATTGGTGGGACGAACTGCAGCGGAGGTGGGATATCATTGCGCCGGAATCGGGAGGTAGGTTGACCAGCCTGTTGGCTCTGTTGAGTTGGTGGAACTCCTCCGACTGGTGTCACTTCGTCGTCATAGGTGACACCTGTAGCTTGGGGTGTTCCGACGGGAGTCTCGTTGCATTCTTGTGGGTCCATTTTCCTGTATCCAAAATAACCAATAAGAGGCGCACAGGAATCAAGGCAAGATGCAAATTCAAATTAGTCCGAGTACGATACAGATATCAAAACGATTCAAGCAAGTGGATGAGATCCTAAAAACTTATCCTATCTTATTGCAGGCCTGTTCGGTCCCTAAGTTAAAACCGAACAATTTAGTCGTAGACCTGCATGGGCCACCACAAAAACCATGTCACGTCCCAGTCCCAAAATGTCGAGGGACTGAGCACGTGAGCAATGGCCAGCAGCACGCACCGATGGACAACCCAATTTAATGGATCCATCAGGGCATGCTTAAGCTGTAGTCTAGCAGTACTAAGTACAAGTCTCAGGTATTACTAATCTCATCCACAGAATAAACATAGATTAATTGCCAGAAATAATGCAATAGAAATAAATAAGCAATATCAAATAAGTGTCTCGGGAAACAAATTCGAGAATTATTCTGTTACATTTTAAGGAAAAGACAGGAAATAAAATACTGAAATGGAAATACTGTGTATATGAAGCCGGTGCTCAGGAGAAGTCTTCTGCCACTATCTCGTCCTCTGCTCCTGGTTCTGCTCCAAGGAGTGCTCATGTACCGTACACCTCGGGGTAGTTCTCTGCGGCTACACCTGGGGACATAGTCCATTCCAGGTCCTCAGGGGACATAACAAGGTACAAAAAATACAAGCCAAAACATATGCAGTGCAGCAATAAAATAAACAGCAGGGTAAATATGTAATCCAGCTAGTGATATGCAAGTGAGAGTTTTAGTCATACTCAGGCTGAGACTACTACAGGATCAGTGTCGAAGAAACCATAGCAGTATTTTCTCGAAGAGCCAGTAAGGAACCAAAGCTCTGTATCAGAGTCTAAGGCACCGCCAGATAAAAGTATTTATATTATATTATATTCAGCCTTGATATGATAACACTCTCCCCACCCCCATGAAATCTCACGTCACAGTTCCAGAAAATATCAGGTACAAGTCATGCAACTTTGAACTAATGCAATGAGTCAGGCTAGAATCCAAGCATGTAAACTGGAAATGACATAAAAAATGTAGCCTATATGGAATCACCAGGTATATCTCAGGCAATTCCGTCACATGAAGAGTGTCAGGTGTCCTGGGTTGAGCAATTAAACAAGTTACATATGAATCTACAAGAAATCAAGTAAAATACTATAACCAGAAATATCTGAGAATTTGCAAGTTTTACTTGCCCACTGATGTATGACTAAGTCCAGGAGATAGGTAGCAAAGCTGCAAGTTTTGGCAAGGTACACTTGCCTGTTGTTCCGGCTATGTTTGCAGTTCTGACTTCGGCAGGAATTGCAGGCGGTACTCCGGTTGCTGAAACAAACATCACCATCAGATCCAGAAAATATCAATCAGCTAGAAACGCCTGTCCTTGGGTCCAATTTGGGGACAAGGGCAGAAACGACAGTTTCGGGTCAAAACGGGATCCCCATGTGGGCCCGCTTTGCACCGAAAAATGCGTCCGGGTCAAAGGTCTCCAATTTCACCAAACTTAGTGTCAACAGGTTAGGAACGATGATACGAACCCAACGGAACTTTCAGAATTGGATTTCGATGAGCCGATCACAAAATTGCCCGTCGAGCGGGGCCTATGGGGCCCACGACACGCGATTTCGTCAACGTTCTCAGAATCGAACCAAACTTGACCCACATGACCAGCGTATTGCTACGAGTCCGATGGCGCAAGTTTCGTCTCGATCCGACGTGTGTACACAAAGTTAGGGCGCGTTCCAGAAAGTACGGATACGGGACGATGTCCGCGGATACGAGTTGATCCCGGTTTGCACGCACACCTGAATCAGCTTCTGCGAAATCCCACACATCCGTATCGACGACGCGCACGTATCTGTGAAGACCGCGCGCGACCAAGTCGTCCCGTTTGACGGGGCGTACTCGGTTCTGGGGTAAAACAGGGTCTGGTTTTTCCTGTTTTTGGATCGCGGTGTGCGATCACCACAGGACGCGATGCCCCGAACGGTTTATCCGGGCACCGAGAGGGTCATACAGGCTTCGCAACACAATTTACGGAATCGAAAACTGAGCTACGAGCAAAAAGTTACACGCACCTGAAGGGGACCCGAAAACCAGGGTCGAATCGTGTCCGACACGTGTCGGATTCGAGAATCGAATCTAGGGTTAGGGTTAGGGATTGCCGGCGGCGGGGACGGCGGCTGGGCGACCGGGCGGCTGAGGCGGAGGGGCTGGGGGCACGCGGCGGTGCCGGCGAGGCTGGGCGGAGGCGGCGCAGGTGCCGGAGGCGGCCGGAGCAGGAGGAGGCGGGGGCGAGGGCGGCGAGGCGGTGCGGGGGTGGCGCCGGAGGCTGGCGGCGGCGCAGCGTCGTTCGGCGAGGAGGCGGGGGCGGAGCGGGTGACCGGAGAGGGGGGATTTAGGGTTTTTATAGGGGTGGCCGGAGCTGTCGTGGCCGAGAGAGGCGGGGCGTGGGGCGGAGAAGGCGGAGGCGGGGTGGACGTGGCCGGGGAGGCCGGGAGACGCGGGCGGGCGGCCGGGAAGCGCGGGCGGGGCGATTGCGGGCCGAGCGGAGCGCGGGGAGAGGGTTCGTGGGTTTGCGGGTCGGGCGGGTGTCACGACCCGATCCCAATAATCTGGGTCCAGTCGGATCATGCCCAGCCTGCACCGTTGTGAGACGGCGGCAGTAAGCTGTATCAATCCGTAGTAACACACAGACATCTAGAATACATGAAGGAAATTCAATTTTATTGCTAAGTCCGAAAGAGAAATTCTTTTACAAGCAATTATCAAGCAAAACATGGTCCAGGGTTATTACTTCAACCCTGATTATTACAACTTGGAATTTAAAGGGAAAAAACTAAACATCGGCCTCCTGGCTAGGTTCAGCTAGACCTTCGGTACTCTGGTCCGGACCATAAAATGTGTCATACGCCTCGTCGTCACCGTAATCACCTAAAATGTTAATCTCCAGTCAGGAGGGAGCAAGAACATATATCCAATTCCAGCATTTTAATGATAATTAAAATGATGCAATAAAATAGTTTTGAACAATATTTATATTTTGTATGAAACAAATATAAGACAAGAACAGTAAATGTCGATGAAGCAATTGATGACAAACTACAATCACTAAAAGTGTTTTGAGAAAGGTAGCGTCCCGTGGCCGGTTGGGGTTGGAGGCAATATGTGTTCTAGTGAACACGGTCCGGCGTCAGTCCAGTGAGGTTGGACTTCAGCTATCCACAATGAGGCAATAAGGGGGCTTTGACCACGGGTGCTAACTTTACTCCCCAGTTCCCAAGGCAATAATCAATGAGTCAATGAGTCAATGAGTCAATAAGTCAATCAATCAGTCAATCAGTCGGTTCCGTGAATCAAGTGTCGTCACAATATATCTATATAACATGCAACATATTTAATTACAACTAAAATACAGGTTTGAATTATATGAAACTTGCCTGGATTTGGTTGGTGACGCGAGTAAGATGTCGCGACGGTCTCAACCTTAGTTACAGGAACCTACATTTATTAATAATCTGATTTTAGAATTAAATCAAAGGGTTTTAATCTGACTTGATTAGTTAACTAAGTTAATGATTTAATCCAACGATCGATTTTTTTAATAATAATTTGTAATAGCAATTTAGTAAAACAAAAACAATTTTAATAATAAAACTTATTTATTATTTTATCGTAGAAAATATTACATTTTATTTTAAGGTAAAATATCGTATTTCTGTTTTTAATAAGGTAAATAAACGGTTTTCTATTTTATTAAAAGAAATAGCATTTATTTATATTTGTTTCGTTTAAACACTAATCTTTGGTAAAAAGAAATAAAGATGCGAATACGCGAAAATTAATGAATACGTTTTAGATATACTTATTTAAAATATTATACTAATATTTTAAAAAAATCATTTTGTTTCTAATAAGATAAAATAGGAAAGTACTTAGTTATTTTATAACGATTATAATAAAATAATATCATTTGTTTTAGCAATCAATTTATTTCTAATAAACTAGGCTTAAGGGAAAAAATATTACTTAATTTTATTTTGGTAATATTACAAATCAATTTGTAAGAGAATAATATTTTGGAAAACTTATTTTAAATACTAACGTATTATATTTTGAATACAAAAAAATCATTTTAGAAATATATACAAAATAATTACTAATCTACGTAATATTTAATAAGGTTTTTATTATATATATAACTAATATATGTATTGAAGATCGTTATATCAAATCGTTAATTAATTAACAAACCAATAACTAAACTAACATTAATCTACTTAATTAACTTTAAACCTATCAATTTCTAAGCTATCCCGGGATTGACAGGGCTTTATTCTGTCAGTCCCGGTCGGACAGGAGAATGGTTTTGGAAGGAACAGTACGTTCTGATAGTGGCACCTACCGGGAAGTTGATGGAGGAGCACCGAGGGGAGGCCTCGGACTCGGGATCGGGCACAGACGGGATCGGGGACGGACGCGGGGGAGTGCCGGGACACGCGGAGAAGCCGCGCGGGGAGGCGCGCGGGGCGCTGGCCGGCCGGGGAGGCCGCGCAGGGGTGTGTGGTGCTGGAGCGGAGCGGCCGCAGAGGAGCGCCGGGGCCGCGGGCTGGCGCCGGCTCGGGGGTCGCCGGAACCGCGCGGGATACGCAGCCGGCTGCTGGCCGAAGGGGGTGCTCGCGCGGGGATGGCCGGTCGGGGTGAGAAGGAGGAGGGAGGAAGAAGAAGAAGAAGAGGAAGAAAATGTGAGGTTCTGAGAAAAAGTTCTCTGGGAGTGGGAATAAGTACGTGAGGGGGAGGTAGTTTCCAGATCCGGGAGTGGGGGAGGAATTACGGGGGTTGGTTCTGACTTAGTCTAGTGGGTATGGGTTTGGATATTGGGCTTTGGGTCTAAAAAGAAAAGGGTTTTTAATATAACTTATAGGTTTTACAGCGGGTGCGGGTTCGGGTCTGACCGACCCGACCCGACCCGGTAGCCCACGGGCCGGGTTAGGCTGGGCTGGGCCTAGGGAATGGGCCGCGGGCTGAGGGTTTAAAAAATATAATAATATTAATATTAATAATTATTAATCAGTAAATAATTAATAATAATTAATTAATTAAATATATACTTTTTGGTAATTTAAAAATAGGTCCGGGGTCCAATAAATTCCAGAAAAAATTGCCCTAAGTCCAGTTTTTCATTTTACACCAAAAAATATTATTTTCATAATATTTTAATACTGTTTAATATCAATTAAAAATCATTTAAAAATTAACACACTGTTTTTAAATTACAGAAAAATTCCCGAAAATTCCAGAAAATTGTGAAAAATCCAGTTTTGAAAATTTTGAAAAATCAGGGGGTTTACAAGTACGTCCAAGACGCTTCAGCGTAGATAGGGTTCTTCATCGCCTCCATGGCGTAAAACTCATCCGCTCTCAAAGCAGCGTTAAAGCGTACGAGGAACGCTTCGTCTTCCCCGAAATGAACCTGTCAAGTCACGCAGTGGACCTGACCTCTGACTCCTGACAAAAAGTGCTGCACGACTACCCAGACGATGGCTGGAAACGAGGACAGACCCCTCGGGATGCGCACCACAGTATGATGGCGGATCTCTGCATTTAATGCAGAGGATTTGGTTAAAATATCACCGAACCGTCGTTTACTGACGTCCCCTCAGCATAAACTGCTCTTTCGCGTACAAGGGGATACGCTGCCTTGTTTTACACAAGCAAACAGGAGCTGTTTTACGCTCCGCAGTAGACAAACCGCCTTCCACGTCAAAAGCTGCACTTCGTACGGGGCTCGAGGCACGTCTCTACGTCTAAATTGCACAGAGCGGTGACAGTTTCTCTGGAGGCACGTCTCTGCGACAGATGCACAGAAGGGCTGCAGACCTTCAAAACACGCCTCCGTATTTAATGCGCAAGATGGTGGCAAATCTCTGCAAGAGATTTGATTATATCTTCAAAAGCCGTAATTCCGGCTAAGACGTCCATATCAGCACTCTGGCACGGTACGCAGTGGCTTCTACGCCCATTCAAGATCTGTGCTCATTCGGCTTCTATGCCCACTCAGTCTCTACGACCATTCGACTTCAAACGCCCACTCAGTCTCTACGACCATTCGGCTTCTACGCCTA
Source organism: Iris macrosiphon (assembly GCA_036927795.1). NCBI lineage: Eukaryota > Viridiplantae > Streptophyta > Magnoliopsida > Asparagales > Iridaceae > Iris > Iris macrosiphon. The sequence goes on from JAYESA010000008.1 coordinate 205,483,654, forward strand.
TTCGGCTTCTACGCCTGTTCGGCTTCTACGCCTATTCGACTTCTATGCCTATCCGGCTTCTACGCCAGGGTGACAGTCATTTGGCTTCTACGCCAACCTCTTCTACACAAGGGATACCTACCTACGTGGCTTCTACGTCGTGATCTTCGCAGCAGATATACGCGTTTTGTCCCCTTAGTTGGACACGCGTCACATGCTCACTCAAAAGGTCATCTATACACAGGCATTGGTTATTTTAACCGTTGTGTAAAAGGGTGCTGTACTTTCCACTCCTCGATTTTTACACCGACAGAGTGGTCACTGTCACCAAAACTCTATAAATAGAGACCCCTATCAATGGGGAACAAGGTCAAAAAACTTCAAACTTGAAGATCGAACAAGGTCGAACTTCCCAGAAAGATCGAACCGGAGGTCAAGAGAGAGAGAGAGAGAGAGAGAGAGAGAGAGTCCAGAGCTCAGGCAAAGAGCAGGGATCGACGACTTTGGCATCGTGCATCCACCCTCTTCTGCAACCTTCGAAGCTGCTACCTGTCTTCCACGGCACTTCTTCAACATCGTGTGGTCCAAGGGCTAAAGTGATCGACTGCAGACCAGACACCTATAGCAATTTATACCCAGATTAAATAAATTATACTCCCACATCCTCGTATAGGATTAAATTGTACAAGTTTGTTTGTAAACCAAAGGGCGCGGGTTTCGTATAAACTCCGTCATTGAAATACACTTTCATTCTTTCGTTTAATACCACAAACAAGATGGCGACTCTGCTGGGGACGTCTTTCTCTTCTGATGAGGAAGTAATTGCTCAACACGATGCGGTATCCGTGGGATCCATGAAGAAGACACTGGTCGTTCATTTCGACCAGTCTGCCTACGAAGACATGCTTCGAACCGGGGGTAGCTCTCACTCTCTCTCCGTCCAAGACAACAGGAAGCTGCGGAAGGTCTGGATGCCCAAGACATCCTCTACCATTCCTGTGGACTCTTCGATCTCTCCGATCTCTTCGACCAATAAGGTGGTAGCATTGCTCCCTCCGTGCCCTGCACGTAAAATTCAGTCTCCCGCTACGCGCGGTACAGACAAAACTTCGGGCAAAGCCTCAGCGCTGACCCAGAAGTATCCACTGCGCTCTACGTATAAGAATCAATCTCCCGCTACGCGCGGTACAGACGAAACTTTGGGCAAAGCCTCAGCGCTGACCCAGAAGTATCCACTGCGCTCTACGCGTAGGAATCAGTCTCCCGCTACGCGCGGTACAGACAAAACTTCGGGCAAAGCCTCAGCGCTAACCCAGAAGTATCCACTGCACTCTACGCGCAGAAACCAGTCTCCCGCTACGCGCAGTACAGGCCAAACTTCTGATGATGCCTCAGCGCCAAGTCAGAAGTACAAATCACGCTCCATGCGCAAGACAACATCTGACCTCTACGGGGAACCAGATGAGCGCCGTGATTTCCGTAGGGGGGAGCAAGCGGCGGGGTACTCAACTTCTCGGCCGTTACGCCAGCAAAGAAGCAATCTACCTACCCTCCGGATTACGCGGAAAGCCGACGGCCGACTGAGAACCTCTTCAGCTTTACGCCAGTCTGAGCAAATCTCCAAATTACGCCAGGCGAAGTCCCACGACGTAAAGCATGCTCAGGCTACGGGAAGGCACCCTCTCCGGGGATTATCCGCCACCCAAATGGCCAATCTGTTGTACACAGGTGGCACAGGGAAAACCGGGGTGCCCAATATCCGCACGACCGCTGATGGGGACAGAAGAAACAAGCCTTCGTCTTCTTCCTCTACTCCTCCTGACCTGCGGGATTACCTAATCCAGAAACGCAAGAACGAGAGTCATAAATGGACTTCGGTTCCCCTAACAGTCAAACGCGGGGAAATCATATGGGAAGATACGTCAACATCTGATGTCGTCATAACAGGTGGACCACAGGAAGACCCCATCTTTATTATTCCACCAACCCATGACGATCAGCGTCCGATAATCTTCGGCAGCAGGCGGAATGCCCCAATCGTGCAAGAGGAATCACGCGAGTCTGAATCTGGCAGGATATAAACCCACAGATACAGCCCACAAGCATTAAATATTATGCAAAACATGGGTTACGACTTAAAACTGAAACAAGGTCTCAACTATGGGAAAGGTAGGCGAACGCCGGTGCATAGTAATTCTCACTATCGAGAAGCTCGTTTCGGGTTGGGATATACTACGTCTCTCACGAGACCCAAAATTTTGAAGTCCAGTCCTGTACAACCAGAGGCAGTTCTTGATGAATCAATTTCTGTGGCCAGAGACCACGGCATGACCAGAGGTAACTTACCTCGACAGAACAAGGGGACGTCCAGGGCCGGGGGTAGAATCCCCTCAAGATCCAAAAATGATGCAACAGCAACGATCTCCCTGCATGACCGTAAAATTCAGGCATCAAGAGCCCGAAGACCAAAAGGGACTTTTTCCTTCAACGAAGACGACATCGTTGAGATCTTTGATATATTAATGAAAGAGCGCAAGCTCCAGCTACCCAACATCAGACATCCTGAGAGGGCTGGCGACATGGATCACCCAGATTATTGTCTCTTCCACCGATACACTCATCACCCCACAAAGGCGTGCTATGTGCTAAAAAGAAAAATTCAGGAGACGATCGATGCCAAGGTCATCACTTTGAATCTGTGAACAAAGGGACGGTCCGTACCGATTGGATTTCCATTCTTTTCTTACATAACGATTTGCTCCTTTCAAAAGTTTGTCATGTTCATATCACCTCTGAATAAAACTTTTGGCTACCGACTATCTTCTGATATAAGTTGCCCTCCACACTTGACATCCGTACTTAACTCTAAGTACGCCAGTGGTGTTAAGTCCACAAAAATTGCCATGTCCATATCACCTCTGAGCAGATGTGTGCCTCCATCCCCGATGGAAGTCACAATCACAAAGTTTGTCATGTTCATATTACCTCTGAATAAACTTTCGACCGTCAGTTGTCATATCCATATTACCTCTGATATCGATTATCGTCTACACTTGACATCCGTACTTAACTCTAAGTACGCCAGTGGTGTTAAGTCCAAAAAAACTGCCATGTCCATATCACCTCTGAGCAGATGTGTGCCTCCATCCCTGATGGAAGTCACAATCATAAAGTTTGTCATGTTCATATTACCTCTGAATAAACTTTCGACCGTCAGTTGTCATGTCCATATTACCTCTGATATCGATTGTCGTCTACACTTGACATCCGTACTTAACTCTAAGTACGCCAGTGGTGTTAAGTCCACAAAAACTGCCATGTCCATATCACCTCTGAGTAGATGTATGCCTCCATCCCCGATGGAAGTCACAATCACAAAGTTTGTCATGTTCATATTACCTCTGAATAAACTTTCGACCATCAATTGCCATGTCCATCTCACCTCTGAGCGATTATATTACCCGCTATCGACAAACTCGTTTCGGTTTAGGGTATGCCACCTCCCTTACGACTTCCAAGTCAGACGAGGACATCTTTCCCTCCTCCTAGAATGGCTCGTCGCCCCCCCCCCCTCCCGACTCACCTGATGCTCTCGAACAAACACTATCAGTAAATATGGTAGTGACAGGTCCCTCAGAAGCAGATGAACAGGATTCTGAGCCGTTTGAGAATGACTCTTGGGCTCAACAAATGGATACGCAGTGGGAATTCCGCTTCGAGCAAAGAGAACCTCCCACCAAAGACGAAGTTATCCAAATCGATGTTGGGGGTGAACTTTCGCCAAAGCCGATATTTATCAGTGACAATCTTCCCCCAGCTGAAAGGGAAGAAATCATACAGCTGATAAAGGAATACGTCGACGTCTTTGTGTGGGATTATGAGGACATGCCGGGCCTAGACCCAAAGGTGGCTACTCACAAACTTAACATATTGACCGACTCAAAGCCTGTGAAGCAGCACCAACGCCGGTTCCGCCCAGATATGATGGACGCCATCGAAACTGAAGTCAAGAAGTTGATAGCCTGCGGTTTCATCCGGGAAGAACAACATCCCGACTGGGTCACCAACGTTGTCCCAGTCATGAAGAAAAATGGGAAGGTACGTATCTGCATCGATTACCGAGATCTGAATGCGGCCTGCCCCAAAGATGAGTTCCCTCTTCCCATCACGGACATCATGATCGACAACACCTGCGGCTTTGAACGCATGTCTTTCATGGACGGGTTCTCAGGATACAATCAGATCAAGATGCATCCTGAAGACGAGAAGTACACTGCCTTCCGGACACCATTGGGAGTATATTGCTATACGGTCATGCCCTTCGGATTGAAGAACGCCGGGGCTACATACCAACGGGCTATGAGTAACATATTCCATGAGCATTTACGCAAAACAGTGGAATGTTACGTGGACGACATAGCCGTCAAGAGTCGCCTCAAAGGTGATCACATTCAAGACTTGAGGACGGTATTCGAGTTAATGTGCCAACATTAACTCAAGATGAACCCTACGAAGTCCTTTCTGGGTGTATCCAGTGGCAAGTTCCTGGGATTTGTCATCACCGCCAAAGGCATCCAGGTGGACCCCGACAAAGTCCAGGCAATCGTAGAAATGCGACCGCCCCGTAATCTGAGGGAACTCCGGGGATTTCAAGGCCGTCTGGCCTATATCCGGCGATTCATATCCAACCTCTCGGGGAGATGCCAGCCCTTTTCTCATCTCATGAAGAAAGGTGTATCCTTCGTATGGGACGAAGCCTGTCAGCAGGCGTTCGGAGATATCAAGCGCTACCTCACCAGTCCGCCAGTTCTGGTGCCTCCCGTCATGGGAAGACCATTCTTGCTGTACGTTCGAGCGATGGATCATTCGCTAGGAGCTCTTCTCGCACAGAAGAACAATATGGGTCATGAACAGGCTATCTACTACCTCAGCAGGATGATGGTCGGAGCCGAACACCGGTACAACCCAGTGGAGAAAGAATGCTTGGCTCTGATGTTCGCTATCCAGAAGACGCGGCACTATGTCGCCGGCCAGACTATTCATATCATCTCCAGGATCAACCCTCTTCGAGTACTGATGAGCAAGCCTAGTGCTCTTAATTCCCGACTCGCGACTTGGGCGATGCTATTAACACCATATGACATGATGTACGTACCGCAGAAGTCCATCAAGGGCCAAGCGCTGGCTGACTTCCTAGCTGCTCATCCGATCCCGGAGGCCTCCAAATTATACGAGGACATTCCCGACGAAGTTGCAGAATGTAATTCCGCAATGGAAAATAACACATGGCAACTCTTCTTCGATGGTGCCTCCAGAACCGGTCCTAGGGGAAACGTCGTTTCAGGAGTAGGAGTCGTCCTGGTCACTCCTGATCAGCTCATCATCTACCGAGCATATTCTCTTAGCGAGCCCTGCTCCAACAATGTGGCAGAGTACAACGCTCTGCTAATCGGGCTCTAAGTCGCCAAAGAGCTGGGGGTCGAGTCCCTGGAAGCATTCGGTGATTCTCTGCTTATCGTCGATCAAGTCAGAGGAATATATGAAGTCCGGAATCCAGACCTCATCCTCTATCACCGAGCGACGGTCGAGATAGCCATGACATTCAAAGGGTTCTTCCTAGAGCATGTACCTCGATCTCAGAATCTAGAAGCTGATGTCCCAGCCAGTCTAGCTGCAGATTTAGCCACTCCTATAAGAATGCAGGATTCGGTAATCCTTCTTAACAGAAATTTATTCTGTGTGAAGAACAACTTTCACATAGAACGCAGCTACGCTACGAACACAGATCCCCCTAGAAGAGACTGGAGAAGTCCCTTCATAGATTTTGTCGCATACAGAATCTTGCCGGAGGACCCCAAAGAAGCAGTATCCGTCAAAAGACGATCATTACGCTTCTACTACGATGCATCTTCACAATGCCTATATCGTCGGACCTACGACGGACTGCTATTGAGATGTCTATCGGAAGACGAAGCACAGCAGATTATCCGGGAAGCTCACGACGGCGTATGCAGAGCGCATCAACCCGGTCCTAAGCTACAGGATCGCATCAGGAGAATGGGCTATTACTGGCCTACTATGATCGTAGATGCAATACGGTATGCAAGACAATACAGAGCCTGTCAGGTTCATGCAGACTTCATACATCAACCGTCTGAATATCTACATCCTACGGTTGCGTCCTGGCCTTTCGAAGCGTGGGGTATGGATATCATTGGTCCTATTCACCCGTCTTCTTCCAGCGGTCACCAGTTCATACTGGCCATCACGGATTACTTCTCCAAATGGGCAGAGGCGATCCCTCTCACTGAGGTAAAGGCGTCTAATGTGATCAGCTTCTTCAAGCATCACGTCATTTATCGCTTCGGGGTACCCCGAAGGATAATTCACGACAATGGGCCTCAGTTCATCAGCCAAGCGTTTCATCGATTTTGCGATAAAAATCGGATACACAATATTGCCTCTACGGCATATTATCCAGCTGCTAATGGTTTGGTGGAAGCTTTCAACAAAACCATTATCAAACTCTTGAAGAAATTCGTCTCTTCAAACAAGAGAGATTGGAATGAGAAGCTGGGCGAATGTCTCTGGGCATACCGCACAACGGTACGAATACCGACAGGTTGCACCCCATTCTCGCTGGTCTACGGGAGCGAAGCAGTTCTCCCCATTGAAATCCAGATCCCGTCACTCAGGATAGCCGTGACTAGTGAGCTGACTCGAGAAAAGAATGACCTATTAAGGCTCCAAGAGATAGAAGGATTAGACGAGAAATGCCTCCAAGCTCAGCAGCGCATCGCGCTCTACCAAGCACGCATTTCCAAAACTTTCAATCATAGAGTAAAGGAAAGAGTGTTCAAAGTCGACGAGCTAGTTCTAACCGTAAGAAGGCCGATGATTCTTACTCACAGAAGTAAAGGCAAATTCTAGCCCAAATGGGAGGGCCCTTACGTGATCGAGACAACATTCTCAAACGGCGCCTACAGGATAGCCCAGCCTAATGGAGACCTGTTAATGGCTCCTATCAACGGCAAATTCTTAAAAAGGTACTATACTTAATCTCCCCTGCTCGAGTGGAATATAGCGAGGATCTCAATTCTGACAAAACTACTTCCAGAACGCAATTAGTTGGGTTATATTCTATCATATCCGTATGACCTCTGAACAGATATGTCCCGCTAAAAGTTTATCGAGAGTCTATCATATCCATACTACCTCTGATATCACTCTCGCCTAAAAAACTGTTATTTACATTCTGAAATGATGGGTCCACAAAAGTCAGAAAAGAGTCGCTTTTATTTATTCCCGATAAGAGCAGAATTACATCTGGGGAAGTGAAAAGAGAAAGGATACATCATGATGGGGGAGCAGTCAGATCGCGAATTAGCCGCTCCAGTGCCGCTATCCTCTCATCCCTGAAAACCAAGACATCGGCGCGAGCCCGCTCCAGCCGTGCCTCGGGATTGTTCGTAAGGGTCAGCTCAGCCCTTGCCCGAAGAGAGCCTGTACGGGCAACTTCTGCACACTTCAAATCCCGTCGCGCTGCGCTCAGTCGACCAGTCGCTACATCTAGACCTGCCAACGACTGAGAAGCCCACTCCTCTGCCAGAGCGAGTTTTTTCTTCAGCTTGCGGGCCCTCGCTGCGTTCCCTTCGTGCTCGGATCGGAGCTTCGTCTCAAGAGCGAGAGCCTCTTCTACGACAGCTTTTCTTTTATCCATCTCCAGCTTATGTGTTTGGATGGAGTTGTCTAGGCTTTCCAGCTGCGTAGAAAGCCGCGCAGTCATGAGGTCGTATCTGGCCTGGACCTCAGCATCAAAGCTGCCCCGAGTCAGCTGCAAGTATTCGTTAATGGGTTGCTCTAAACCATTAAACACCGCCTCCAGGGTGTCAGCTACCCTAGGATCGCTGAACTCCCTGACAGCCCCGATCGAAAACTGAGAAGTCTTCTTCAGGCGCTCGAAGTCTAGACTCTTCGCCAAAACCATTGATATCATCGTTTTCAAACCGGTGTAAAAGAGGCTGGTATGTTGCTCAGTCAGCGCAACTAGATCCGATTGAACTCCAGGAGTGGCCGCAATATCAGCAAGTCCCCCTCCGAGAATGATTGCAGACGAAGTGGCCACAGCCATCGCCTCGACGGGTGGTGCGACCGAAGGAGGTGCAACGACGACGGTCAAAGTCATCGGCATACTCGCGAGAGGCGAGGTCACGATGACGGGCTCGTCCTCCTCTCGAGATGACAAAACCACTCCAGGCAAGCTGGCCCCCGAAGGTATTTCCTCATCGAAGTCGAAAGCCTCCGTATCATCGCCAGGAGCCGGAGCAGAGCCAGAAGGTGCTTCAACGCTGTACTCCCCGTGGACGCCATCCCCTGAGAAAAGGACAAGAAATTTGATATCAATATAATGATAATCTTTCTAAAAGGAGACATAAAGACGACATTTACCCGGAGCCAACGGTATATATGGCGCATTTGCAGCCGATGTAGCTAAACCACGCCTTAAAGACGCAATGTGAACTATCATACCTGGAGAAGGAGGTGGGCCAACCGACTTCGCCCGGAGTTCTGCCAAGCCTTCACCGAGACGCAGTCGAGGTTCGTCAACTGGAATCTCGCTAGACGTGCTCGCTGACACAGCGGAAGTTTTATCTGTTGCTGGTCTAGGGAAAGATTCTTCCATCTGCCGCGGCCACACAGGCAATCTCGTTCCACTACTTGGAGCAGTAGCCACGACAGCGACCTCTAGCGAAGATTTTCCGGCGCCGCCGGCTGGAACTGTAGAAGGTCCCTCTCTAAAAGGCGAGGAACCTCCAGCCAAAGAATCATCCCTGATATAGGGAGATGCAGGCTCACTCCCAGGAGCCTCAATACCAAGAATGCAGAGAGGACGAGCAACCGTCTCCTTCCTCCTCTTACGAAGAGAAGCCTCCTTCGGGGCAGAAGCCCGTCGCTTCCCAGAAGAGACTACCAAAGCCCCCGCAGGCGGAGGCACTTCACACCTCGGCACCGACACCAGAGGCTCATCCGGAGTGCCAGACTCCTCACCCTCGTCAGAAGAAACCGAGGGGACTTCAACTCTTCCCCCAGGCTGGGGAGGAGGCACCCTGAAGCTTCCACGCATATCGAAATCGCGATGGAAGGTGTTAATCGCCACATAGAACTGGGAGTAAGAATGGAGAATGCGGAGCTCCGTGGAGGTTGTAACGACCGGCACAATAAAGATTGCTCCCGTACAACCCATGTAAAATATCGCCACCCTCTGGCTCCATCAATGAGTCCGCCCCTGGACCTGAAGCTGGTGACGACATTGCCCACGTGCAACTGATCGTACCCAAACTGCCGGGCGAACCGACTAGGCAAGTAGGGCTCGAAGAAGCAATGATCTTCGCTCCTGTACAGCAGATGGGAGGGTCTAATGCAGACCAACCAATTGAAAGCTTCCGGAAAAAGATCGGTCTTCTCTCCACCTGAATCCTCAAGCCTAATCCCCGACTGATTGCGATGTACAAAAGGGACAGTACAGAGGAGCTTCCAGCAGTGACCGAGGCTCAGCGCCAGCCGACAGTCTAACACTGTATTCACGTTCCAGAGGGAGTCCTTGTAGTTCAGCAAGAAACTACCCCCCGCGCTGCTACCAGAGCCGGGAGACATCACCCGGGGGTTGTGGAGAATTAACCATCCCATCAAATACAAGTATGGTAATTCCACCCGGGGAAAACTCTCACGCCGAGCTTCATCGACGAGCAACCCATCAGTCATGGCTCTCAGGCCAGCCTGTATATGGCACACCATGGCAGGAAGCAAGCCCAGTCTTGCCCCGAACACCAGGCGCACTGCCGGCCACAGGATGTTCCGGTGAATGCGGTCCGCGGACGCAGTACCAGGCACTACTACTCGACGCAGCCATATCGAGAGGAAATCGGCCAGCTGGGCTTCCTTAGACAGAGGCCTGCGGCAGCGCCTCAAGTAACTGTAGGCCTTAGTGCCTTCGGGATACTTTCCTACCCCCTCAACGAGAATCTGATCTGGAGCCTTAGCCTCCTCCATAAGATCCTCAACGACCTGGGCACTAAGCACGCCCAAACAGTTCACGGGCTCATTCTTGCCCCCCGAGGCTTTCTACGACTTGACGGCCCTGGCTCGGTGGAAGAAGAGGTAGGACATCCACTTGGTGGTGTGAGCCAAATCAGAAGGCTCGTTATAAAAAGCGGTGCACGCGAAGTATTGACACATCAGCTCCTGATACACTTCCACCACCCGAGGGTCCAAGTCCCCCAATTCCCGGTTGGTGGGGACATGCTCTTCATATGGGGTATCCCCCATCGGCAGTCTCGAGACAACTGCCATCTCATGAAGGGCCAATCCCAGCTCCCCCAGTGGAGTGGCGAAGGTCCCAGTGAGCGAAATATATCGCTCCATCAGTGCCAAGAATAAATTAGGATTGGGAGGCAACCCGACACTCGTCGCACTCACAGCGGCATACAGTCCAATGCCCTCCAGCTCTCTCTGAAAGTGCTTCAAGGCCCAGTTAACTAGGCAAGTCCATCGGAGGTTTATTGGGGTGATCCACCCATTGCACCGAGGATTCTCCTTGGGATATACCCCACCTCGTCCCATGAAGTCGTTGCAGAAGGTCGGCAATTGGACCGGCTGGATCACTGAGCTGTCTTCACTCGGGACACTGTCCGGGAACAGTCCTCTGAACAACGTCACAACACCGGAAGGGCGGCTGACAAACGACCCCTGGTCAGCCCCTTTCAGATGAAAGATCTTCCCCGGCTTGCCGTGAAGATCGGGAGTCAGCGTCCACGATATCCTCCTGCGATGTGTGGCATAGAAGAAAGCCGAGATGGGATAATCTCTCGGCATCGTGGGCAGATACAAGACCACGCTCTCGGCAGAGAAAACCCAGGGTTCTCTCTTGGGCTTCGTCTGGGACTGCTTGTCTATCATGTCCCCAAAGAGAAAGGCCGACTTGATGTACTGCTCCCCGTCTACGTACGTTAGGGGCTCCCCGTTGATCATGCTCAGCAGCATTCGCTCGCCCTGAGCCGATATCAAGATCCCCCTTCCTTCAAGGTACTGGGGTCCGGAGATAGGAAATGTCACGTGGGACAGATCCTCCAGATAGTTCGAGTGCAGCATCCCGGCAGCGGAATCCATCACCTCGGCCAGTGGAGACTCGCCCAAATCAACTGCAAAAGTGCAAGGAAAATATGTCATTACAAATCTTGCACAAACATACAGACCGAACAAACGACAGTCTGTGCTCTACGCCAGGATTGTACGAATTTGGTTATTTTACGCCGGAAGTCCCCTCCACAAGCGTAAAACTCTAATTTTACGATATACGCCAATTTTCGGTCGCCAGAGCGTTTACGCTCGGAACTACGAAAATATGGAGTTTTTACGATGGCACATTAGAAATGTGGACGTAAAAGATGAAAATGCCTCCGTGCATCATCTTCCTCAAAGAGGCTATCAGCACAGAAGATGACCTAGCGCAGTCACGTTCAACGTGTGCGTAAGATTTTTCGTCATTTTTTGTCACCCCAAAGGCTCTACCTCTAAGACCGGGTGCGCTGCTCGTCGGCGGGATACTTCGCTCAGAAGGAAGTTCACCTTGCCCAACCGAAGACTCCCTCGCTGGGGCAAAAGAATGAGAAGAAGAACCTATGCTCTTTCCCTTAGTGGAGGGGGTTTGTTTCGGCGCCATTTCTGAAGACTCGAAGTGCTCGGAGAAGGAACGAAGAAAAAACTCGAACAGTCGAAAGCTCTCTTTCGCAGAAGACGGATAAAAAGTTTTTCTCTTAAAGGCTTGGGATATATATAGAGTTCGAGTCGACTCCTCGAATCCTCGGACGGACTCCTCGAGACCCTAACCAAATCTCGCAATTAATAGGTGGTTATGATTGGATGCTACGTCAGCCCACTACTCTCAAAAGACGGACAGTCAGCGAATTCGAAAAATTCTTCGCGCAAAGCAGTTCGGCGGTTTCTACGCTAAAGGAGCTTTCTACGCTCGACAGCAACAGATCTACGGTTTTACGCTCGCAAGCTATAAGTCTATGGTTTTTCGCCCGGATGCCTTTGTGCTCAGTAGCTTTTATGCTCGAGAGACAACAAACCTACGACTTTACGCTCAGCAGATATCAAATCGATGATCTCACGCTCGATGGCGCTCAGTTTACGCTCAGAAGCAACAGATCCGAAAACTTCACGCTCGAAAAAATTTTCTTTTCAGGAGCTACAGATCTACAGTTCTATGCTAAAGGAGCTTTCTACGCTCGACAGCTACGAATCTACGGCTTTACGTTCTTCAGCTATAAGTCTATGGTTTTACGCCCGGATGCCTTTGTGCTCGGTAGCTTTTATGCTCGAGAGGCTACGAACCTATGACTTCACGCTCAGGAACCACAAGTCTACGATTTCACGCTCGATGGTGTTCTACGCTCACAGGCTACAGATCTACAATTCTATGCTAAAGGAGCTTTCTACGCTCGACAGCTACGAATCTACGGCTTTACGTTCGACAGCTATAAGTCTATGGTTTTACGCCCGGATGCCTTTGTGCTCGGTAGCTTTTATGCTCGAGAGGCAACAAACCTACGACTTCACGCTCAGGAACCACAAGTCTACGATTTCACGCTCGATGGTATTTTACGCCCAGAGGCTACAGGCTGATGATTTCATGCTCCACGACTTTCCGCATATCCGAACAGTCCCCGAAGCGGTCAATTGCAAAGAGTTCACACAGAAGATACTCGTTCTTAACCCCAAAGTACCCGAAACATACAGAGTTCAAACATTAAGAAATTACTCTTCTCGGGTCCAAAATTGGAGGTTCATCCAGACTCCAGTCTGAACATCTCGTTTATCAAGATGGCAAACTCAGTTTGACAGACAAATCCTCGACCCTGTTCCAAGGGAGTTTCGAGAGGTCGTTCTTGAAGACGAAGTCTGAACAAAATTTCTGCTCATCAGAAGCAGCAGTTCAGAGCTCTACGCGGTCCCTCAGTCCTAGTAACAAGACAGTTCTAAAGGTTCAACAGGCTTAAACAGTGTTCTATGGACTATTCGCTACACGTAAAGGACAGGGCCTAATACTCTTCTTATCAGAGTTGGCGTAAAGAATCAGACGTGTCGAAGCTACACATATTCAGACTTTACAGCAACGTATGGCAAGATGATCATATGAAGAAGCAAGACGATTTTTATTAAAGATTAAAGTCATGATTACATATGAGGGAAATCCAATCTACAAGGGTTTTCTTTTCATTTTTATGATTACAACTGAGGAAAACTCCGTCGACAGGAGGGTTTCCCCATCATCGTCTGAAGATTGCCCAGAAGCTGCTCTGACAGGTTCTCGCAGGGGCACAATTCTTCATCCATCTTCTCCGGCAGTCGGTCAGTTCCAGCAAACTGATTGACATGGCAATGATCAACGGCGAGAGAACGACAGAGTTGGGGCTTGCATAAATTATGCAGATCCCTCGCTTCGTGTGCCATGACAGATTGAGTTGAGATATTTCACTCAACTCAATGCCCGAGGTCAGAGCTAGTCGCTGCTCTCACTCCCGGAGGTGACAGGAGAAGACACCGCTTGCAAGCCGTGTGGTCCAATACGACCATTCCTTTCTCCTGGAAGAACAGCCATATAAAGTTGCGGATTATCCCGAGCAAGGGAGGTAAGATATTCTTCCATGATCCATCATTGCAGTGGACACTTGCTCGAAGACGCCATCTTTTCCGGCTCCTTACACGCTGGAAGAACATGATCTCCTTCTTCCTCAGATCGACCCGGCGAACTCCGGCGATCATCTCTGCGTGGTGATGGAAATGTGGGGAGAACAGGTTAACTCCCCCAGCCTTTTTATAGGCAAAAGAGATCACAAGCGGTCCCCAATAAATCCGCCATAAAGACCACATCGACCGTTTCAACGCTCCATTCAGAGACGTTTCGAGTTACGAGGGGCCGTTCATGCTTCATTCAAAGCGTTTCAAATTCCGAGGAATTTAAAAGCTTTGAAGGGGGTCTTGTAAAAGCATGAAAAATACGCTGGGAGGAGCTACGCAACATACTGATACAGAGCAGCTTAAACAGAGGCCTTCAGAGCCATCAAGCGTACAAGCAGAGCTTTCTCCGCTAAACATAGCGTAAAGTATAAAGCTCAAAGGACCATCCGCGTAAGTGCAGTACGTCCAAGACGCTTCAGCGTAGACAGGGTTCTTCATCGCCTCCATGGCGTAAAACTCATTCGCTCTCAAATCAGCGTTAAAGCGTACGAGGAATGCTTCGTCTTCCCCGAAATGAACCTGTCAAGTCACGCAGTGAACCTGACCTCTGACTCCTGATAAAAAGTGCTGCACGACTACCCAGACGACGGCTGGAAACGAGTACAGACCCCTCGGGACACGCACCACAGTATGATGGCGGATCTCTGTATTTAATGCAGAAGATTTGGTTAAAATATCATCGAACCGTCGTTTACTGACGTCCCCTCAGCATAAACTGCTCTTTCGCGTACAAGGGGATATGCTGTCTTGTTTTACACAGGCAAACATGAGCTGTTTTACGCTCCGCAGTAGACAAACCGCCTGCCACGTCAAAAGCTGCACTTCGTACGGGGCTCGAGGCACGTCTCTACGTCTAAATTGCACAGAGCGGTGACAGTTTCTCTGGAGGCACATCTCTGCGACAGATGCACAGAAGGGCTGCAGACCTTCAAAATACGCCTTCGCATTTAATGCACAAGATGGTGGCAAATCTCTGCAAGAGATTTGATTATATCTTCAAAAGCCGTAATTCTGGCTAAGACGTCCACATCAGCACTCTGGCATGGTACGCAGCGGCTTCTACGCCCATTCAAGATCTGTGCTTATTCGGCTTCTACGCCCACTCAGTCTCTACGACCATTCGGCTTCTACGCCTATTCGGCTTCTACGCCTATTCGGCTTCTACGCCTGTTCGGCTTCTACGCTTATTCGACTTCTATGCCTATCCGGCTTCTACGCCAGGGTGACAGTCATTTGGCTTCTACGCCAACCTCTTCTACACAAGGGATACCTACCTACGTGGCTTCTACGACGTGATCTTCGCAGCAGATATACGCGTTTTGTCCCCTTAGTTGGACACGCGTCACATGCTCACTCAAAAGGTCATCTATACGCAGGCATTGGTTATTTTAACCGTTGTGTAAAAGGGTGCTGTACTTTCCACTCCTCGGTTTTTATACCGACAGAGTGGTCACTGTCACCAAAACTCTATAAATAGAGACCCCTATCAATGGGGAACAAGGTCGAAAAACTTCAAACTTGAAGATCGAACAAGGTCGAACTTCCCAGAAAGATCGAACCGGAGGTCAAGAGAGAGAGAGAGAGAGAGTCCGGAGCTCAGGCAAAGAGCAGGGATCGACGACTTTGGCATCGTGCATCCACCCTCTTCTGCAACTTTCGAAGCTGCTACCTGTCTTCCACGACACTTCTTCAACATCGTGTGGTCCAAGGGCTAAAGTGATCGACTGCAGATCAGACACCTATAGCAATTTATACCCAGATTAAATAAATTGTACTCCCACATCCTCGTATAGGATTAAATTGTACAAGTTTGTTTGTAAACCAAAGGGCGCGGGTTTCGTATAAACCCCGTCATTGAAATACACTTTCATTCTTTCGTTTAATACCACAAACAGACACAAGTAGCCGCCTTCTCCTCTCCGAAGAGGAGTGGATCGCTCGCACGAAGCAGAGGAAGGAAGGAGACGCCTACTCCGACGGTGGCAAAAGTTATGGTCGTGGGCGCGGCAAGCCAAGAGGTCGTGGCTGCGGCAACACGAACTACGGCAACGGCAATGCGTCCGGTGGCATGCGCGACAAGAAGGGTAAGTGCCACAATTGTGGCATCTACGACCACTGGGCGAAGGATTGCCGCAAGCCGAAGTGCGATGAGCGTGTCAATCTGACGCAAGTCGACGACGATGAACCAACACTACTCATGGCCATGCTTCATGAAGAAAAAGTGCAGATCCATGAAGAGAAGGTACAACAAAGATTAAAAGGCGAGGAGGAGATTGAGGTTGACATTGATGCCCTTTCAGACGATAGATTGTTGGAGCTTAAAGGGTTTTTTAATAATTACTTGCCGGAGACACAGACCCAGCAGCAACAGAATGTGAAACTTGAGGAACATGTGGCGCTCGCCGAACTTAAATATAATGAGGCGGACAGGGAAATTACATCACTTTATGAGAAAATAACAGAAATGACCTCTTCATTAACAGAAGTCGAAGAAGAACGTGCACTATCAAAATGCCACTTCCAGGTCTATGAAGATAGGGAGTCCCCAAACGGGGAGGATTATCACCAGGTGGTCTTGGATGCTAATGATGTCACACAATCTAAAGAGGAGCCCAGAAATGGGGATAATCATCAGCTGGTCTCCGATGGGCAGATCGAAAATGGGGAAACTGTTGAAGCTGTTTCCGAAGTCACAGAATATGAACAAGAAGTTAAAGTGATCAATGAGGTAAAAAAAGAAGGCACAGGCGCTAAAAGATATGCGGGATTATTCATTCCTGCTCTCGGATGATGCTGATTTTTCTGTTTTGGATAAGGGGCAGCAGCAGCAGCCTGTAGTCCGAAAGCGAGCTCCAAATTCTGATGATCGTCCAGCTCAAGATTCATTGAAGCTCAAACCACCCATGGGCAAGCATATGCCTGCGAGGCCCGTGTCCAATGGCGACCAGATGAAGACTTCTTTTGCGAAAAATCTTCAATCCAAGACTAGACTGGACCCAGTTTCAGCTTTTATGAGCAGATCCATGCCAGTTTCAGCTGAGAATAGAAAAGTTGTTGGTGGTAATGGCTCCAGGCGGCCTGTAGGGCATAAACCTTTACCCTCAAAGGTTTCTTGTACTACTATAGGTGCAAATAGACCTGCAAAGGTCATGAATGACCCCACTTTAAAAAAGAAGGTTCTACCTGCAGTGCCTCATTCTTCGAGTCAGAAGAATGCTTACTCTGAACAGAAGAGAAGACCGAGTGAAAGGATGTATGAAGTTAGACCAGCACCAAGACAGCCACCGCCTTTGTCCAAACCTCCGCCTTCTCAGAAAATCTGTGTCCGGGATGGCCGTGAGGACCAGTTGAAGAAGAAGCCGTTGAAAAGGAGAACTGATGAGGATGACGAAGAGAATCCTTTCCTAATGATCATAAGAAAGTGAAGCATTGATGCAACAAGATTAAGGGAGTGATTGTTGGTGATAATCTTGTTAGTTTGTTTAGATTGTTTAGTTGGTTTAGATTATTAGTTGGTTTAGATTGATAAGTTGTTTGTTGAAACAACTTTGATATATTTATTATTTAGTCTATCTCTTTACATCAAATGTTCAACTATATATAGCTACCATTTCATTCAATAAAGATCACCAAGTTTATTCATCCTCCACAAAACTTGTGTCCTGTTTCCTCGTTACTGGGCTATTTTACAACAGAATCTTGATTGTGGGAATCCCATTACTGAAAGTTTTGTATGGAGAATGAAGCTGCCACATTCTTGGCTCAGATAGTTGTGTTACAAAGTGTCATTAGGTACACCTTTCTATTGTTTATTTTCGAGCACTGTGCTGCTAGGTCAATTGCTGCCAACTCCAACAGAAAACACAGGTAGCTAAACAAACTTCAGTTTATTAATTAAACTTGATTGTCATGCAATCTCATTGATGCTAATGTTGAACATTACTGCAACCAATCATAACAAGAAGCAACTATTCACTCATTACTCATAGTCATAGCACGTACATCATCGAAGCCACTGACCGTCATTGTGGTTTTATTTTGATTATATCTGGTGAAAGCAAGTAGAAGTTTCTAGGTTCAGGAAACATAGAACCAACACAAAACAATAAGTAGCTATTCACCCATTGCAGATGCATCATCAAAACTTACTGACCACCATGTCAATTTATTTTGATCCAACACACTAATAAGGAAGTAACTAGTTTTTAGGTTGAAGAAGCATACTATCCTAACCATTGCATACCAAGGACTAGTTGTGACACTTAACAAATATAGTGGCACGCTTAAATCATTATGCAAGTTCTAACACATGCAATCTGCGCCAAGTAAAATAGTTACGGTCAAACTACTGAACATACACTCAAGTTACTGGATATAAGGGCACACATGTCCATATTCTTCTTAGAAACTAATGAAACTCCCCTGCTGCCATTATCTGGAAATTCTATTTTAGCAGCTATTAAGATGGTAGCATGTTTATCTTTTTTTGGTTACATAATGCAACCAAATGAAATCAAATTCCACAAAATGGACGATTGCTTTCCATTATAGCTTTGCCTTTTCATGATCTTAATGATATCCATGAGATGGGTTTGTTCTTGATATAGAAGGAGAACCAGAAGCCTCTGGAGTACAATAATCCTGAAGACGAGGAAGCAAATGGAAAGTTCTTAAGAAAGTATTTTTGTTGCTGGTGGGGAGGAAACTTCTGAAAAATCCTAACACTTGTGCATGTTTAGCTGGCCTTATTTGGGCATTAATCACTTTCAGGTACTATCATAGGAGCAATCATTTGATCCAACATTTGTTTTAAAGACTTTTCTACTTGTGGTTATATATGTTTGAGAAAAGTTACATGTCAAGAGACCAAATATGAATGCATTGCAGGTGGGGAT
The DNA here is from genome assembly GCA_036927795.1 of Iris macrosiphon. Lineage (NCBI taxonomy): Eukaryota > Viridiplantae > Streptophyta > Magnoliopsida > Asparagales > Iridaceae > Iris > Iris macrosiphon. The sequence continues at coordinate 205,502,331 of JAYESA010000008.1, forward strand.
TTAAGCTTCCATCAATAGTTGAAGACTCCATATCAATATTAGCAGATGGTGTGGACTTGGCATGGCCATATTCAACTTAGGTACTAGCTGCAGAATGATATAAAGCTAATTAAAGTGAGAACAGAATTAAAAACTCTGTCTAGCTTTGATAAAAAAAAATTGTGGGCACATGACAGGTCTTTTCATGGCTTGACAGTCCAATATCATAGCCTGTGGGACTCGAATGCTGCTTTTGTCAATGGTATTGAGTTTCATTTTAGGACCAGCTCTGATGGCGAGGGGCATAAAATGGTGAGTGTCGCAATCGTTCAGGTACATTATTTTCCTCCACAGATGTAATTAACTTACGTTCTACAATATTAATTTGAGACATTAATCAGTCCATGTAACTCTTAAAACTAAAATCGAGCACACTCACCGTCTAAATATTATCATAATATACGTAGGAAAGCTAAGTGTATAATGTTATAATTCAGGCAGCTCTTCTTCAAGGAATTGTACCATTTGTGTTTGCTAAAGAATACGACTTGCATCTAGATATTCTGAGTACAGGATATTTAAGGTCTCTTTCGCATGCATTATCTTGCCAACTAAATGCTGTTATAATAAGATGATAATGAGGTTTCTCTTTTAGTTTTTAGGATTATTTTGGCATGTTCTTAGCAACACCAATAGTACTGGCTAACTTCCTTCTTAGTATCAATTGACACTTTCAACATACATAGAGATCTCTGTCCTCCTAAAAGAGTGACTAATAATAGCATGCCCTTTAAACCTTCTGATACATAAGTGGCAATTAGAGAATTAGCTGCACATATTCCCTACTTGATTATTTTAAGATGACTCTCAAGTTATCAACTTAGCAGTTTAAACAAAATTACTTTCTTGTTTGTATGAAAGTTTCAATGTTAATATTAGGAAAAGAGAGAATTAGAGGTGAAAAGTTAAAAACAATAGGAATAATATATATAAAAAATTATATTAGGAAATTGGTCATGTCCCAGTACCGGAATACGGAGACAGACATGGTCAGCTACCCCGTACAAGATACTATACGTCGTACGACGATCACGGCTATAATAAGACAAGAGGGTGTATGCTACAATCAATTCACTTAGGGTCACACGAACATCTATGTCTCAATCAATCAAACAAGAAACAGTAAATATAGAGCATATATGATAAAGCAATAAGACGTTCCAAACGTTTTCTCAAAATATTCTGGAGACCAGCTGTGCAAAATAAGAAGCTGGTAGAGTAGCAAAAGTACATGACAATGATCAGCTGCAGTCTGATTTAATACAATCATGTAAGGAGACTAATGTCCAGACGTGCCGGCTAATAAGTGTCGGTGGCTAAACGTCCAAAGGAAATAAATGTACAATGACGAGCAGTGAAGAAGAAAACTCACTCGTTATCCTCTGCGACCATATTTCTGGTACGCGTCAAGAGTTGGAAAAAAGTAGACTGGATCCTCGGGTTCTGGCTCGAAACCTGGTCATGCAAAACCAGTGGGGTTAGACCCCAAATAGCAAGTACCACAAAGGAGCACAAAATGAAGAAACAAAACCCAACACTAGATATATGAATACATATGTTATGTGTCGTAGTTTAGGTCCACGGTATATCCTAGCACAAAGGTCCAACCCTACAATCAAACAAGGACAAGGGTTGAACCATCACACTATGATAATCTATGACCCTAGACTACTAACAGAATAATACAATCATAATCAATTCCAATTAATAAGATCGGCCAATCACTTGTACGGCTTGCTAATTGTGGAGTCTAAGGTTATCTCAAAATAATGCATAATAGGTATCATCGGTTCACGCCAGTGCCGAACATGAGCTAACCGAGCCAAATAAAGAATATACAGGCACTTCACGAATTATACTAGTTTCTCGTAGGGTCACTGCGCTAAAATACGGTATTAGCGGTTCCAGTGCTCCTATAGGGAGATAATGGCTCGGCGTTATTTATAATAGGTCAGATATTGTACTCCACTAAGACGGATGATATACAGTATCTGTGGTGGCCAGCCCACAGCGCACTTAGAATGAATCTTTGTGGGAAGGTTCGTTGGCATGATCTCGGGATACCGTTCCCTCCAAATGTTACTACCACTTTTAGTTACCTAATTAGCCCTATATTCTACTCGAAATCTCAAGACGTGGTTACATGAGGATTTTTCTTAAGATGTTGTACAAAGTACGAGCACGCTAGATACAAATCCATGGAAGCTTAATCTGGATTCACCCGAGCATGTATGCAACATTCAGTCAATCAATATCCTAGCCACTTACTTGACTCGCATATCATGTCCATGCTGAAAAAATATATATAATATCACGCATTCAGGAATTTGGAGGCATTCTCGATGCTCAACCCAAATATAATCACTTAACACGTAAGACGGTATGTTGCACCTCAGTGCACATCCGATCATATATACTTTCAGGCAATAATTTGTATCAGCACGGATATAGTATTCGAGTCCAATTACCAATTATACATTGGGTCACATGAATCAAAATCACATTGTAACACGAATGCTTATGTTATGCACATCGCCGATTAGTCACTATTCACTTAGTATGGTTCACCAAAAAAATCTCAAGTTCAACACATATGCATGCCATGTATGAAGTCAATCTTAGCACATGGTCATGTCTAGCATGAGGTCTGGTTTCAAAGTCCATTCTTCCTTAGAATCACAATCACAAGCAATATCAGGATCAACCACATATATGATGATAAGAAATATTTCAAATAAAATAAGTGAACGCATCGTAAAAGTACTTCGTGCACTCATGGAGTCACTAAGGATAACACGCACATGAAATTGTATGTGTGAAGGCACATGAACCAAACAAGCGCATGCTCAGGGTACCGCATGAAGTCAGGACGCTTAAGGTCTCATAAAGTCAAGGGCGCATGAACAAATCGGTCGCATGATCCTCCAGGCCGCATGTTCGGACAAAAGTCTGTTCCTTGGGACAAGTGTCGAAGTGGAGGCTAATAAATGGAGTGCTAGTGAAATGACAAAAAGAGATTGATGTGACTGATGTGACAAGCCATAAAGTGTGCCAGAGAACAAGGATAAAATTATAGAAATATGTGCCAACGGTTCAGAGTCATGCGTCCAAGCCAGGTGGCTGCATACCCTGCTTGCCGCATGATGACTTCCATGCGCGTAGGAGAGACAACACATGTTTTGGCCCTTAGCTTTTTCAAGCTCGAGTTTCAGGACGCATGTGTTCTTCAGCTATGCGCCCAACAAAAGGGAGGCATGCTGGATACTTTGACACATGGAGCTTCATCCTCTCCACAACAAGTTTTGGCCATGGCAGAAAACTCCAACAGAACCCCCTAGATCTTCAGCAACAGCAAATTCCAACAGAACGTCCACGTGGCAGCTCGTCCTGAACTCAACCCATACTATGCGGTTACAGTTGCAACCGCATTCTGTTGAAAGAGCCCCATGCAGCCACCAAACAAAGGCATATGCTGTCACGCCCCGATTTTGTCCAATCGATAATCGTTCCCCGGACGTGATGTCGTGCACGCGTAGGGCGCGCGTGCACAAGGCCTAGGCATAATGATAATCTTTAGAACACATGCAACAGAGTATGCAAATAAGATAACATACATTGAGGCATAAAAAAAATTTCTTTTATTGATAATGAACATCTGATTACAAACTCATGATCCAAAAGCGATAAGGATGCCACACGGGCTTACAACTTGGATACAAAATGAGATAGTCGTTCCATACATCACATCATTTACTAAAACTTCAAAATGATATAGACACCTGCTGGCGAAGCTATCGCCTTGCCTCGGAGCTGCATATAAGGGTTGTGCGGCCTCCGAGTGCTTTGTACAAGCTCCAAAAAGTCACGAACGGTTGCGAAGAGTACTGGACTGGTTGGGGGAAGAAGAAGCTTCAGCTCCTCGCCGCGTCGCTTGGGCTCGGGGAACCTGCTGCAACGGGTTGTTCTACATACATCAAGTCTGCCTGAAGATTCAGTTGATCCAGATCTACCACGTGGCTCGGGTCGTACACATACTTTCTAAGTTGGGAAACGTGGAAAATATCGTGCACTTCGGATAGTGACGGCGGTAGGGCAATCTGATATGCAACTGAGGTGACTCGCTTTAGTATCTCGAACGGGCCGACAAATCTCGGACTTAGCTTTCCCTTTGCTCTGAATCTGGTGACTCCTCGCATGGGCGAGACTTTGAGAAATATACGGTCTCCTTCTAGAAACTCAAGTGACCATCGATGCGCATCAGCGTAGCTCTTTTGGCGACTTTGGGATACCTTCAGTCTTTTCCGGATCAAACGAATCTTTTGAACGGTTTGCTCCACGAGCTCCGGGCCAAGGATCTGCCGTTCCCCAACTTTGTCCCAACAGATCGGGGATCTGCACTTTCGCCCATACAACTCCATGCAAGTATTGAGTATGCACTTTACAGAAACAAATATGCCATCGTTAGGTGACTTTTACCTTCCCGTCTGAAATGCCTGCACAATACTTACCATGTCCTTCCCTGCCACGAAAACATCATTAGTTTAAGCAAGCAATGCAGAAATATATATATATATTGGGTCATGGCATATCATTGCCACCGTAGACAATAGCTACAGTAAGACGGTGACCCTTGCAGTACGGGTAGCAAGCCCCGTTGCAAGGCTCCCGCATTATCCGTGCTAGGCTTGCTAGCGTTGCTATCCGAGTTCCGCCCGGAACGAATCGGCCCCAGTGCCCCGGGCGCCGTTCGCAGGAACTAAACCTTGTGCACAAGTTGTCCGACCGAACTACGCATTGACACTAAGTTAATAGATAAAGCATTCAAACCACAAGAATGTATATATCTACTTTAGCATAGTGCATTTGGCATAGTCTACCTGTCCAAGTGATTGCATTACATTATAGTTTGCACAATACATCCGTACAGTTATATAGAATAAGTTCTAGCTACAACTGAAACATGAATATATAAATGCATAGCGGACATGCACGCATCAATGTGATCGTTTGAGAATTCTAGGTGACAAGCATTACAAGTGTTTCAAGTCTAACCCTTCTTTTCCTTTGACTCGGTTTATTCTTATTATGATATCGTTGGAGCGGGATGCACAAATGAGCCAATTTATTAAGAGTGGAGACTTGGAAGAAGGGTGCTAATCGAAGTAAAGCCACTCACAAGTTGATGAACTAGGAGAGAAAAGGGAGAACTTCAAGACTCCGCACACGCGTCGTCTACCCGATCACCTACACGCACCAACAGATGATCAATATCTCCTGCTTCGGTCTCCGAGGTTCGATACGAAATACGAAATCCTAAGAACGAAGGCAATAAAATCCATCGAAACCGTTCAAGAAAACACAAGTCATAAAACCAACAAGAAAGCAACCAAGCGGCATCGAAAACGGGCAAGGAAACCAGCGCAACGGAAAGGCCCCTCTCGACTCTGTCGTCGAGTCCTTCCTTGAGGCACGATCCGTTGAATATGGGACCTGATTCCGAAGAAACCAATCCATAACGAGGAAAGGATCTTGATTCAATCTGTCCCAATTGGACGGTATCAAGTATTTCTTGGCTGCGCTCCCCGAATAGGGAGAACGGAGCATTACATATGCGGCACCTATAACCCATTAACATGATGGCTATAAATAGGAGCAACTTGGACGTCCCAAAGGTCAATTTTTTTTGCTTCAGAGAGAGACAATACCCTCCCAGAGAGCTGCGTACGTGCACCCAAGCTCAAGAGAGAGAGAAGAGTAGAGAGCACCCCTCACTCACGCGTCGGATCGTCAACGGAGTAAAGGAGCCGCCATAGCGCTCTTTGTCCATCGTCACGTCCCAGAATCAAAAATTTGTACTTAGATTGTCTGTCTATGACCTCTCTGTACTTTCTTCTATTTTTTATTAAAGCATCAATTTTAATGGCGAACACTTCATCCTCTCCACAACAAGTTTTTGCCATGGCGAAAAACTCCAAATCGAATGTTGGATTTTCTTCATGGAAACTTCGTCTGGGGTCCAAATCTGGCAAGGTAAAGTTTTGAACCACTCAAAAAATTAAATGCTCTACAACATAGAACAACAAGTTTTCGAAAACAATAAGTTTTGAAGATCAAAACCAAGAAAACTCAAGAACATCCACACTCATAAAAATTCAGATCTACATCATTCCATCCACCAAATCCGAAATTACCAAGTTCTAAACATACTTAAAATCACACAATAAACATAATAGACCAATAATATAGAGGGTTCTCCATTTCTCATGCAAGATGTAATTGCCTAAGACTTGGAGGGAGAAAACTTAATAGAGAGAAAGAAAATGAAGTAATGAAGAGAGAGAAGGAGATGTTTGGTTTATATACATGGAGGGTTTGGGGTTTAGACCATGGGTTCAACTCATGATTAAACCAATCCAATAATTAAACCATGAACCAAGATAAACCAAGGAATGGGTCTAGTCTCATGCAATATACTAAACATGCAAGTAAGAAAATAATACGCTCCAAGCACGTATATTTGGGAACGGGAAGGGACAAAATTAATTTCTTTTTTTCTAACAAAAATTAATATTCGTTTATACCAGACAACAAACGGTAGAGGGATATCTACAAAAAAATTAAGGATAGGGGTAATATAAAAAGAGTTAAAAACATTAGGAGGTACCTGTAATTCACCCATTATTTGTTACAGAAAAAATATTTGGAGTTATAGGGTTACTTCTATAAAAAAAAAAAAAAAAAAAAAAAAAAAAAAAAAAATCCAAGTTTTGTTATTTCTCTGTCAATTTGGAAGTAATTATTTATAGCAAAACAAAATAGCCCAAGAAATTAGATTTTATCTGTCGGTTTTGCAAGTTAATTGTGAAAAATCACATCTGCCTATAACTCCTTAAATAACTGAACAATGTAGAGGACGGAGAGAACCTTTGTAGATGCAACTCCAAATATCAAAATCTTCAATCAATTCTTATTTTGACAAGAAAAAATGTTTCCAATATCAAAAGCAAAATCTTAAGAAATGAATGATTACATATTATATATAATTATATGTGGATAGCTAGCTTCAATGCCTAACTAGCTTCCCCAGCAGGAATATTTCCGACTTCCTCGAGTGCGTAGAGTTGCTTTATTATGTCTTCTTTTTTCGCTTTCAATACGTCAATTTTGGCATCAATTTTCTCCAGTTTAGCCCTCAATTTTGTTGGATCTGTGATCTTTTCCTTACGAGTCTTCTCTCTTTTTTCGTCGTTAATAGAGTGAGAACCTTCATCTGCCATCTGCACAATGGAACAAGGAAGAAAAAAAAAAAAAAAAAATTGTATTTATCTTTTAATTGAACAACTTAAAAGAACATAAGCATAAATTGGAGAGAAGCATGCATGCATGCCTAAACAAGTACCTTAAATTTTATTGAAAAAATTAACCACCACTTAAACGCAAGAATGAATGTTTGGATACTAAGAGGTCCTAAACCTTCATAATTTATAGCAGGTTGCATTTCCTACTATTATTACAATTGGCTTGTCCTTAGTTAGAGGAAAGGAAAGGAAGGAATGAGTTGCATGCAAGAAACGAGAAAATTCTTCACTTGGTGAGGAATAAATGAGATCCGGAAGAAGAGGGTAGATATCCTTTTTCATTTCATAAGGGAAAAAATAAAAACAAAAATATACAATCAAGATCATTGACCAACTACATTTTATGTATTACAAATGCTCATATCTACATTCATCGAGATTTTGATGCAAGTAATAAATATTTTGTCAACCCAATTATGAAGGTTTCTAATACCATCGGATCGCTTATGATCTGTTGGACGTGAAATTATTCGAAATAAGTATTGCTAATCTGGTGCATTCGGTCAGCTAAAGTATTGCGAGTCCATTGACGTTAATTATGATATGAACAATGCTATTCGTCCCTTCAAACTGATCCTTAAATTATTTCTGTGACGATTAATGTGATAAATAACATTACAAATTTTAAAATTACATTAATATTTACATTAATTTTTGGGTTAAAAGTTGCTATATCAGCTGTTATGTTAGACGTCGTATAATACTATTTAACATGTCACGTCAACTGTCACGTAAGGAGAGATGGTTTGGAGAGACACTTTGAAGATACGGAGAACATTACTCTTATGATATGTATGGAATTTAGCTCAAGTTTCAAGTTTAAAATCAAACTAAAACATCCATGCGTGTTTTCTCATAGAAAGATTTGAATCCGCAACCTCCTCTTAAATTTTATTATTTCATAAGCTAATAAGAAATTTCCATATATTATGATGTTATATATATATATATATATATATATATATATATATATATATATATATATATATATATATATATATATATATGAAAAATATTAAATAATTAAAATAACTAAAAAATGTAAGAAAAACGTTCAATGGTAGGATGTTTTTTTACACAAATACCTATGGACATCTTTCAACAAAATAAAAATAAAAATAAAAATAAAAATAAAAATAAAAAATATAAGAAAACCCCCATTTGTAAGGCGTCTTTGTGTTAAAAAAATTCTTCCATTTTGTGTTTTCTGAAAAAAATATTTATTAGTGTAAATCGGTTAGTCGTTAATGCTAGTAATGCAGTAAATGGAAAACTAATTTTCAGTGGCAAGAAAAATTTCCTATCATGGTTTTTGAAACGTTAGGGCGTTTTAGTTCTTTGTTTTGTAATTTCATAAAACTTTGTTCTTTCAACTCAATTTCACAAAACTTTGATGCTTCCTATGAAATTTTTTTTTTATATTATAAGGTGTATATTGTGAAACTATAATAGAAATATACTTTTATATTTTGGATAATCAGGTCCACCTTCTGTACAAAACGAGAACCTTTACAAATTAATCGCTCTGTTTACCATTTTGATTGAAATGCTAATTAATCGCTCAAATTGATACGAGAAGCAAATTAGCCAAACATTTGTTGGTAAATATATGGTTTTGGATTAATGATTTTTTTCAAGAAGTTGTAGTAGAAATAACACAAAAGATAAATATGCTCTTAAAAGTTACTCCAATATCGAACTTATCTTTTAATTTTAAATGTTTTTAATAAATTGCTCTCATCTATTTTTCGTTCACCAAAACGTATTGTAATAAAAAAAATTATCAGAAAGCAGCCGCAATCCCAAAGCCAGCCCGAATGCATCAAGTCATTTGTAACTGGGCAATAACTAGTCTGCTAGTTAGAATAGTGGGCCGGGCCCAAGGCCTATAACCCAACCGAATCAACCTTCTGGAAGTCGTTCTCGGCTCGGAGACGAGAAAATCACGAGTTGGAAGAAAGTATATATCCATTATTCCGTCCAAATACCAACGTTTCAGTCCACAAACCAAACACAATCCATCAAAGCCGTCTAGTTTAAAGCGGCAAGGATCGAACGGCCGAAATACGTCCAAGTAATTATTACCTCGTGAAGAATAAAAATAAAATAAAATAAAATAAAATAAAATAAAATAAAATAAAAGAGTTAATTGTCGAAATGGTACATGAAAAATGTAGTATTTATCATTTTGGTGATCGAATTTTATTTATTTTTGCTAAAATGGTGCAAGAGCTTTGCATTTTTTTTCAATTAGCGTCTAAAGTAAATTTTTCGTTGGTGTTTTTAGATAAAAATCGATAAAAATAGAACGTGTCATATTTTTAATTTTTTTTTGTCAAATTTTTTTTTTTTGACTATCATTTTCAGAAGAATATTAGTGTTCGAAAAAAATTGTTTTGATAAAAATAATTAAAAATCGTTAAAAATACTAGTCCAAAATTAAAAACTTAATAAAATAACCATTAAAAATATAGCATGTGACCATCACATGTCCATTTTTACGGATATTTATCAAAAAATATCAACGAAATTTACTTCATGCACTAATTGAGCAAAAATGTAAAGCTCATGTATCATTTCGACAAAAAAAAATCCCACATGTCCATTTTTATGGATTTTTATCTAAAAATATCAACGAAATTTACTTCAGATACTAATTGAACAAAAATGCAAAGCTCATATACCATATCGGGAAAAAAAAATCGACCAAAATAGCACACACTATATTTCTGATGTAACATTTCGACAATTAACTCAAAATAAAAATAGTTTAGAATAGGGTTAGTTTAGGTTCTTGATAAAGGCACTGCAAAGATGACTCGAACTGGTCCAAATTTTTTTTCTAAATTTTTTACTTAAAATTTTACTCATGACTAGTCCAAAAATATATTTAAGACTATAAAAATTTTGACAATCTTTTTAATAGTTAAAATATATTTAGGACTATCAAAATTCAACGGTTAAACTTTTGACAGTTCTAAATAAATTTTTGGATTAGAAAAAAAAAAATTGGCCCAACGGTATTTTGTAGTGCCTTTCTCATCAGCCCTAGTTTAGGCTATCCCTCCTATAAATTCTCACCATTTACTCTCCCCACTTCCTCTCACTTCCCAATCGACTAATTAGGGTTCGTTTCCTTCTCCCCCTTCAGTCTTCTCCATGGGTCCCGGTCTCTACTCCGACATCGGCAAGAAAGCCAGAGGTCAGATTTCGATCCCTTTCTCTTTTATATTTATATATACATATATTGGTATTTCCTGGAATTTGTTCGGTTCATTTTGGAGAATATTTTTTTTTTGTTGATTTTTTGGCATATTTCTGTTAATATGGCTCGTTTTTTTTCTTTTCTTGATTTCTCGTCTTTCCCCCCTATTTTCTGTTACTGCAGATTTTCTGTACCATTTTGCTCTGATTTTGTGTGTGTGTGTGTGTGTGTGTCTTTACTTCGGTTTTTTTTTGTTTGCTTACTTTGTCTATTTATGGTAATTTTATTGGTTTTTATGTATGTGTTTTTGGTTGCAGATCTTTTGTACAGGGACTACCAGACGGATCAAAAGTTTGCGCTCACGACCTTGACCGCGAATGGAGTGGTGAGTCCTTTTTTTATTGGATTTTTTTACGTACGGTTTGGAAACGTGATATTTGGTTTCATTTACTGCATTAATATTTAGATACGAACACGTTAGTTTGCTGTAGTTTTTGTTCATCTGGTTCTTCATGAATGATTAAAATCAAGAGAATATAATATTAGAGATGTTGTTGGTGGTAGTTTTGGATTAGGAATAATGGGTACAGTGGTGAGGTGTGTGATTTGATAGGTATTTTACACTTCTTGTATCCGGAACAATTGATAGTTTGAAAGAAGTCTATATATAAAAACAATTCTGATGATTCTAAGTTTTCAAATGTTTGAAGTGGATTTTTTAATATTAATGGGAAAAACTATGGTAGCTGTGATATCTATAATTTAGATGTATGGTTTGTTTGTTGTATGTATGACAAACCATTTTCATAATGAACATAGGGAAGGACAGGATGCATACACTTGAACACTCAGAAAAGTAGCGGAAGTGCAATGACTTGTGAATGTCACATTGTGTCTGCACTGTACTGTGCCGTGTTCGTATCCATGCAGCATATTTATATGGAATCCGACAAATTTTAACTACTGGATGTAATTGAATTCATAATGCAACTTAAAGTGTCATTTGTAGATGATCATTGGCATAGATGGACCAACAAGTGAAGTCATTATTTCTTCTAGTTCTGGGGAATAGTTCTGTGGAAATCTTGCAAGGTTGACAATCATAGATGGATAGTGAAGTTTGTATGTGAATTAATTACTAACTGCACACTATGTTAGTGTCCAATATGGAAACCTTCTGATATCGCCGACTCCTAAGCATAAAAATGAAGTAGTGAAACATGCATCTTGGTTCTGCTGATGCTGTTTTTTTTTTTTTTGCTTTTAATGTTTTTTATCCAATTATAAGTTCTGTTTTTGTTCTAGAATAGCTATGCAAGGCCTTGTTACTTTTTTAAGTGTTAGATATATGAAAGTCAATTTCTTTTGAATTTTTTATCCTTGTCTCTCTCATATTCCTTTTTAGTTGTTATAGTCCTAGTTACATGCATCTCTTTATATTTGGTTCGGGTGCCTATTTTTTCTGTTTTGTTTGTCCATTCACACTCCAGTCATCAAACATGTTCATTGATGTCCTCATGATACAACACATTTTTTTGGATTTGCACTTGCTCTACCGCAACAACAACAAACAATTAACCTTTTATACCAAAATTCTGCGTTTGGCTGTTTGAACCCTTTTTTCCGTTCACCTCTGTTATAGGCCATGTCATCTGTCACACTTAACAAAAACCATATCCTTCTTTAAAATTTCAATCCATGTCGGTTTAGGCCTATCTCTAGTCCTAGTGACTCCTTTTACTACTATCTAATTTACACTCCCTAAGTTTTTTTTTTTTTTAGTTGAAATGGTCCTCCTTGTTCTTGTATGTTCAATTCAATATACCCACGAACTCTGCATTTGCTTGTAGTTTTGTGGGTTAGCTTGCTCATTGTAAGACATCATTTTTAATTAGTCTCTGTAAAGTGCCAACCTATTGTAGTCGTGTCTTTTAAGTGTTTCTTTTTCCTCTGCATTTGATAAGTTCTTTTTCCACATTGTCAGGCTATTACAGCTACTGGTACAAAGAAGACTGATCTGATATTTGGTGAGATTCAATCTCAACTAAGGAACAAGAACGTCACAGTTGACGTCAAAGCAAATTCGGACTCAAGTGTAAGACAATTTAAGTTATCTGCTGCCTTTAATTTTTTTTCTTTTAATTAGAGAATAGTAACACCTACAGTGTATTCAATTTTTTTGCATGGTATCATCTGATGAATTCAATAAAAAAAATAGATTTGTGCAATTTTATTCACTTGGGTATTTCAAGCATGTGTTTTAATGTAGACATGACCACCTAGTACTCAATTAAGTCAATTTGATGTAGTATATAGCTCAATATTAACAGAAATTGAAGGTCATCTGGTTTTTGTGTGTTAATCTGTCAACATTTGCCAGGTTCTTACTACTGTGACTGTTGATGAGCTTGCTACTCCTGGGTTGAAGACCATCGTCAGCTTTGTCGTTCCTGATCAGAGATCTGGAAAGGTAAATTGACGTTTTTTTTCCTAACTATTATTCATTGTAAAGCTACATCCTTATTTGATTGATCCATCTTCTTTTCCTTCTTTTTTTTGCCACTTAATATCTGCTTTGTTTTTGTTGTAGGTTGAACTGCAGTATCTGCATGAGTATGCTGGGGTCAATGCCAGCATTGGGTTGACAGCTAATCCCGTTGTCAATCTTTCTAGTGTTTTTGGAACCAATGTTCTTTCTGTTGGTGCCGATGTGTCTCTTGATACTGCAACTGGGAACTTCACCAAGTATAATGCAGGGCTGAGTATTACGAACACTGATCTCATTGCTTCAGTGGTACTGTAAGTGACCGTCTTTTTCACAATTAGTTTACTGGGAGAGAAATTTTGCCCTTCGGTTTTGTTGGTTTACTGGATGACTGACAACTTTCCAGGTCATTTGTCTTTTGAAATGGGTTATAATTTTTGGTGTAGTTCTGTGTGAACTGGACTGTATGGAAACCATATAATACCAATTATCTGGCCAATTTTTTTACTCTTGGTTTTTGTAGGTTTGCTGAATGATACTTTCCAGTTCACTAGGTTTCCTTTTAGTCTTTTGAAGTAGGTTAGAATCGTTAGACCTTTTGGTATGGTCTATATTCTGTCTTTTCACAAGTAGTTTACTGGGAGAGAAATTTTGCCTTTCGGTTTTGTTGGTTTAAACTTTCCAGATCATTTGTCTTTTTGAAATGGGTTATAATTTTTGGTGTAGTTCTGCGTGAACTGGACTGTATGGAAACCATATAATACCATTTCTCTGGCCAATTTTTTTACTCTTGGTTTTTGTAGGTTTGCTGAATGATACTTTCCAGTTCACTAGGTTTCCTTTGTTTTTTGAAGTAGGTTAGACCTTTTGGTATGGTTCTGTGTGAGTTGAACCACATGGAGATTTTATATTACCAATTATGTCATTTATAGTTTCCCATGGGTTTGTTTATTTGTTCTTTCCATTTTACTGATTCCAATATCTCTCTTCTATTGATTTTCTTACAACTAAAGACGACCTTTATTAAGCTTGTTCCATGTACTGGTTCTTACCAGCTTTACTTTTGGCTGCAGGAACAACAAGGGAGATAGCCTGAGTGCTTCTTATTACCATTTGGTGAATCCCTTTTCAAGCACTGCTGTTGGGGCAGAGCTCACTCACAGTTTCTCCAGCAACGAGAACACCCTCACCTTTGGCACGCAACACACACTGGACCCTCTGACCACCATAAAGGCACGCATCAACAACTATGGCAAGGCCAGTGCACTCATCCAGCACCAGTGGAGGCCAAAGTCATTTGTTACTGTCTCCGGAGAAGTTGACACTACGGCCATTGAGAAGAGCTCCAAGGTTGGACTTTCTCTGGTGCTCAAGCCTTGATGAGAAAAAAATTACTTCCAGTTAGGAATGCAGTACCATCTTTTAGGTTTTGGTGGGTATGCAATAAATCCAGATGAAAAGACGCACCATCGTGTATCATGACGGTGTATCATGACGTTGTGTTTTGAGTTCTTTTAAGATTCCTCAGGCATTTGTTCTTCTTTTTCCAATGTTTATATTAGCTCATCTTGTTTTTATGCTTTGAACCTTCTGTAGGAATAATTTTAGTTTTGGATATATGGGGATCTGTGTTCTTTTATTCCATCAGATTCATTCATTCTCCAAGTAAAGAAGGCTTTATTTGGTTGAGCTTATGGCTATTGTGTTTCTTTAGTTTGGTGGTGGTTTTTTGTTTATGATAGCAACAAATATATAGTAGCCCCATGTTATCTATCTTTATAAAATCATTCAACGTAAATGTTTTTTTTTTCATGCTTGAGCTGGTATGTTGTAAGAAATAGGCTTTATGGCATTGTTTTGAAGCTGTCCCCGATTTGTTATATACTGAAGTTGTATTTGATTGCAGATTGTGATTGGAGTTGAGATAAATGATTGAAAGTTCTTTCAGATTTTCAGTTAAGCTATGAAACTACATGCTTGTACCTGGAGAGATGGTTTTATTTTTAGATGATAGGCTTGACCTGGAAATTCTTTTCTAGTTGTGCATGCAGAAGAGAAGACGAGAGACTTCCAATTTGTATTTTGTGTTTATAAGGACCCCTAGGATAGATTAATGTTTGTGACGCTGAAGTTATAACTTATATGTTGCTTTATATTAAAAGTAGTTCTATGTTTGATACAAGTGTACTTAGTACCGACTGCAAATTGTGCACAAATTTGTTACTTGTGATGTAGTATCGTGATGATATAGGAACATAATCAGCTTGGGAGCTGTAGTGTTGAACTGAAGCCTGAGTAATTCTTGCTTTGTTTACACATTGTGAAATCTAGTAATTTAGACTTTTGTACATATTAGATTAGTGTGAACTATGGTAGCCTGGACTTGACATTATACGGTTTGCAGACTAAAGTACGAAAAACTAGTTCAGATGCTAAGAAATAGTGCGTGGCTTTTTACATATTTACTGATCATATTCATGCAAAGTATTCAAAGTTTGATGATGTAGATTAATATGTAACCAATGAATTGTTGGTGAATGGTTTTAGTCAAGATCAGTATTACTCACGGCCAATTCAAGCTACAGATTTGAGAAAAGGGTGATCAGCCTACATTTGGCTGAAGGTTAACATTGATAAGAGTATGTAAGCCAATATGGAATCAAACCCCCTCTGACGAAATTAAAAGCTAGAAAGCTCCTGGAGACGTTCCTGCTTAATTTTAATAACAAGAAACAGGATCCCACAAATTTGTTGCTCATTGTTTGCTTTTGGAGAACAGACGAAAGTGGGGCATTCTCTCAAGCGCAGAGGAAGAGAAAAGACAGGCTTGGATTCCAGAACTTTGTTTATCACTATGGCGATTAGGCTTTGGAGAGTATGCACAAGGAGAAATTTAAAGTTGCATTTAGCTGAGAAGTGCATAAGAAGCACTAAAATAAAAACTGACCAAACAATCAGTGAAAAACTTGCATATCAATGTGATTTTAGTTCGCATAATTATTGAGAGAAAAAAAAACTATTCGAGAATCCATATAAACACACCATTGTCGTCCAAACACGCTTGACTCAGAGCTGAGTATTGGTTGCCTGAAGCAGTCCGTCCCGAATCTGGGTAGCAACATCACGTACAGCACCAGGACCATGTGGGATGAACACTGCCGAAGACTTGGAGGCTGCACCAATCTCCTTCATCGTATCAAAATACTGGGTAACCAAGACCATGTCCATCACATCCTTTGCGGTGGTCCCTGGCACATTAACTGAGAAGCCTAGCACACTGTCTCTCAAGCCATCAACAATAGCCTGGCGCTGACGAGCAATTCCGAGACCTGACAGATACTTGGATTCAGCCTCACCTTCAGCCCTCTTAATCTGAATGATTTTCTCTGCCTCTGCCTTCTCATTCGCGGCCTGCCTTAGCCTTGCAGCTGTAAGAAGGTAAGTAACCATACAATACAATGATTCTGTTTTGATATTTAATAAGAATTTGATGTGTATTTCGGTAAGACTATACTGAGGTAATATATAGAGCAACATTATTAATGGAAAGGATAGAATTAACAAAGGCATCATGTAGCCAAGACGGTAGTAAGTAGCCGCACACAAGAGTCTTCCAATCAATGTTTCACAAATGAACATAGGACATGATACAGGCATGAACTCGACAATGATTTTGGCATGTCCTAGTTTATTTTGGAGTGTCCGTCCAGTGTCTGGTACATGGTCGAACATGATGCAACAAGGACATGGCACCCATTATTTGGTGCGCGTGTTCCTAACTTCCTGGAAATGGTGAAATGTCTAACCATGATACCAGCTAATCAAGCAAAAATTCCCAACGTTCCTCTTCCCATAGAACTCTTAGCATGTTCCAGCTAAAATTGAGGACAATGTAAGCGCCAGTGTACGCGTGTCGGAGAAACTGTAACAGTGAAAATAAATGACAGGATCCTTAGTTCTCAAAATTAACGGAGTATCCATCTACTTGGAGGTGTCCGAAGTTTGTCACAAAAGTTCATATATTGCACTTCATTCTAGGATGAGCATCAACTCAATAG
This sequence comes from Iris macrosiphon, assembly GCA_036927795.1. Lineage (NCBI taxonomy): Eukaryota > Viridiplantae > Streptophyta > Magnoliopsida > Asparagales > Iridaceae > Iris > Iris macrosiphon. The sequence continues at coordinate 205,519,476 of JAYESA010000008.1, forward strand.
GTGGAACGAGAGTTGCTCCTAATAATAACAATAACATATACAAACACAATTGATATCCCATTTAGACTCCAACTTAAGTCAATTCCTTAAGTGTTTTTCCAATGTTAATTTTTAAGAACAATAAATATATGTTTTCAATTCTTTTACTACATCAGTTCAAAGATTAATCATCCTAAATGGCTGCAAGTTTTAACCATACTGAGAAACAGAGCTGATATTATACCTGCATTAATTTCATTCATTGCTTTCTTCACACGATCATCTGGTTCAATATCAACGATGAGTGTCTGCACTATCTCATATCCATAAGCAGACATAGCCTTTTCAAGTTCATTTTCTACAGCTTTTGCAATCTCATTCTTCTGCTCAAAAGTATCATCAAGGTTGAGCTTAGGGACACTTGCTCTGATGACTGCAAACAGTAGTAAAATAACATCCTCAGTTCCTCTAACACAACTATAATAGTACAAGCTACAAGATGCAAAATCCTACTTTTTCTGTCAAAATGGACCTTGGTTAGTTTCATACTAAAACCAGGGACAGTGCAAATCACAATGTGCAAAATTTGGCCAAAGTTATTTTGCTTCTTTCTTCTTTCTTTTTTGTTTTGTTCTTCTTATGGAGGTGGAAAGAGATCCATGTTATCAGGAAGCGTTGTTCTGTTGTTCTATTGTGTCCGGATGAGCTTGGAACTAGGTAAGCAGTTTAAAGAGAATTTTCATACCATCAAACACATAGGCTTGGATCTGACTTCGCGTATTGCTTAGCTTGTAGAACGCATCGCTTGCCTTGTTGGCCAGAGCACGGTATTGAATAGATGCTACAACATTGACAAAAACATTGTCCTAGAAACATCCAAATAGCCGAATTAGTCAAGCTTTAACGACATGGATTCCAGTAAAGAATGCACAAATTGATGGTAAGAAGTAAGAATATGTCAAATTCTGAATTATATAGATAGGTCACATTAAACAATGGTCCTTTTATGATGTGAAGCTAGATGAGAAGTATTTTACCTGAAATTACTTGCAAACAAACTAATGACATAAAACAGCATGCCACTAAACAAAATTCATATAGATATCGAGTGTGTGTGAAGCTGATGAATATATGAAGGCTACCAACAAAATAAAAAATCAAGTCAAGTCAAGTTAATCTAAAAAAAAATCAAGTCAAGTTAATCAATGACTCGTACAAATTTTCAGGTTTTCAAGGTGAAGTAACAAGGTTATAATCACAGTGTTAATTTGATACACATTGGAACAATATCTCAACAACAAGAATCAAATGGGAGAAAAAACATCACAAAATACTGAATTTCATCTCATATACAAAATATCTCTGAGTTCCATCAAGAATATATTTACTAGAATGGGATCCGCAGGTTGATAAGAAATAATCATCCATTGTCAAAGAAATGAAAGAAATAGCAACAAAAACTTTTAACTAATAATTAACTACTAAGGAAGGGGCCCTACATAATTATGCACGGAGAAGGCTATAATAACAACAATACCATCAACATCAACGAGAAAGCCTTTACCCAAATGTTTGGCATCAGCTACAAGAATTCTTAAACCCAATCTAAATAAGTTTCACACCGTAATTGTTACCTTTGTCTTTGTTTCACACTTAACATCCAGCTGCTGCAGTCGGAGAGTGAGATGACCAGCAATTCTCTTACCAATAAACCAAGGTAGGCAATGGCATCCTGGCTCAAGAACTTCATCAAACTTTCCAAATTGTTCCTTGATAGCTACATTTGATTGATCCACTTGCACACAGCACATAAGGTTGCCCATGGTCTATCCACTAGAATCCATGTGAAATTCAAAAGTGTAACATTAAGAAATTTCATAAAACGAAAAAAAGAGTACAGATGATCCAAATTTGAAAGAAAAATTTAAATTTATCCAGATGTCTATCATCCAATAAGTACGATACCATAAGCAAGAATATCCCAGTATCATAATTTGATTCCTTAGCACAAGCATTCCGATATGTCTTATATCAATAATATTTATTTTTTGCTTACTTCATACCGGTCTAGTGTTTGGTTGTCATAACTGGGTGAAGAAATGAACTTCCTAAGTATGAAACTTAGTTATCCCCAAAACCAAGCTTGCTTAATGATCAACAACAGCCTTAGTTCCCAAACAATTGGGATAAAGGCATTTGTTCTTGTATCGTTAACAGCCTAGTAAAATTCAATCAAATACATGATATACTGTAGACAAATAGATTGAAAAAAAAAAAACATGAAAATAAAATTAGTCTAAAATATCATCACAAGTGTTTAAACAAATGATATACATACATGCCTTTTCCAACAACAATGAGAAGAACTAGATGAAGATGGTCAAGACTAAGTGATTGGATGGTGGGAAGAACTCTAATAACTTGTCAGAAAGACTTCCACATTTATAGATACAAGTGGGCATAGAAAGTTGCTGTCATTGACATCCTTAGCTGTGCAACTATATAAAAAAAATAGTAAACAAGAATTAAGATGAAAATGAGAACATAGCTATTAGAGGAATTAATTTATTAATTCCTTAATTAAATATTTCTGTTTTGGGAATTATCTTATTAGAGGAATTGATTTATTAATTGCTTAATTGGATGTTTATGGAATTAACAGCAAATCCCATAAATCTAACTTATAGAATTATCTAGCCAGCTTCCTATTTAGAGTTGTATATAATTAAATTGACAACAAATCTCATAAATTAGTTAATTAGGTCGATTTAGAATAATTGAGAAATCTTCTCAATCTTCAAAGATTAGGTAATTAGTTTGATTTAGAATATTTGAAAAATCTTCTCAAATTCATCTTGAGAGAGTACATATAGTCAATTTTATTTAATAAATAAAAAATTGTAGGATGACTTGACCCATAAATGCTCGACTTTCACCTTAGTAATCATAAATTTGCTTTCCAATTTGGTAAGGAACTTACCAACCTCTTTCCTAGTAATTTCAATGCAATTGGATTACTCAAGAAACAATCCCATCGTTAATACTTTACAAATCTAGAGTTTGTATTCTTTAGCATTAATCGGTGCACACAAACAAGTGAAAAAATGTTTTGATAAAAAACGAAAGAAGGGTTTTCATGAAAAAGTTCAAAATGACAAACCTCACAAGAAACGATTGTTGATGCAAGTTGCAAAACCCAAGTCAAAGTGTGGCACATAGTACAATATTTAGCATCAATAGCTCTCATTTGTATGTAATGGGGGATAACGATAAAACTAAGAATCAACACATTAACCATCAAGAGATTCAACAATATCCTATAAAACCTTTTCTAAGAGCATCATTAGTAGTTGGTTGGGACTCTCCAGTGAGTTTTGGGGTCCAAAATTAAAAAAAAAAATGGGGATAAATGTAGAATGGGATGGGTTTGTAGGAGAATAGTAGAAAATTATCCCAAAGATTGTATGGTCAAAAATTAATGTGAAACAAAATATATATAAAATCTAGAATCTAGATAGTTGGGCTCCAAATTGGAACTTACTATTCTATGGGTTCCTATAATCTAGAAATTGGGAGGCCCAACCTATGTCTCCCATGGTGGAATGATACTGAAAATCTGAAAATTTGGATTAGTGATGGAACTTACTATTCTACAAATCTGAAAATTTGGATTAGTGATGGAACTTACTATTCTACAAAATCAACTTGGAATGGAACTGTAAATTCTGAATCTAGAAATGGGACAGGAGATGAGCCTCACTATAAGTTTTATAAGAAACCAAATATTAACTAAAACCCTATAAAGAAAAAGATCATCAACAGAGCGTTCAAAGAAAAATTAAACAAATTATAAAAAAAAAACAGAGAATTTTTTTCATAATAGCACAATCTGTCAAAGAGAAAAGACAGGGAAACTAATTAAGTATTGCTTTGGTAAATAAAATTATACCAGATCAGTTGCAAAATATATTCTCTTCTCTTGTTGCTTTCTCCTACACTTTTGTTTTTGTTGACTAAATCTGTAGCCCTATTTATAGTGCAAATGGACAAGAAGAGATTCATTATAACTTAAATGGTTCCTAAGGCCATCTCAAACTCATCGTCAAAAATTCTCTCAATCAATCCTCAAATAATTTTGTTTATTTCTACATAAATTTATTTTTTCATAATTATTTAATATAATCATATAAATTAATATTATTTTATTAATATTACTTATCAAGATAATATTATATTATTTAATATTATTTATACAACTCCAATTTATTCACTTTTTTTTCTCTGAGTTAAATTTTAAATTTCGATGTACTTGTTTATATTACTTTAAGTCAGTATATTTTAATATTATAAAATTTGATATTATTCTATTAATTTCAGCTAAATTATTTAAATATTATTTTATTAATCAAATGAATTTAATAAACTAAAATAATAATACTAATAACAATATTTTCAATATTAGATTCTATTGGAAGATCTCAACAAGAAAATTTTAATGCTATAATTATTATATTAATTATAATTAAAAATTAAAAAAATGATAAGTTTATTGTTCAACATATTTAGGATATATTAGTAATTAGTTATAACTTGGAGGGTAAAATAATCATGAATAGTGGATCCTCAAATTTGAGATTTTTTTTTTTTCTTTCTTCAAATTTGAGGATTCAATATCATTTCCTCAAAAAAATTTTAGAAAATTTTCTAAATTTGAGACACGGTTGGATATGATTTACTAGAAGTTATGGATTTTAAAAATAAAGCAAAATAGGGCCCACTGGGCCACTACCACTGTATTTTAGAGGGCTTCACAAAATTGTAAGAAGTATGTTGAGTATTTAAGTTTGATTGTACATAGATAATTTTTCTAGTTTAGATTTATTGAGTTTGAATGGATCTTCAAATTTATTGTGTTGAACGAATGAATATTCAGATTCATTGGGTTGGACGAATTTTAATATTGATTGGACTTTGGGTGTGACTGTTCGTTCAGATTCGTTCACTCTCTTATTCGTTCCGATGTTGGAAAATATATACCCGTTCATGAAAGGACATGATAATTTTTGTAAATACATGAGTATACCCAAGCCACAAAAATACCAAAAATCACAAGCATAACGCAAATTATTTCTACTCAACAAGAATACAAATTTCAGATTTGTTATTTGTATCTTTTGCTAAAGGCTTTATTGTATCATGGAAAAGTATATGCCTGAACTCATCAACAAATCATTTTCGAGTGGGGACGAATAACTTTCTAAAAAATTGTCGACATACATCTATACCTCAAAGCCATTTTCGTTTTATCTCTATTATTTTTTTCCTAACAAAGTATGTTCAATTTTTCATATCCAAAATATTATTTAAAAAATATTAGGGATATAGCTACTTTAAGTCTTTACTATTGTTAGGACTATTTTGACATTATTCACAATAGTAAAGAATATCAAAATTTTGGTACTCTTTACTACTCTGAGGATTGTTTGGAAGTCTACATCGTCCCCAACGAGATTGTCACGATTTTCAAATGTTCGAAATATCAATAAGAAGAATTGAAAATTTAGAAATAGTATCAATTTAGACTATCAATTGCAAAATCATTAAAATTATTTTAATTAAACATGAAATCTAAAAATAAATAAATTCTAAATTTGAAAAAAATCTAGAAATTTGAAAAAATCTAGAACGTACAAAATCTACTTTCACATTATAAAGATTTATCTTGCTTGTTTCTAATAAATTTTATTTGACCATTTCATTTACCAAGTTTTACCTTAGTAATTTAGCAAACATTTTTATTGTTTCACGCAATAAAAAGTGATAGTTTAAATTCTTAAATTTATTGATATTTTTTCTATTTATCTTTTTCCTCAATCCTTTATAATTAGTTATTTGTAATTAGTGTTACAAAAAAAAAAAAATTGTCCGATTTTTTAGAAATTGAAAGGAAGAGGTAGCACTAATTAAAATAAAGGGGTTTATAGAGTTTGCATTATGGATTGAGGGAGGGAGATAAATACAAATAACTCTTTTTTTTTTAACATAATATAAAATTTTGTTCAAAAGGAACATCATAATTTGTAAAAAAATTGGACATAAATCTTTACGATGGTAGCATTTGAAGGATGAGATACTTAAATCAGAGGACCTGCATAAAAAATTTAAATTGAAAATAATTTGTTGCATGTCCACAGGGTGGTTCATTTGGTTGAAACCGAATCAAAGTAGTCATAATCTAATAAACCAAACTTTTAAAAATTCAAATCCTAAACAGATTCGAAATTAGTTATAACCGAAATTATAATATATTCAGTTTGTACAGTTATACTATTTTTTATTTGTTTAATGTGCTAACCAACATGTACACTGTAATTCTGTCTCTACTTAATAGAATGTTCATTTAAAAAAAAAATTCTAAATTATGGTTAAATTATGTTTAAAAATATATTTTTTATACATCATTTTATTGTATTTTAAAGTTGGATACAAAGTTAGACTTGTTGTCAATTATGCAGAAGACATTTTGCTGTTTGCTGTTTTGATTGTCCGCACCATTAGTTTGTATAAGACGACGGCCATTGCGTTCACGAAGAAAATCAAAACTTGCCAAAAGGAGGAAAGGGAAGGCGATGGTCACATGATAGCAATTGAAGAATCAAATACCAAATGGAAGAATATGAACAAAGTTTTTAATTTATTTATTTTTTATTTTAATTTTTTTGGATAGAATGTAGCATATATTTGTGCCATTTGTTGCTTTGGATGTTCGCACTGTTAGCCTTGACCATTTCAAACGGTCTTGGTGTATATTTTGTGTTTTGGAGTAAAAAAACAAATTGCGGATACGAGTTATTGTGTTCCAAAAAATTATATCGATTTTTTTTTTGAAAATACTAAACATTTATTATTCGGTTTTGATTTCGATTTTGATTTCATTTTCAGTTCAAAATTAAGAATTCAATTAAACATATGTAATTATATAAATAACTTCAATTATATATATATATATATATATATAGAGAGAGAGAGAGAGAGAGAGAGAGAAATGATTGCTATAAAAGCCACCCGGCCACCATGTGTTATATAGGTTGGATTGAGATTGAGTGGTTGAGATTAAAATATAATAAAATATTACATATTAAATAATATTATGTGGCACCTAACATGACAGCTCACATAGCAAATTTAAAATCCAAAAATTAATTATCCAAAAAATTTAATGTTGATATTAATGTTAATATTGATGTTAATGTTAATATTAATTTAATATTTATTTTAATGTTAATTTAAATATTAAATTTAAATTTAAATTTAAATTAAATTTAATTTTAATTTTAGTTTTAATTTTAATATTTGACATGTCAGCTGCCACATTAACAAACATGTTAGCTGTCACGTAAGGAGATCCAAATCCAATTCATAAAATATAGGATGGTTCTTTAGCATATATATATATATATATATATATATATATATATATATATATATATATATATATATATATATATATATATATAGCTCATATTCCGTTTATATATATATATATATATATATATATATATATATATATGAATGGACACATATATCCCATGTGTACTAGTACACTCTATTACTATTGGTTCACATATACATTAGCTCATGTATATATATATATATATATATATATATATATATATATATATATATATATATATATATATATATATATATGGTAAACGGAATATGAACTATAGGCTAATATTCCTATATTAGCCATTCACATATAACATATGAACACTATGGTTCATATCCCGTTTACCATATATATATATATATATATATATATTAAATATCAACTTTGATAATTTAGCAACCGGACCAACTTTAAAATACAATATTTTTTTTTTATAAAATTGAAAATTTTTTTTTAACTTAAAAATAGTTTGTGTCAAATCCGTTAAACTTAAAAATAGTACACGGAATAAATCGAATTAACTATCGGTTTGAATATAACTAATTTTGATTCAATTTTAATTTTTAATTTTAAAATTTTAATTCATACGATTTTGACTATTTCAAATTGATTTAAACTAAATAAACTAAACGTAACTCCTACTTACAACTTGCCAAAAAAAGGGTAAAGTGTAGGTGAAGGGTCATATATCAAATCCGAGAATTTGAACATTAGTTTTGAAATTTAAGATTTGTTATATACGTCCATTATGTTGGAGGTACCGTAATTGTGGTGTATGCAGGCCGGCTCCAGGACCGCCGCCTCCTGGGGCCTCGATTTTTATTTTTATTTTTTTTAAGCAACAATTTTTTTAATCTAGGGAAAAAAAATATGGGTCTGAAAAAACTTATAGTCGTCTGGAGAATCAAATAAAATCTAAAAAAGAAATAAAATGTCACCATATTTCTAATTTGCTCTTCATCTTCTATCTCTTTTTAACGGAAAATCGCTCTCTTCCACTGAAAAAAAAATTAAAACACTCTTTCTCTTCCTCAATAGACGTGCACATACAGATTTTTCTTCTTCTTTTATAACGACTTTTTTTTTTTCTTAGTGTTGTAAATTTTCGGAAGTGAGTGTTTATTTTGTGTTCAAAATTTGCCAAAAGAGGGATGGAAAGACGATGGTCACATGATAGGATCTGTTTCGGTTATGAAAATACAAAAAATACTATTCGATTTTGGTTTTGGATTTTACACAATTATATAAATACATTTACTTTTTTTTACGTATTTTATGATTGAAAATGTATATATTTTGAAAACAATATATATATATATATATATATATATATATATATATATATATATATATATATATTAAAAAAAAATTAAAAAATCCAACTTTGATAATGTAATAACCAAACAACTTTAAAATACAAAAAATTATGTATATAAATTGAATATTTTTATAATTTATCACAATTTTAACTTTGGGTCAAGTCCGTTAAACATTAAAAATAGTCAAATAGAAAAAAAACTGAATTAATTATCGGTTCGATTTGATTCGGTTATGGCTAATTTCTGTTCAGTTTTAGTTCTTAATTATTAAAAGTTCGGTTTATTCGGTTTTAACTATTTCAACTCAATTAAAACCGAATAAACCGAACGTGCTTACACCTGATTAGATTAGAACTTGCCAAAAATGGTAGAAATTATTCAGTGAGCCGAGCTCATCATGTATCTTGATTTTTTTTTTCACTTGATGGCATGTGGATGGATGCATTAAGTGGCAGTCTCGAACGGTCTTTCTTATTTCCATGTTATCAAATATAGGAGAATCAAGATCCACGATAATTAAGTCCAGCTCACTAATCATTTCTTAAAAAAAAAAAAAAAAAAAAAAAGTGGGACGTGAAGGTGATGTAAGTGATGGTGGTTGAAGGGTCATATATCGAAAGGGGGAATTTGAGCCACGTTTTGAATTTTAAGATTTGCTATATATGTTGTTTTGGTGGTTGACACCATTAGTGTTGGAGTATTTATTTTGTGTAATTATTTTTGTTCGGATTGCTTGTATAGTCACAGTTCATGAAGTGGTTGCGTGTATACTATTTTTGTGTTTGCTTGCATGAATTTTGTGGGGTTTGCATGTTTCCAAGAAGCTTCCTTTTATTTGATGCAACAATCTTTTTTAGTACTAGCTATGCTTTACTAAAAGAAAAGAAGGAAAGTGCATTATAGTCTAGTAGATGAAGATTGGCAAAGTTTGGAGAGGAGCATTTTGCATACTAAGTTTATAAATTTCTGTATTCTTTATCTGAATTTGACATAAAAAATGTTTTGGGACAGAAAAATTGGTTGAAATGCCTACGGATTCAAATATTTAGGGATTTTACATGAGGAAGTTGGTTGGGTGCAGTGGGTGGGCTATCAGTGGGTTATGGCTAGTGATTAATCACTCGTCCAAAGCATAATGGGATATCCATTTTGGCGAAACCTCCTAAATGTTATTTGAAATATAAGTCTCAAATGAAAGAACTATGATGAAAAATTAATTGTCGATCCTATAATTTTCATCCTTTCGGTTATTATATTATCCATTAGTGCGGAGCTTGGCTTCAACTTTTGAAGGAACAAGGTATATTTTTAGAGAGAAATTTTATTTTGGACTCTATTGTATTTTTGAATGTAGTAATATTTAAATTTTAATATAAAAAATGAGAGGTCATGGTGTCTTAGGCCTCACTGAAATAGATATTTTACTTACGTATCACAGTGAAGTGAAAACGAAATGAAAAAATTGCAGTATTTTATTTCTTTGATCCTTGTAAGTTCTTGAACACCATGAATAATACCTCGTTAGCATGAGGCTGACATTCGGAAAAGTAAACAAAAAAGAAGAAGGGTAGATTACTTTTGTACCCAAATTGAGACAAATGTTAATCATACAATAGCAAATCATAAACTATTATGTCTAGAAAAGCTTATGATCTCACTCTTTTCCATCCGGGTGCTTGCTTTGCTAACTGTTATAAAATTTCTTATGCTTGGTCATCTTTTCTTTCAACAAATTTATTATTATTATTATTATTATTATTTTCATTTGGACTGTATAACTAAGTCCTCTTGGTTTATTGGGTTGATGTTTGTATAAACTTTTCCGTGAATAAGTCTGAATATCTGTACTCAATTAAAAGCTCTTACATGATTTGATTCATATATCGATATACCGTGCCATCAATTATTCCATAAACGATCAATCTTCATTAATGGTCAAGATTTATATTTCCTCTCATTTTTGTAATCAGTATGCTTTCTTTTAGGGACTTGGCATTCACGCTCCAACCAATATGTACTCGCACGTTTTCTTCTTCTTCTTCTTCTTCTTTTGATTTTACTCGTAATTCTTAGTCGGTTCATTCTCCCGTTGATCATTTAACCCTTTTGGAGGTTCTTGATTATATGTTGGTTCTTTAGATGCTATTTATCATAGATGATATTACACGCCCCCCCCCCCCTCCCCCCTCTTACTTTATAGCGTCCCCTTTATTCTTTTTCTTTCATCTTACAGACAAATATATTTTACAATCCCAATGGGATGGCCTCTTCAACTAGCGGCAACCTATTAAAATAGTGATTTGGTTATAATAGATGGTGTTAGGCACACTTCCTTATGATGCCTCCCAGGCTTTGTAGTCGTTCCCTTCCGCCGCCAACTTCCATTTCTTTGGACCGTTTGCTGGTTCATAAAATCCAGGGCCGATCTTAACCGCTACCTTCTCATCAATCTCAGCGGCATACACATCCCTTTCTGTCTTTGTTATCTTCACCTGAATCACAGAGACACGACCGAATTAGACAGCCAATAGGACTTCAAGCAACACTACTTGAAACCACAACAGAAGCAGCAGTGTTTGGTTGATGTTAATTACCTTCAATTGCATCAAAACTACACTAATAAATATAATTAGGTGAAGACTATTTATGCAGTGTCATGGAATCAGTTTGTTTGATAATTTTAAGCATTTCATTTCATTTCATTTCTGTCGGAGCGTAAGGAGCAAATGAGATTACCGAAGAAGCACATTTCAAATTTTTTCCCCCTTCCGTACAGCAATATTTGTCCTATTACAGTAAAAAAGGGATAGATTTTGATTTGCTTCTAGGACCAAGCAGTCATAATTTGTCCTCAATTTGTTACATTGAGGTTGCATGGAATTTGACCAGAATGTATTTAATATCAAAAAAGAAAGAGAAGCAGATAATTAAAAAAACATCAACAATTACACACGCACACACACACAATCTCATTAAAGTGACACTACAAATATAAATAGTATATGGAATACCCTAGGCGTCATTCATGAAGAAGCAACAAAAGAACTAGGAGTTTACCAACATGTGCTGAATTAACTTTAGGATAGATAAGGCATACCACACTCCTGCAGTTAATCTTGGTTCTCTGTCTGAGGGAGATAAGTTTAGAGATCTCTTGCTGATAGTGAGAGAAGACATGGTCATAAAAGACTGCCGGTGTGCCTGGATGTGTCAGGATGTAAGCATATCCTTGCATTTCTTTACCAGATGGGAATCTCCAGTGACCCTAGAGAAGATTAAAACTTTTAGTTGCAATTGATGATAATAAGAACCACTTCTAGTGTTCTAACATTGTGGAGCACTCAAAACAGAATTATGATCAATGATGACCAACCATATCAAGTGAACACCACTGATATGGGATCTAAATTTAGTGCATGTCAAGCCAATGCAATAAAACTACTACCGAGTAAATTATCTTAACTCCTTAGAACTTACAAAAGAAGTAGGAAATAAATCCACCCACTGACATTGTATTTGTAGTCATGCTTGATCATCCAACTATGGGGTTTCCTTCTTATAATTGAGATGTGTACTCAAACCGAAAGCTATTAACACATGAGCACAAGTGGATATCCTCTTACATGAAGTTCAAAGAGTGAAAGTTTGGCAGAATGATCTTTGCTATGTCAGGAAGAAGTGCAATAGTTTACTTTTAAGAGTCCAATTAAACTATTGAAACATCTATAGCATGACAAAAATCATTCCATACCTGAGTAGAACCGGTATCATGATTCTCTATAAACGTAACTGCACGAGACGGCCACCAACCTAGGACCCCAGGAGGTTTTCCTTCCGCATCTGACAATCGCCAGTACTCACATTTTGCCAAAGCCTAGTAGAAAGAAAATACATTGTTTATGTCAATTCTGCATTTTACTAAACATAGTGATTGTAAAGTCACATAACAAGGATTGGGCCTGTAAAAAGTTGTCTCCCCTGACAACTGATCATGCATCCCATACTATAAATCAATCTTGCTTGGGACATAGCATTACATGAATTAAACTAGAGCAGTTAGTAAGAAAAAAAATGTATCCTATGAGCACACAGAATTTGCATGACTAAATACTATTAAGACTTGGTATAGAAATCCGTCCGAGGTTGTAAGAGTTTGTACCTAGCCTTATTCCATCAAAAATGGAGACAGTTGTCAAACACGTCTCTAGTTGGGATTTTCAAAAGTCGAGTCGGAAGACGATTTCTACAATCTGCCAACCTGATCGTGGAACGTGCTTTGTTGATATGGTATGTTGGGTGTCATATTTAAGTATAGTATAAGCACATGGGAATATCCTGAGGACATATTTGGGATGCCAGAATATGTCACAGGATATTTCATTATGAGATTATTGTCATAATGATTGAAATCATTGTATTAATGACTGTAAGGCTATATAATGCCAATGAGACAATCAATAAAATCATCAACTAATTTCAACATGGTATCAGAGCCAAGTTTCCACAAACCCTAGCCGTCACCAAGCTTCCACAAACCCACAGGAGGATTTTCTAGATCTCCTCCACCGAACTCTTCCACGCCCCCCCTTTTTTCCCTCCTCTCCTCTTCTCCGCCCTTCGCAGGCCGCTCTTCGCTGTTGCTGCCCCGTCCCGCTACTGCTGCGGCTACTACTGCTGCTGCGGCTGCTGCGACTGCTGCTGCTGCGACGGCGGTTGTGACATGCGTGCTGCCGCCTCCTCCGCACCAGCACGAGGCAGCGCCTAATAGGGATGCCTAGATCTGAAAAAAGGGGAGACATGTTCGGATCTAGGAGCGGACGACGAGGACAAGCGTGAGTCGTGGAGCGGACGTGACGTGATTGGATAGACGACGCATCGATGGAGGAGATCATCAAGAAGCTAGATTCTGCAGAGGTGGCGACGTTGATGAAGTTGTTGACGATGTCGGCTGGTGAGAACACGACACGAACGTCGCTGGAGTTGAAGCTTCCCTCCATCGATCTGAAATTAGATGGACCAGCCACCTATCTGAGTTGGTCACGACGGGTGAGAAGAACCCTCGCAGGAAAAAACATGGAGGGGTTCCTGACGAGGGCTCGACAGGACGCGATGAGTGGAAGTCCACTCATATGGTGATCTACATCTGGCTTCTCAACACCTTAGTCCAGTCTATTGCCGCCACAGTAGACGGTATTGAGATGGTGAAAGATGTGTGGGAGAAGTTGAGAAGGACCTATGATGGTGTGGGGAACAACTTACGGGTCTTCCAGATAAAGGGGGAGATTGATGACACCGTACAGGGAGAGAAGACGGTGCAGGAGTATGCCACAGAGTTGGAGCGTCTGTGGTTGGATTATGATCACTCCTCAGATCGGGCGAGCTGCGGGGACCCTAAGTGTAAGGAGAGACAGGTGTGTCTGCAAGAAAGGACGATGAAGTTCCTCAAAGGGCTGACTGCAGCTTTCGCACAGAGGACGGCCCTACTTCTAGCCCAACCAAAGATCCCTAGCCTTGAGGAGGCTATCTCAGCCATGATCCAGGAGGAGACACGCATCAGGCTGCAAGCCGGGACAGGTGGTCCCCCCGAAGCAAAATCAGCACTAGCGATCACCAGCTCAGGTAACAAAGGATCTAAGGGAGAGCCCTGGCAGCATAACCGGCAGTGCTACAACTGTGGGAAGATGGGTCATCATCGGTATGCTTGTACCAAACCACCTAGGGAGGGAGATTCAGGTGGTGGACGAGGACAGTTCGGCGGACGAGGATATAATGGAGGACGTGGTCGTGGTCGAGGGGATAGACGAGGCGGCCGAGGAGGTTATCGGACAAACCTCCTGATATCAGAAGTGAACGGAGAAGCTGATAGCACTTTTACTGTGGAGGACCAGGCACTGGGAGACATGAGGAGTAGAACAGAGGAGGCGTCCACCTCATTCTTTGTTAGGGGCAACGCTGCCATGTATGCCCATCCATCAGAAGGTACTGACGAATCACTTGCCCTTGCGTCTATCTCTTCCCTTAAATCATCAGACTGGATTATCGACTCGGGAGCATCTCGACATGTGACGGGGAATGCTAGTGAGTTTTCTTCCTACACTCACCTAGCATCAGCAGACAGCATTCAGACAGCTGATGGCACTTTCCAGCCAGTGGTCGGTAAGGGTACTGTTAATTGTACAGGTTCAGTAAGATTATCCAATGTTTTACATGCTCCATCCTTTCCAGTCAGTCTCTTGTCCATTATTTCTATAATCCTCCAACTTAAATGCATTGTTTCTTTTGATATTCCTAAGGTGACCTTCCAGGAGAAAGGGACAGGACGAAGACTTGGGACTGGCACTTGGCATGAGGGACTGTGGTACCTAGATCGAGAAGGACTGGACTCAGCATTGGTATCTATGGCAGAGAAGGCTAGCGTGGAAGGACTGCAGCAGAGGACTGAGGATACCTTGATACTCCATCATCGGAGGATGGGACATTCTTCCTTTGATACTCTAAGTAAGTTGTATCCAGAGATTTATGCAAAAACAAATAAAGAGAAATTAGTATGTGATGCGTGCGAGTTAGGAAAACTTACTAGGAGCTCATATGTTGGCACGGGTCATAGGAGCACTTTTGCTTTTGAGGTAGTACATTCTGATGTCTGGGGTCCATGTGCTACTAACACTATGAATGGTTATAAGTACTTTGTTTCTTTCATTGAGTGTGCCTCTCGTGTTACCTGGTTATATTTGATGAAAAATAAGAGTGATGTACCTGCTTGTTTTCGGGATTTCCATAAGCATGTCCAGACTCAGTACAAAGCAGTTGTGAAGGTACTGAGGTCTGACAATGGAACAGAGTATACCAACAGGACGCTTGCAGAATACTTGTCAGCACACGGAATACAGCATCAGACCACCTGTGCATACACACCAGCACAAAATGGAGTTGTAGAAAGGAAAAACAGACACCTTCTGGAGGTCGCAAGAAGTATGATGATCGACATGAATATCCCACAGAGTCTGTGGGGGCATGCAGTGTTGACAGCAGCTCAACTCATCAACAGGATGCCCTCGAAGGTCCTCGGATGGAAGTCCCCATGTGAGGTATTGCAAGGCAATAATAGTGGGATACTCCCACTGAAGGTATTTGGGTGTGTGTGTTTTGTGAAGGACAACAGGCCATCAGTTGGAAAACTTGACCCTAGAGCGGTCAAATGCATCTTCGTAGGCTACTCGGCGACCCAAAAGGGGTATGTGTGCTGGAGTCCAGTAGAGAAGAAGAAGTTTGTCAGTATGGATGTCCACTTTCGGGAGCATGAGCCATACTACCGCCAGGACGGAACTTCACACAACACGCCTAATACTGCCAGTATTAGGCGAGAGGGGGAGATGGAGAACTTGGTGGTAACCGATTTAGAAGTTTGGCATGGAGGCACGGAGAAGGGACAAGAAGGTAAAGGTGTTAGGCCTACGGCTCAGGGAGAGTTACTTACCTACAGCAGGAGAGAGAAGCAAACTGCAGGACCAGTACCGACAGTGCCAGTGCCAAGTCCCTTGCCTGCGTTCGTCCCAACTCCCGAGGCACCGACACCAACCCCCCTTCAGGTGATACCCCCTCCTTCACAAGATATCATTCCTCCTACTACTACTCCTCCCACACCACTATCTGTACGGAAGACCACTCGCAGCAATGCAGAAAATCCTCCAAACAGATATGGTTGGGATATTGCTCAGTTTGTTTCTTATGACCATATCCCTTCTTCTTATGGAGCATTTATAGCATCTTTTGATAGTATTACTGTACCTAACAATTGGCAGGTTGCCAAGAACGATCCAAAGTGGAAAGCGGCAATGCACGAGGAGTTGGGAGCTCTGGAGAAGAACCACACTTGGGAGCTTGTGAGACTGCCAGAGGGGAAAAGAGCAGTTGGATGCAAGTGGATCTTTACCGTGAAGCAGAACCCAGATGGACAGGTTGATCGCTACAAAGCTCGACTAGTAGCCAAAGGATACAGTCAGACGTACGGCATCGACTATGACGAGACCTTTGCACCAGTTGCAAAGATGAGCACTGTCAGGACTCTGATTTCTCTGGCAGTGAATGGTGGATGGAAGCTACACCAACTGGATGTGAAGAATGCGTTTCTTCACGGAGATCTAGTGGAGGAGGTGTACATGGAGATACCACCAGGATTTGGCACCAATCAGACAGTAGGCAAGGTCTGCAGGTTGAAGAAGTCCCTCTATGGACTGAAGCAGTCTCCTCGAGCGTGGTTTGACAGATTCAGAAGGGCGATGATAGGGACGGGATATCAGCAGATCAATGCTGATCATACTGTGTTCTTCCGTCGGAGTGGAGGCCACATCACCATGCTTGCGGTGTATGTGGACGATATGATTATCACAGGAGATGATGAGCAGGAGATCGCCCAACTCAAAGGAAAGCTTGGCAAAGAATTCGAGGTGAAGGATCTCGGCCTTCTTCGGTACTTCCTTGGGATTGAGATTGCTCGAGAAGCAGAGGGGATTGTTCTCTCTCAAAGGAAGTATGCATTGGACCTTCTCACCGAAACTGGGATGTTGGGGTGCAAACCTGCAGCGACACCAATAGATCAGAGGTTCAAGATTGATGCTGAGGCTGGAGAACCAGTTGATCGGGACAGATACCAGAGACTGGTTGGCAAGTTGATCTATTTGAGCCACACACGTCCTGATATCTGCTTTGCAGTAAGTGTGGTGAGCCGCTACATGCATGACCCACGGAAGGGTCATATGGATGCAGTGTACCAGATTCTGAGGTACTTGAAATGTGCTCCCGGGAAGGGACTAATATTCAGGAAGAACAATCACGTGAGCATCGAGGGCTACTGTGATTCTGACTGGGCTAGTTGTGCTGATGACAGGAGGTCTACCTCGGGATATTGCATATTTGTAGGAGGTAACTTGGTCTCCTGGAGGAGTAAGAAGCAGTCTGTGGTGGCCAGATCGACAGCTGAAGCAGAGTACAGAGCTATGGCCTTGGGAGTTGCAGAGCTGCTATGGTTGAAAAATATGCTGGTGGAGCTGAAGCTGGATCAAGGAGCCAAGATGAAGCTGTGGTGTGACAATCAGTCAGCTATTAGTATCGCCAACAATCCAGTACAGCATGACAGGACCAAACACATCGAGATTGATAGATTCTTCATCAAAGAGAAGTTGGATAGAGGATTACTGGAGTTTGGCCATGTTCCAACCAGGGATCAAGTAGCAGATGGACTAACCAAGGGACTCGCCTCAGTGAG
The DNA here is from genome assembly GCA_036927795.1 of Iris macrosiphon. NCBI lineage: Eukaryota > Viridiplantae > Streptophyta > Magnoliopsida > Asparagales > Iridaceae > Iris > Iris macrosiphon. The sequence continues at coordinate 205,537,492 of JAYESA010000008.1, forward strand.
CATGATTAGAGGATGTGACAAGATGGACTTAGTGAATATCTTTCACCCATCTTGAGGGGGAGTGTTTGGGTGTCATATTTAAGTATAGTATAAGCACATGGGAATATCCTGAGGACATATTTGGGATGCCAGAATATGTCACAGGATATTCCATTATGAGATTATTGTCATAATGATTGAAATCATTGTATTAATGACTGTAAGGCTATATAATGCCAATGAGACAATCAATAAAATCATCAACTAATTTCAACATGCTTCCCTCTATTTTTGGCTCAGAGTATACGCCACATAATACTTTTCCCTAGAGGCTAGAGCAAATTGTATTGTCTTTCTCCTTCCAGATGTCTCTCCAGGAAGATCTTGAAGGGCTCTTTGTTGCACGCGCTGAAACTAGATGAACAAGCTAGATTCTACTGAGATACCAGGCCTTTTAGGCCTGGTTGATAGCTGGTAAAAAATTCATTTGAAATTATCATGGACCTTCTCAGTGTAATGTTCCATAATAAACAACCCGATCATGATAGACAAATGCTTAAAAGCTGATAACTTGATGTCATCCTTCAACATAGACTTATAGGATATGACCTCAAATCATGTAATTGCAAATACAAGCCTTCCATTTCAAATGGGAAATCTATTCCTTCAATCGCGAACTACACCAATGATATATCTATATGTATTATTGTGAGGGCGATGATTTGAAGCTGACGGACATAGACTTATAGGATATGACCTCAAATCATGTAATTGCAAATACAAGCCTTCCATTTCAAATGGGAAATCTATTCCTTCAATCGCGATCTACACCAATGATATATCTATATGTATTATTGTGAGGGCGATGATTTGAAGCTGACGGACATAGACTTATAGGATATGACCTCAAATCATGTAATTGCAAATACAAGCCTTCCATTTCAAATGGGAAATCTATTCCCTCAATCGCGATCTACAATGATATATCTATACGCAATTACGCAACCCAAATGATTTGATATTTTTTTAGAAGCCAAATAGTTGATTAATTTGTATAGCAATCATGTACGTCGACGATGTGGAAGTTCAGAATCTATTACAATTTGGTATGCAATGTGTCTTTTCAACATTTAGATCATGGTCAAAAGTTAGTCAATGAATATTCCCTAAACTATTAAACTCGAAAATTTGAACAATTCATTTTGACGGTGTTCGTGTATAGGAAAAACAATTTCAAATATTCTAGATTTTTTGCATTTAGTGTATCTAAATGACAAGGGTATTGCTTCGTGCCACTGGTCACCCTTTAGCTGGGTTGCATTACCAAGGTTCAGAGTATTGTTATTGGGACCAGTTTCGACACTTCTTATGAGTAAGAGTATCGACAGTCTATTCTGGTGGTCCCTGATCGGAGTTTAGGAGTTCTTGGTTTCCAAAAACCGAAAAGATAATAAGAAACTACTTAAGAAACCAGAGAAATATTTGATATATTTAGGCATAATCTTATGTATTATTTGTAGTTTCTTGTTAGTTTTGAATGGGAACAATATTGAAGAATGTTGAAGTGTTCACGGACAATAGATATTGTTGTCTATATTAGTTGCTTTTAGATAGACTACATCCACGAAATATAGTTTTGAATGGAATAACATATGATGTGTTAATGTGTACAACCCTGACAAATGGTAATGGATTCGATGTGTCAATAAGAAATTTTACCGATAAACTGGCATAGTCTTCGTCAAGATTAAATTATTGACACATTATTGTTGGTATATTAGAATATTCTTGGTATATTTATTGGTATATTAGAATATTTTTGGTATATTTGTTGGGATATTAGAATATTCTACAGAGTTTTAATGGGGTATTAATGTAAGATGGAGGATTGTAAGGCTATAAATAGCCAAGAGATTATCAATAAAAATATAACAATTACTCCAAAATAAAATCCTAGCCGCCACCACCGCCACCGCTGCCACACCGCCGGCCACCACCGTTGTCACCACTGCCGCACCGCTCGCCCGCCACCACCGTCGCGTCTCGTCCGCCGCCACCACCGAGAAGCCACGACTCCCGCGGAGCCTTCTGTCGCGGTTCCTGGCGTCTCCCGCGGGTCGTTCCAGACGTTGACATCGAAAGCCTAGATCTGATGGGGGAGAGACATGATCGGGTCTAGGAGAGGCCGAAGAGGACGAATGTGAATCGTAGGACAGGTGTGAGGTGATCGAAGAGGAGGATCGATGGAGGCGATCATCAAGAAGTTGGACTCTGCGGAGGTCGCAACGTTGATGAAGCTGATGAAACTGTCGGCTGGTGAGAGCGCGACACGAACATTGGCAAAGTTGGAGCTTTCATCCATCGATCTGAAGCTTGATGGACCGGCCACCTACCTGAGTTGGTCACGACGGGTGAGGAGAACCCTCACAGGGAAGAACCTGGAGGGTTTCTTGTCAGGAGAGAAGACAGAGTCGGATGAGGGCTCGGCAAGACGTGACGAATGAAAGTTCACTCATATGGTGGTATACATTTGGCTCATCAATTCTTTAGTCCAGTCGATTGCCGCCACAGTGGATGGCCTTGAGATGGTGAAAGACGTGTGGGAGAAGTTGAGGAGAACCTACGATGGTGTGGGAAATAACTTGAGAGTTTTCCAGATCAAGGGGGAGATCGACGACACCGTACAGGGAGACAAGACGGTACATGAGTATGCCACGGAGTTAGAGCGTCTGTGGTTGAATTATGATCACTTCTCAGATCGACGAGCTGCGAGGACCCGAAGTGTAAGGAGAGACAGGTATGTCTGCAGGAGAGGATGATGAAGTTTCTTAAGGGGCTGGTCGCAGTGTTTGCTCGGAGGACAGCACTATTTCTAGCCCAACCGAAGATTCCTACACTTGAGGAGGCTATCTTGATCCAGGAGGAGACTCGTATCAAGCTACAGAAAGGGACATGTGGTCCTCCTGAAGTGAAGACAACACTGACGGTTGCCAATTCAGGCGGCACATGACCTAAGGGAGACCCCTGGCAGTGTTACAACTGCGGAGATGTGGGCCATCTGAGGTATGCTTGCACTAAACCACCCAAGGAGGGAGATTCAGGTGACGGACGTGGACAGTTTGGAGGATGTGGCCGTGGTCATGGGGGTCGACCAGGTGGTCGAGGAGGTTATCGGGCGAACCTGCTGGTAGCAGAAGGCAATGAGGGAGCTAATGGTGCATATACTGAGGAGGATCAGGCACTACTGGGCATGCTAGAAGTACTCAGGAGAAAGCAGAGAGCGTCAAGCGATGGAGACAGGAGGAGTGGGACTGAGGAGGCGTCCACCTCAGTCTTCGCTAGAGGCAACGCTGTCATGTATTTCCATCCATCGAAAGGTACTGATAACTCACTCGCCCTTGCATCTATGTCTTCCCTTAGATCGTCGGACTGGATTGTCGATTCGGGTGCATCTCGACACGTGACAGGGAATGCTAGTAAGTTCTTTTCCTACACTCACCTAGCATCTGCAGACAGCATTCAAACAGCCGATGGTACTTTCCAACCAGTGGTCGATAAGGGTATTGTCGATTGTACAGGCTCAATAAGATTATCCAATGTTTTGCATGCTCCTTCTTTTCCAGTCAGTCTTTTGTCCATTAGTTCTATAATCCTCCAACTAAAATGCATTCTCTTTTGATATTCCTAAGGTGATCTTCCAGGAGAAGGAGACGGGACGAAGACTTGGGACTGGCACTTGGCATGATGGACTGTGGTACCTGGATCGGGAAGGACTGGATTCGACATTGGTGTCTGTGGCAAAAAGAACATGAATAGGAGGACCAAAGATGAGTGCCGAGGATACACTGATAGTCCATTACAGGCGGTTGGGGCACTCCTCTTTTGGTATTTTGAGTAGGTTGTATCCATATATTTATGAGAAGACAAATAAGAAAAAACTAGTATGTGATGCATATGATTTAGGCAAACTTACTATGAGCTCATATGTTGGTGCGGGTCATAGGAGCTCTTCTGTTTTTAATATTATACATTCTGATGTCTGGGGGCCGTGCGCCACAACTACTATGAATGGTTACAAGTATTTCGCCTCTTTTATTGATTGTTCCTCTCGTGTCACCTGGTTGTATTTGATGAAGAATAAGAGAGGTCTTTGCCTATTTCCGGGACTTTCATAAACATGTCTAGACTCAGTACAAAGCAGTAGTGAAGGTACTAAGGTCTGACAATGGAACAGAGTATACCAACAAAGCACTTGAGAAATACCTGTCAGCCCAAGGGATACAACATCAGACCACACGTGAATACATACCAGCACAGAATGGAGTGGCAGAAAGGAAGAACAGACACCTTCTGGAGGTGGCAAGGAGCATGATGATCTCCATGAATGTCCCACAGAGTCTGTGGGGGCATGCAGTGTTGCCAACAGCTCGATTGATCAACAGGATGCCCTCGAAGGTACTGGGATGGAAGTCTCCATGTAAGATATTGCAAGAAAATAATAGTGGGATACTCCCACTAAAGGTGTTTGGCTGCGTATGTTTTGTGAAGGACAACAGACCGTCTGTTGGAAAACTTGACCCCAGAGCAGACAAGTGTGTATTCGGCGGCTATTCGGCGACTCAGAAGGGGTACGTGTGCTGGAGCCCAGTAGAGAAAAAGAAGTTTGTGAGCATGGATGTTCACTTCAGGGAGTTTGAGCCATCCTACCATCAGGAGGGAACCTCGTCCATGAGCAACTCACCTGATACTGAGAGTATGATACGAGAGAGGGAGATTGGTGAGTGTGGTGACCGATTTAGGAGTATGGCATAGAGAAACGTTTGAGGAGGAGCAGGAGAGTGAAGAGGAACATGGAGGGCGATGAGAGGTGTTAGGCCAACGACTCAAGGGAAGTTACTTACCTACAGCGGAAAAGGGAAGCAAACTGCAGGACCAATACCTATAGTGCCAGTGCCAAGTTCCTTGCCTGCGTCCGTCTCAACTCCTGAGACACCTACACCACCACCACCAGATTCTCCTTCAGGTGATATCATTCTTCCTACTCCCACACCATTATCAGTACGGAGGACCACTCGCAGCAATGCGAGAAATCCTCCTGATAGATATGGTTGGGACCTTGCTCAGTTTGTTTCATATAATAATATTTCTTCTTCTCATGGAGCATTCATTGCATCTTTGGATAGTATTACTGTACCTAACAATTGGCAGGTTGCCAAGAACGATCCAAAGTGGAAAGCGGCGATGCGCGAGGAGTTAGGGGCTCTTGAGAAGAACCACACTTGGGAACTGGTAAAACTGTCAGAGGAGAAGAGGACAATCAGATGCAAGTAGGTATTTAATGTGAAGCAGAACCCAGAGGGAAAAGTAGAGCGCTACAAGACTCGACTGGTGGCAAAAGGATACAGTTAGACGTACGACATTGACTATGATGAGACATTTGCACCAGTGACAAAGATGAGCACCGCCAGGACCCTGATTTCTTTGACAGCGAATGGTGGATGGAAGCTACACCAATTGGATGTGAAAAATATGTTTCATGGGGATCTAGTGGAAGAAGTGTACATGGAGATACCACCAGGATTCTGCATCGATAAGACAATGGGCAAGGTCTGTGTCACGCCCCGATCTCCCGCCGGAATCGGCCGTCCCCGCTAGGCACGAATCACCGCGCCAGCGCTCCCGCCGACGTACGTTTCCATCGGGACGCGATGCCGCACGAGCCTAGGGTTGCGCCCGCGCAAGGCAAATACCGAAACAGCCGTTGATAACTAGTTCACAGAGTCGTCATAGCGGAAACATAAAATGAACACAAGTATTGAATCCAAATTAAGCTCTTTATTGATATGAAGTAAAGATTACAAGCGGCGCTAAGCCGAGATTACAAATCGCTCATGCTCTCTCTCTCTCTCTTACATTGAATATGCCCTTAGGCTTGGAACCAATACAAACGATCTGGATGATGATGTTCCCATACATTATGTCCCGTATATGCGAGCTCCAGGTCCGTGCGCCACGCTCCAAGACGCCAAGTGCGGTCCGGCGCCTCATTGCGATAGCGATCTCCGAATCCGTACGAGTTCCCCCTGCACCCTGCATGCAGACTGGTTGGGTATCAGTACATTGAATGCACTGGTGGGGAGGCCTCTCGCCCACACCACAAAACAAGCACGTTCATTAGTTATGTGCACCGACTAGTTCCGTTGTCTTTCTATTCTTTTGCCTTAGGATCAGTTACATGGCAATATAAAGAAAGTAATCTCCGTGTCAGCTCAAGAGTGTCATATTTATGAACAATTGAGTTCACCTTACCATTTCTTACCATTCGGCCTTCCCTGTCATATGCAGCAATATAAACAATTATCTACGAAATAACAAGAAGCAACTATAAAACCCAAGTGTTATGCCGTGCCTTTGCCTCATAAGACCCATTTTACTAGAACTATGTGTAATACCATGCATCCATTCTAATTATGCATAATGTCGTGCAAACACACTCCTCCCCGTTTCTCCTTTTCTCAGTGCGGATAGCCGCTATGCAAACATGACTTATCTATATGAAGGTCACTGGCTCTGTTAGCCATGTTGGACAATATCTGCGATGGACGGCTGTCTCCCCAGCTCGGTTGCTAGCCTTGCTGGGCCTCCTAGCCGTCTAACGAGTCGACGCCCATCCAGGTCGGTAGCAAGCCTTGCTGGATGCCTCGCTCTCGCCCGCTAGTCATCAGCTAGCGTATCGCCAGGACTACACTGGCACTCCGTCCTCCCGGGCCGACACGATTCGGATGCCTCAGCAATCGTGTCGAGGACTTTCTCTACCTGGTGCGCAACCAGTTGTCCGTGACCATGCAACTACTCCCCCAACTTCCAATCCTAGCCGAGGACAACACTCGGATCAATCTTTGCCGAGGACTACACTCGGATCAATCCTTGCCGAGGACTACACTCGGATCTTTTCTTCTTTACGCAGCTCTCTGATTAGAGACTGCCTCGGCGATCTGCATATCCCGAGTACATTCATTTCCTTCCATCTCCTGACTTGGAACGACTATTTGATAGCCTTCCACGTCTATGCATGCAACCTAATTTTACTCCATCCCGTGTCATGTTCCGTGCGGTGCAACGCCTCAGTAAGAACTCACACTACTTTATGGCATATATGAAGGAAATTACTACATTCCAACTCAACAATTCCGACTACGCAAATAGCAAGTAAGATTTCCAAGTTCTACTCAATGATAAGGCGGGGTTATCCCCTTTGCTATGTGCGTTCATCTCTTTTATTAGCATGCAAAGGTTATCGCCTGTAAACTAGCATGTAACATTCATTTTCTTAGTGTGCAGCTAAGTAGAGACAGGTTCACCGGGGCCACCCACCTTAGCGATGTATCGCATCGGTCGAGCGAGACTCCGGACACGCCTCCGATAGCCTAAGTCTGACTCCATTGAAGATCCCAGCATGAAAGCCTTTGCATCGAACGAGCCATCTCGCTGAGCAAGGCGGGTTGAATAGCTACACTTGTGCCGTTTGAATTGGCCCTCCGGGTTGAGCGGAGCGGGTCGTTACAGTCTGTAGGTTGAAGAAGTCCCTCTATGGACTGAAACAGGAGGACGATGATAGGGATGGAATATCAGCAGATCAATGCTGATCATACTGTGTTCTTCCGTCGGAGTGGAGGCCACATCACCATGCTTAAGGTGTATGTGGACGATATGATTATCACAGGAGATGATGAGCAGGAGATTGCCCGACTCAAGAGGAAGCTTGGCAAGGAGTTCGAGGTGAAGGGCCTTGGCCTTCTTCGGTACTTCCTTGGGATTGAGATTGCTCGAGAAACAGAGGGAATTGTTCTTTCTCAGAGGAAGTATGCGCTGGACCTTCTCACAGAGACATGGATGTTGGGATGCAGACCTGCAGCGACGCCGATCAACCAGGGATTCAAGCTGTGTGCTGAGGCTGGAGAACCAGTTGAACGAGACAGATACCAGAGACTGGTGGACAAATTGATCTATTTGAGCCACACACGTCCTGATATCTGCTTTGCAGTGAGTGTGGTGATCCGCTACATGTATGACCCAAGAAAATGTCATATGGACGCAGTGTACCAGATTCTGAGATACTTGAAGGGTGCCCCCGGAAAGGGATTAATATTCAGGAAGAATGATCACTTGAGCATCGAGGGCTACTGTGACTCTGACTGGGCTAGCTGTACTGATGACAGAAGGTCTATCTCGGGCTATTGCATATTTGTAGGAGACAACTTAGTCTCTTGGAGGAGTAAGAAGCAGTCGGTGGTGGCCAGATCGACAGCTGCAGCGGAGTACAGAGCTATGGCCTTGGGAGTTGCAGAGCTGTTATGGCTGAAGAGTATGCTGGTAGAGCTGAAACTGGATCAATGAGCCAAGATGAAGCTGTGGTGTGACAACCAGTCGGCAATCAGTATCGCCAGCAATCCAGTGCAGCATGATATGACCAAACACATCGAGATCGATAGGTTCTTCATCAAGGAGAAGTTGGACTGTGGACTACTGGAGCTATGTCATGTTCCAACCAAGGAGCATCTAGCAGACAGTATGACCAAGGGACTTAGCTCTGCAGATATGATTAGAGGATGTGACAAGATTAACTTAGTGAATATATTTCGCCCATCTTGAGGAGTGTTGGTATATTAGAATATTCTTGGTATATTTGTTGGTATATTAAAATATTCTTGGTATATTTGTTGGGATATTAGAATATTCTACAGGGGTTTTTAATGGGGTATTAATGTAAGATGGAGGATTGTAAGGCTATAAATAGCCAAGAGATTATCAATAAAAAATATAACAATTACTCCAAAATATTCTACAACTATAGCATGTTTGATCATCGGCATGATCAAATCATTGTATCGACATTGTTTTTTCTTTTCAATACTTCTTTTTTTAATAGAAAGATTAGAGAGAGAAATGAGAGGTCTAAATATGGTTTTTATCAACTTTGAGAAAGTTTATGATCAAGTTCCTAAGGAGATAATATGATTGACTTTGAGGAAGAAACAAGTTTCTACTAGTTATACTGAGACTACTAAGGATACATGCAGTAGAGTTACGACGACCATGCGAACTATTGGAGGAGATGGTAAACTATTTCCTATTAGCGTTGGCTTACATCAAGGATCAACATAAAGTCCTTACCTTTTTGCAGTAATTATGGATGGAATAACAAGACATACGATGTTTGCAGATAATATTGTGTTGGTCGTTGAAAGTAGAGAAGGGGTAGATGCAAAAATAAAAGTAGAGAGAAATTGGGGAAGAAGGGGTGTCCATATTGGGTGGATAATGCACGAACCTTGATGGTTACTCCTCTAGAGGACAATATTTATATTTGTATCTACACATAATTATTAAGATATGTCCTCGACACTCTGTGTCGAATACGGCTTGTCCACATCCAAGCGCCAAAGGATTACCAAAAAATGGCTTAAAGCAATTTGGCATGCTTGTGATTAAGCCAAACATAATTAAGATATGAGAAGTAACATTTCTTCGAAGCTAATCCTTTCAGTAACTTTTTGCACGTAGTTACTATCCAAAACATGCATAAATATAAATTACTAAAGATATATGTATAAAATATGTATATAGATATGTTATCATGTGTATATATAACCATACTCATGCAATATATGTATCCTAAATTTTCTAAAATACGTCTGTATGTGAAAACCATATTGTGTCTATATCCATATTCATGACCATGCAACCTAACACTTCAGTATATTTAGGTGATATAAGAACATATCTAAGGATTGGAGTTTGAGTTTAGAATTTTTCAATATGTAGTTTCTCTCCCTCATATAGGATTTAAGTTCAAATTGGGGCGGAACCAGGATTTTGAAGTAGGGTGGGCTAGCTAATAGTTACTATAAGGTTCTAAAAATTTATGCAAAAAATTCGACAGATTTTTTTTGTAAATTCGACCATTCAAAACCTGTCATAGATAACAAACTTAAGAAAAAATATACATTCATCGTAAATATAGATAACAAGTACTCAACTCATCATTTCCAACAACTTCGTTTATGTTAACCGGGTAGGGATTACCATTTTCAAACCTCCCAAGAGTACAAGTAGCAGAGTAAAGAACGGTTACAGCTCTCATACTGAAGTCATCGACAACAAACTTGACTATAATTACCAACATTTTCGTGAGTCGTGCTCGTTCTCGTCATCTTCACGAGTCTCAAAAGTCTTCGTATTCTCTTATGATTCCCTTTCACTACTACAGCCATTGTTCATATATAACATGTGTTTTCCTTTTAGCATGTCATGGTAAAGCCTTTAAACTATTCTTGTCAATATGTAGGAATGCAAGGGTCTGTGTATGTGTTCCTAGTTCCGTGCATGGGTGTTAAGTAAACTAGTTGTCCTTGCTAATACTCTATTCTCTTAAACCCATATATACAATGGTAAAAAAATTCCAAAAATAACCCGGGGAGGGCTTCACCTAGTTCACACACACACACACACACACACACACATATATATATATATATATATATATATATGAGAGAGAGAGAGAGAGAGAGAGAGAGAGAATATGATTGAAATTGATACGAGACTAGCTCTTAGCTAGACCAATAATATGAGGACCTAAACCCTAGATCTTCTTTAGAGAAATGTTTGGGATTAGTCTATTCACGTTCCTACACATACAATATGAGTGTGCACCATATGAGGATGGTGCGCATAGAAACTAATCATTTATCCTAATACGTATTAGAAATTTACCAATGGAATAAATGCAACCTAGCCATTTCCAGTATTTGCAGATCAGGCTACTTAAGGTACTATTAGGCATTGTTAGTTCTTTTAATAAATTGATTTAAATGACAATGAAAGGTGAACCAAACCCCAAAAGCGTGACATGATGACTTGATATAAAACAATCTGTAACTCAATGCAGCATGCAACTCCACTGATGCTACTTAATTTAATTGTTTCCCCAAACCAACAACATTTTGATGGGAGAGAATCAGTCCAATCATAGTGATTATAATCAGATCAATCATCACAACCATCAAAAATTCCTGCTCGAAGCAAATTTAAGAGAATTTTAGTAGGTAAGGCATTAAAGAGCATTCATAGATTTACTTCTATAATTTGGAAAATCAGGTTTATTAATATAATCTATGTTGTTGTTCTATTAATCTTAGAAGAGCCAACAATGATTAAGCACTGCTGCAACAGCTTAAGATGTAAGTTGATGACGGACATTTATTTGCATCTTAGTGAATTGCCCCGTCAACTATAATTTCTTCATATTGAGAACAACAAATGTGTAAACTGTGGAAAAAATGGTATTTGATTAACTATGGACACTGTAGAAGTAAGATATAACTAAACAAGGGGATATGGTATTTTATGATCATAACCAAAGCAGAGTTTAAATGAGCTTTAAGTAGAAAAGATTGTTATAGTTATGTTGCAGAACTAGTGAGAACAGATGGCTATTTCTTACAGCATGAAGAATCCCCTTGGTAGTTACGTCAAAGGCACCACAAGTTCCATTTGTAGCATTGATCCAATCAATGATCCTCTGCCTGTGTGCATCTTGATTATGATCCATTTCACCATAAGTATAACTAAGGGAGTCCCAATACTCGCCCACTGCAAAATAAGGTTCACTTGCTTCCATATAGTCTTTAACATAACCTCCCCAGAATCCCCGAACAAAGTCCAGTCTCCAACCATCGTATCCAACTTCTTCTCTGTGAGTTCAGCAAGCATAACACATTAATCAGGCAAACAAACTGCAATATTTTACTTGAATTTAAAGAATAATCACGTAAGATAAAAAGAAGTTGATATCAGCCTGATTTCTGATTAATGAGTCATAATTTTCAACTTGAACATAGTTTAAGTCCGTTAAAAAATTGAACATGCTGATACAGTAGAACAGAAAAAGAATTTTGCTTAAAGAATCAACATTGTCTCAGGAAACCACAAAGGATAGTAAGATCTACAGTACCTAAATTGTTGGTGACACAAAGTCAACTCAAACCACTACATGTTTTATACCCTATTATAACGGCCAATGATGGTGATGTCAATGTAGCATTATATATCAGTGAATTAATGAGACATCTAAAAAATGGTTAGTCAAGCACCTATGAAGCACCGGTTCTCCTAAAAGGTTTCCGAGTCCGTACCGGGTACGAATTAGGTGCGGATGCGGCCCGGATTCGCCTACAATTCGCACCTGAAAAGAATCAGGTCGAAAATGATATCTTAAAATGTCGGGTGCAGCTTGGGTGCGGATAAGGTGCAAGTGCGGTGTTAGTTTCTTTTTTTTAAAAGGGGCGTGTTTTTTGTTTTAAATCACAGAATTTATCTTCTTTTTTGTTATTAGTGATGGAAGGAGGAGTTATGTAGAAAGAACAATATAACATGATGATAGGTTGTGTTTTGGCTTGTAATGTCTTTTGAAACAATAGGAGTTGGTACTAGTTTGAATTATGTGTTCCTATTTTGTATTGGATTATGCATTCTTAATTTGTAGAATTGTAGGTCTTATTACAGTACAATGAAATATGTGTTATTTGTTTGTATCTTTCATTACTTAATTGGTAGATTAGATGATTGAGAGTTTTCTACAATCATGTTTATTTATCTATATTTATTAAGAATAATAATAAAAAAATTAATTACTTTTTTTTATTACCGCACCCACATCAAAAAAAAATGAGAATTTTCGAATCGCCGCACCAGGATCGCGTCGCACCCGCATCCGTGCTTCATACTTGAGTTGTTAGAACCATTGCTCAAAAAAACCAACTTCACTTTTAGTCCCACATCGGATGGGCAACCCCTCCTTGTGTGTATATATTATTTCCTCTTCATTGCTTTCTTAAAGATGTTGTGTGGGGAACCCCTTGGGCCACACGCGCGCGCCGCCGCCGCCGCCCGGCCCGGCTCGGTTTGGTTCGGCGCGCGTAACGGGTGCGGGTACGTGCCCACATCTGCGGGTGTCACGCCCCAGTCCCAAAATGACGAGGGACTGAGCACGTGAGCAATGGCCAGCAGCACGCACCGATGGACAACCCAATTTAATGGATCCATCAGGGCATGCTTAAGCTGTAGTCTAGCAATACTAAGTACAAGTCTCAGGTATTTCTAATCTCATCCACAGAAAGTCACAGATTAAAAGCCAGAAATTATGCAATGGAAATAAATACTGAAATCTCAAATAAGCTATCTCGGGAACAAATCCGAGAATTAGTCTGTTACATTTAAGAAAAGACAGGAATTTAAAATGCTGGAAATGGAAATACTGTATAACTGAAGCCGGTGCTCAAGAGAAGTCTTCGGCCACTATCTCGTCCTCAGTTCGGGGTTCTGCTCCAAGGAGTGCTCCTGTACCGTACACCTCGGGGTAGTTCTCCTCGGCTATACCTGGGGACATAGTCCATTCCAGGTCCTCAGGGGACATAACAAGGTACAGAAAATACAAGCCAAAACATATGCAGTGCAGCAACAAGATAAACAGCAGGGTAAATATATAAACCAGCTAGTGATATGCAAGTGAGAGTTTTAGTCATACTCAGGCTGAGACTACTACAGGATCAGTGTCGAAGAAACCATAGCAGTATTTTCTCGAAGAGCCAGAACTTGTGCCAAAGCTCTGTATCAGAGACTAAGACACCTCCAGATAACATTATTTACATTATAATCAGCCTTGATATGGTAATACTCTCCCCACCCCATGTAATCTCACGTCACAGTTCCAGAATATATCAGGTACAAGTCACGCAAGTTTGAACTAATGCAATGAGTCAGGCTAGAATCTAAGCATGTAAACTGTAATGACATGAATATGTAACCTATACGGAATCACCAGGTATATCTCAGACAATTCCGTCACATGAATAGTGTCAGGTGTCCTGGGTTGAGCAGTTAAACAAGTTACATAAGAAACTACCAGAAAATCAAGTAAAATACTATAATCAGAAATGTCTAAGAATTGGCAGGCTTTACTTGCCCACTGATGTATAACCAAGTCCAGGAAATATGTAGCAAGCTGCAAGTTTCGGCGAGGTACACTTGCCTGTGGTTCCGGCTATGTTTGTAGTTCTGACTTCGGCGAAAATTGCAGACGGTACTCTGGTTGCTGAAACAAACATCACCATCAGATCCAGAAAATATCAATCAGCTAGAAACGCCTGTCCTTGGGTCCAATTTGGAGACAAGGGCAGAAACGGCAGTTTCGGGTCAAAACGGGGTCCACATGTGGGCCCGCTTTGCACCGAAAAACGTGTCCGGGTCAAAGGTCTCCAAATTCACCAAACTCAGTGTCAACGGGTCAGAAACGCTGATACGAACCCAACGGAGCTTCCAGAATTGGATTCCGATGAGCCGATCACAAAATCGCCCGTCGAGCGGGGCCTGTGGGGCCCACGACACGCGATTTCGTCAACGTTCTCAGAATCGAACCAAACTTGACCCACAGGACCAGCGTATTGCTACAAGTCCGATGGCGCAAGTTTCGTCTCGATCCGACGTGTGTACACAAAGTTAGGTCGAATTGCAGAAAAGTCGGATACGGGACGATGTCCACGGATACGCGTTGATTCCGGTGTGCACGCACACCCGAATCAGCTTCTGCGAAATCCCACACGTCCGTATCGACGAGGCGCTCGTGTCTGTGAAGACCGCACGCGACCAAGTCATCTCGTTTGGCGGGGCGTACTCGGTTCCGGGGTGAAACAGGGTCTGGTTTTTTCCTGTTTTTGGATCGCGGTGTACGATCACCACAGGACGCGATGCCCCGAACGGTTTGTCCGGACACCGAGAGGGTCATACAGGCTTCGCAACGCAATTTACGGAATCGAAATCGGAGCTACGAGCAAAAAGATACACGCACCTGAAGGGGACCCAAAAACCAGGGCCAAATCGTGTCCGACACGTGTCCGACTCGTGTCGGACACAGGGGATTCAAATTAGGGTTAGGGTTAGGGTTTTGGGACTTCGCCGGAGCTGCGACGGCTGCTGGCGGCCGGAGGGAGGCAGGGGACGGCGGGGGGAAGCTCGGCCGGGGGCGGCGGCTCGCTGGGATGCGGCGGGGGGTCGCCGGAGGCGCTGCGGCGCCGGGCGCGGGAGCTGCTGTGGTCGCTGGGGGAAGGAGGGAGGAGGAGGAAGGGGGAGCTGGGCGGCGGCGTTGCGGCGGGGCCGGCGTGGCTGCAGCGGCGAGGCGGGACGGCGTCGCGGGGAGTCCGGCGGAGCAGCGAGGTGGCGGTGGCAGTTCGGGTCTGGCCGGAGGGGAGAGGAGCGGGGTTTATAAAGGGGGCGGAGGGGAGCGAGGCCGAGCGGGGGAGGCGGAGGTCGTGGGGTCGTGGGGGCGTGCGGGGGCGGTTGGCCGGCAGGAGCGGGCGGCGGGAAGTGCGGCGGAGCGGCCGGGACGCGCGGGGGGGCTGGGGGATCGTGGGTGAAGACGGGTCGGCGGGTCGCGGGTCGGGCGGCGGAGGATCCGACCCGACCCGCTGGGCAAGGTCTGGGCCGGGCGGGGCTGGGCCCGGTTTCGGCCCAATGGGCCGGGCCGGGCTCGGGTTATGGATTTTTATTTATTAAAAACAATTTAAATAATAATTAACTCATTTAATTAATTAAATAATTAATAATAAATGTTTTTAGGTATTTTAAAATAGGTCCGGGGCCCAATAAATTCCAGAAAAATTGCCGTAAGTCCAGTTTTTCATTTTACATCCAAAAATATTATTTTCATAATATTTTAATACTGTTTAATATCAATTAAAAAATTATTGAATAATTAAAATCCAGTTTTTAAATTACAGAAAATTTCCAGAAAATTCCAGAAAATTGTGAAAAATCCAGTTTTTAAAATTTTGAAAATTCAGGGGGTTTACAATCTACCCCCCTTAAGAGGATTGCGTCCTCGCAATCAAAGAATAACCGGTCAGCAGAGATGACACGGTCGCAGGTATCGTTTGAAAGCACGTCACAAGGGACTTCCGGGAAATACCGTTTCCCTAAAAATTGAAAGTTTACACTTTCCAGGAAAATCTAGTTAAAACTATAAATTTTATGAATACCAGGTTGTTATTAACAAGTTGCAAATTACTAGGTTGGGGCTGAGGTCACGAACCAAATAGGCACGAGCTACGACAAGACTGGAAACAGAAAACTATAAATCACTTACTCGCATCGGCTTCCTGCACAGTCATCGCGTAAGCCTGCTCTCGTCCTTGAGGTAGATTCCTCTGCTGTTGCTGAGCTTGCTGGTAGGGTGCTGCTCGAGGCGTTGGTGGAGTTTGCTGGTTCGCCCTTGGTGCTCCTTCTCCACGTTGAGTGCAATCCCTTACTGAATGCTGACGGGATCCGCATGCCAAACACAATCCTAGTCTGCGTCGGCATTCCTTGGCGATATGGCCTGCTTTGCCACAGTAGTGACAAGTAAGGAGGACTACCGTTTGTGGTGTAGATGCTTTCTGCTGTTGGTGCGGTCTCTTTGCAGATTCTTCTTGTGCTGCTTTGGTTGGTGCGGATGGGGACGACCGCTTCAGTCTGGTCTCTCTTGGTGACGCGCTCTATGCGTCGAGCCGCAGCAAGGACGTCCGAGTATGATGTTGGTGCGACGGACCCAATTAGTTTCTGCAGCTCAATGTTCAGTCCGTCGAAGAATTTCTCGGCCTTCTCTTCCTCAATCGGGATCAGGGTGGGGGCGAAGCGGCTCAGACGAATGAATTCTGCATTGTACTCTTCCACCGTCATGGAGTCCTGAGTGAGGCGATTGAATTTGTCCCGCAGTTCTGATCGAACGATGGCAGGAATGTACATTTCCTGGAAGAGTCTGGAGAACTCTTCCCAAGTGACTCGGTCTGGTCCGAGTCGCATCTCCTCGGATAGCCACCAGTGATGGGCATTATCCGTCAATTGCATTCGGACGGCAGTCATCCAGCGTTTCCGTGGAAGTTCAGCTGCTTCAAGTTGATGCCGAATGTTGGTGAGCCACTCGTGAACTTCTGTGGGCTCCTCTTTTCCAGAAAAAGTGCGGGGCTTCAGTTGGCGGAAGTCAGTGATTGAGCCTGTAGTTGGCCGTCGAGCTGGTAGGTTGGCCTGCTCTAGGGCAGTCACAATGCTGTCCCTCAAGAAGTTAGTTTCGCGACGCTGAGCCTCGTGTTGGACTTGTTGCTGTGCTTGCATCATCGCGTAGATCATCTGAAATATTTGCTGCCCGTCGATCGGCTGTCCTGGTGGGAACACGGGCATTGGTGGGACGAACTGCGGCGGAGGTGGAATGTCGTCGCGCCGGAATCGGGAGGTAGGTTGACCTGCCTGCTGGCTCTGTTGAGTTGTGGGGATTCCTCCGACTGGTGTCACGTCGTCGTCGTAGGTGACACCTGTAGCTTGTGGCGTTCCGACGGGAGTCTCGGTGCATTCTTGTGGGTCCATTTTCCTGTATCCAAAATACCCAATAAGAGGCGCACAGGAAACAAGGCAAGATGCAAGTTCAAGTTAGTTCGAATACGATACAGATATCAAAAATGATTCAAGCAAGTGGATGAGATCCTAAAAACTTATCCTATCTTATTGCAGGCCTGTTCGGTCCCTAAGTTGAAACCGAACAATTTAGTCGTAGACCTGCATGGGCCACCACAAAAACCATGTCACGCCCCAGTCCCAAAATGACGAGGGACTGAGCACGTGAGCAATGGCCAGCAGCACGCACCGATGGACAACCCAATTTAATGGATCCATCAGGGCATGCTTAAGCTGTAGTCTAGCAATACTAAGTACAAGTCTCAGGTATTTCTAATCTCATCCACAGAAAGTCACAGATTAAAAGCCAGAAATTATGCAATGGAAATAAATACTGAAATCTCAAATAAGCTATCTCGGGAACAAATCCGAGAATTAGTCTGTTACATTTAAGAAAAGACAGGAATTTAAAATGCTGGAAATGGAAATACTGTATAACTGAAGCCGGTGCTCAAGAGAAGTCTTCGGCCACTATCTCGTCCTCAGTTCGGGGTTCTGCTCCAAGGAGTGCTCCTGTACCGTACACCTCGGGGTAGTTCTCCTCGGCTATACCTGGGGACAGTCCATTCCAGGTCCTCAAGGGACATAACAAGGTACAGAAAATACAAGCCAAAACATATGCAGTGCAGCAACAAGATAAACAGCAGGGTAAATATATAAACCAGCTAGTGATATGCAAGTGAGAGTTTTAGTCATACTCAGGCTGAGACTACTACAGGATCAGTGTCGAAGAAACCATAGCAGTATTTTCTCGAAGAGCCAGAACTTGTGCCAAAGCTCTGTATCAGAGACTAAGACACCTCCAGATAACATTATTTACATTATAATCAGCCTTGATATGGTAATACTCTCCCCACCCCATGTAATCTCACGTCACAGTTCCAGAATATATCAGGTACAAGTCACGCAAGTTTGAACTAATGCAATGAGTCAGGCTAGAATCTAAGCATGTAAACTGTAATGACATGAATATGTAACCTATACGGAATCACCAGGTATATCTCAGGCAATTCCGTCACATGAATAGTGTCAGGTGTCCTGGGTTGAGCAGTTAAACAAGTTACATAAGAAACTACCAGAAAATCAAGTAAAATACTATAATCAGAAATGTCTAAGAATTGGCAGGCTTTACTTGCCCACTGATGTATAACCAAGTCCAGGAAATATGTAGCAAGCTGCAAGTTTCGGCGAGGTACACTTGCCTGTGGTTCCGGCTATGTTTGTAGTTCTGACTTCGGCGGGAATTGCAGACGGTACTCTGGTTGCTGAAACAAACATCACCATCAGATCCAGAAAATATCAATCAGCTAGAAACGCCTGTCCTTGGGTCCAATTTGGAGACAAGGACAGAAACGGCAGTTTCGGGTCAAAACGGGGTCCAGATGTGGGCCCGCTTTGCACCGAAAAACGTGTCTGGGTCAAAGGTCTCCAAATTTACCAAACTCAGTGTCAACGGGTCAGAAACGCTGATACGAACCCAACGGAACTTCCAGAATTGGATTCCGATGAGCCGATCACAAAATCGCCCGTCGAGCGGGGCCTGTGGGGCCCACGACACGCGATTTCGTCAACGTTCTCAGAATCGAACCAAACTTGACCCACAGGACCAGCGTATTGCTACGAGTCCGATGGCGCAAGTTTCGTCTCGATCCGACGTGTGTACACAAAGTTAGGTCGAATTGCAGAAAAGTCGGATACGGGACGATGTCCGCGGATACGCGTTGATTCCGGTGTGCACGCACACCCGAATCAGCTTCTGCGAAATCCCACACGTCCGTATCGACGAGGCGCTCGTGTCTGTGAAGACCGCGCGCGACCAAGTCATCCCGTTTGGCGGGACATACTCGGTTCCGGGGTGAAACAGGGTCTGGTTTTTTCCTGTTTTTGGATCGCGGTGTACGATCACCACAGGACGCGATGCCCCGAACGGTTTGTCCGGACACCGAGAGGGTCATACAGGCTTCGCAACGCAATTTACGGAATCGAAATCGGAGCTACGAGCAAAAAGATACACGCACCTGAAGGGGACCCGAAAACCAGGACCAAATCGTGTCCGACACGTGTCCGACTCGTGTCGGACACAGGGGATTCAAATTAGGGTTAGGGTTAGGGTTTTGGGACTTCGCCGGAGCTGCGACGGCTGCTGGCGGCCGGAGGGAGGCAGGGGACGGCGGGGGGAAGCTCGGCCGGGGGCGGCGGCTCGCTGGGATGCGGCGGGGGGTCGCCGGAGGCGCTGCGGCGCCGGGCGCGGGAGCTGCTGTGGTCGCTGGGGGAAGGAGGGAGGAGGAGGAAGGGGGAGCTGGGCGGCGGCGTTGCGGCGGGGCCGGCGTGGCTGCAGCGGCGAGGCGGGACGGCGTCGCGGGGAGTCCGGCGGAGCAGCGAGGTGGCGGTGGCAGTTCGGGTCTGGCCGGAGGGGAGAGGAGCGGGGTTTATAAAGGGGGCGGAGGGGAGAAGGGCCGAGCGGGGGAGGCGGAGGTCGTGGGGTCGTGGGGGCGTGCGGGGGCGGTTGGCCGGCCGGAGCGGGCGGCGGGAAGTGCGGCGGAGCGGCCGGGACGCGCGGGGGGGCTGGGGGATCGTGGGTGAAGACGGGTCGGCGGGTCGCGGGTCGGGCGGCGGAGGATCCGACCCGACCCGCTGGGCAGGGTCTGGGCCGGGCGGGGCTGGGCCCGGTTTCGGCCCAATGGGCCGGGCCGGGCTCGGGTTATGGGTTTTTATTTATTAAAAACAATTTAAATAATAATTAACTCATTTAATTAATTAAATAATTAATAATAAATGTTTTTAGGTATTTTAAAATAGGTCCGGGGCCCAATAAATTCCAGAAAAATTGCCCTAAGTCCAGTTTTTCATTTTACATCCAAAAATATTATTTTCATAATATTTTAATACTGTTTAATATCAATTAAAAAATCATTGAATAATTAAAATCCAGTTTTTAAATTACAGAAAATTCCAGAAAATTGTGAAAAATCCAGTTTTTAAAATTTTGAAAATTCAGGGGGTTTACAGCGGGCGCCGAATGCCGATTCGATTTCCTCTTCGGGTTCGGGCTGAGACCCTAAAATTCTTTTTGCTCCTCTTCAATTTTTATTCTGAACGTTGAAAAATAAATTTGTCCGTTACTATTTAATTTTGAACCGTTAATACATTAAGTGTCCATGTTCATTCTCCACGTGTCTGTGTAACGACTGAATTAATAGCAAATTAATTCAGACCGTTACATATTGGATGGATTCTTATATATGAATGGTTTTTTCTTTGTTATCGGTATCAGAAATATTTTTTTCTAAAAACTTGCTGCCAACATATTATTCAGTCCATTCTTCGTCATTTCACTCGTCTCCAAGCTCTGGGCAGAGCTAAGTCCTGGTCATTCTCTCCGAGTCGTGTGCGGCGACGAGATACCGGTAGTGCGGGGTAACTGTAAACCCCCGATTTTTCAAAAATATTAAATTTGGATTTTTCACAATTTTCTGGAATTTTCTGGAATTTTTCTGTAATTAAAATCAGGGTTTTAATTATTAAATAATTTTTTAATTGATAATAAATAATATTAAAATATTATGAAAATAATATTTTATGGTGTAGAATTAAAAACTGGACTTAGGATAATTTTTCTGGAATTTATTGGGCCCCGGACCTATTTTAAAACACCTAAAAACTATTATATTTAATTATTTATTTAATTAACCCTGGCCCAAATCCTGGCCCAAACCGCGGCCCAGCCCACAATGGATAGCGGGTCGGGTCGGATCGGCCAGACCCGAACCCGCTCGGACCCGACCCGCACGACCCTTTCCTTCCCCACCCGCGTCCCCTCCGTTTTCCCCGGCGGCGGCTCCGGCCACGTCGCCGGAGCCCGCGTCAGCCCCGCGCCACGACCCCCTCGCTCCGCTATTTCCGGCCAGCCACCCCCGCGCCTCCCCCTATTTAAACCCTCTCCTCTTCTCCTTCCTCCTCCCTCATCTCCCCTACCCTAGCCCTAACCCCGGCCACTCGCTCCGGCGCCGACCTCCGCCGGTCCGCCCTCTCCTCCACTCCCTCGCAGCGAACGCTGCCCGCAACCGCCGAAGCCTCCTTCCCTCTCCCCTCATCCTCTTCCTCCTCTGCCTCCCACAGCCGCGCAGACCCCGCTCCGCCGGCCCCAGACAGCCTCCGGTCCAGCCCGCCCCGCTGTGCGACTCCGGCGGCGGACCAACCCCCTCCGGCAGCAGCCCCGTCGAGCCGCCCTCCTCCAGCGAGCCACCCCGGCCATCTCCAGCAACCCTAGGACGCAGGACACGTCGAGTCGTGTCGGACACGAGAAATTCTAATTTCTCGAGCCCTGTTCAGGTAATTGTTTCTCTCTCCTCGCTGCCCCGTTTTCAATTCCGTCTGTTGCATCGCGAACCCCGCGTGACCCTCTCGGTGTCCGTGCAAACCGCTCGGGGCATCGCGTCCTGTGGCGATCGCGAACCGCGATCCAAAAACAGGAAAAACAACGACCCGATTCACCCCGGAACTGGGTACGTCCCGCCAAACGGGACGACTTGGTCGCGCGCGGTCTTCACAGATACGTGCGCGCCGTCGATACGGACGTGTGGGATTTCGCAGAAGCCGATTCGGGTGTGCGTGCACACCGGGATCAACGCGTATCCGTGGACAACGTCCCGTATCCGACTTTTCTGAATCGCGTCCTAACTTTGTGTACACACGTCGGATCGAAACGAAACTTGCGCCATCGGACTCGTAGCGATACGCTGGTCCTGTGACCCAAGTTTGGTTCGAATCGGAGAACGTTGACGAAATCGCGTGTCGTGGGCCCCGCAGGCCCCACTCGACGGGCGATTTTGTGATCGGCTCATCGGAATCCAATTCTGGAAGTTCCATTGGGTTCGTATCATCGTTCCTGACCTGTTGACACTAAGTTTGGTGAATTTGGAGACCTTTGGCCCTGACACTTTTTTTGGTGCAAAGCGGGCCCACATACGGACCCCGTTTTGGCCCGAAATTGCCTTTTTGTCCTTGTCTCCAAATTGGACTCAAGGACAGGCGTTTTTAGCTATTTGATATCTTCTGAGCATGATGGTAATATTTATTTCAGCATCCGGAGACATTTCTGGAAATTTTCCGAGAACAGAACCGTAGTTGGAATCCAAACATCAGACAAGTACCTGCACTTCAAGTTTATTCTTTATATTATGATAATTAGTTCCTTCCTCTACTAGCACCATTGGATGATTACACTTAGTGTTAGGATTTGGAGTTCATGTCTTGCTTTTCGTGTCGGGAGGGAGAATACTAGGAGGCATGTAGTTTACTCTTCCCCCTGTCCTGACTGCTAGCTGTTGGTACGCGACTGTACCATCAGCCTTATACTCGATTATTCCTGACTGCTAGTCGTCTATGACGGCCTTATTAGCCTTATAACCCCCTACATGCCAACTATGTATTCTAAATACACAATTTCACACACACATAGTTCCTGTTGTCTTGTTGCAGTTCCATTTTCTTGTCTCATTATAATCTTGTTTTACTTATATTCCTGATTTTTAGTGCTTAACCTTAGTTAATTTTTACTACTTATTATGCATATTCTTATCGTGATGCTTAGTCAGTTTTCACTACTTGTCATAAATATTTAGTTTAAGCTTTGTTGTGTATTGGTACTTTGCTCCTTTCCTGACTGGATCCGTTGATATTAGGCGATGATGAGGACTATGCCCCCACCTTTTATGGCCCATATGACGTAGCAGATGATACTTTTGAGGAGCCGGTTCTTACTCAGGAGACTACTATTGAGGAGTAGTTAGCCAGTTAGCTAGTATTTTCTTTCAGCATAGTAATCGGGTTTGTCCCCGATTTATCTTCTGGTTCTGTAATAAACTGTGGATTTGTTTGTCACAATTTGCCTTATGAAATCTTAGCATTCCTATTTCCTGTTATTATCCTTGCCTATTTATTATTGTGAATGAGCTAGATTTTAAATTACCTGTGAAAATGGTCTAGACAGCGTACTACCGCCGACACTGCGACGTAGGCTGGACGTACTCGCGAACCGGTACCCGATTCATCTGGGTGCGGGTCGTGACATTAACGTCTGCACACATATCCCGAATCAACTCTTAGGGCAGTGCTTCGTGCACGACTTCTCCAGAGGCCGGTAACATCAATCTAATTTTTTTTTCTTTTTATTTTGATTCACAAAGTTTTCAATAAGAAAACGACAATTTTTCTAACATGAGCATCATCTGCATCGTACTTTTGATACTAGAGCTTCAAACTTTGAACGGAACTTAAATCAATCAATTCATAATCTGCCATAATCATAAGTCAAAGTTGCTGAAGTGATAAAAACTTTTCTTCAGCAAATATCCATGTATCACGTATTCTAAACTGCTGCATTGATCCCCATGGATAGCATGAGTTCACATAATCTACCTAATGTAATATAACTACATGTGTATACAGCCTTATATCACAAAATAAGCAGAGTGTGATGTCCAATGGTAGTTGAAATTTGCTTAATATCTGAACTAGTAGAAGTAGAGCAATGATATCAGACCTTAACCAACATAGCCATTCCTTCAAATCCTTCCTCACAAAATCTTGAGAGTGGTCGATATTAGGTGCAGCATGAAAACTATCTCCACTGCTCTTGTTTCCCCTGCCCTAGATAGAAAAGAAGTTTCCGAACAACTCAGAAATTAAACAGATAGCACGTTCAAATTAAACTTAAAAAATAACAACGGCTCCTTTGGTCAAATCAAAATCATAATAAAAGATAGCCATCTCGATGTGCAACAGTAAAATAATCACATGATGTCTATGTTACTAATTTGAAAATACCCCATCCACGTGTATTGTTCAACACAATGAGGTTTTGAGAACTATAATATTGCCATAGATCTCTGAGCAGTGATCAGAAGGTAATAATAGTAAATTATAATCTAGTCAAATCCCAAAGATAACCATAAGCAACAGGGTTGTTTTAATTTAAATCATATACACCATTTATTTCAAAAACTAATATCACCATCCAATTTCACTGCAAGCTTTTAAGTTTCTGTTGTCATCAGTATATTCCACATTAGGTAAACATATATATTTCAGATTTTTTAACATGCATGTAAGCTTACATAGGAGCAATATGACTCTGCATGAATTAAACCAGATTGTCTAGCCAATCACTAACAAAATGAAATTCTGAGGCATAATCTTCATGAAATTAAATTCTTCAAGTGAGTATTGTTTGTTAAACTGGTGAATTCTATAAACTCTGTTGCAACAAAAGACCACTGTTGAAAAAGAATAATCGTGTTACCTGGAAATGGGGATCATCGGCGACAACAGCCCTGTCATCCCAGTTTAAGCGTCCACCAAAAATATTCCAGATACCATTGCTATTTTTGTAGTGAGCACATCGATGATTTAAGACGGCATCGCCAAGCACTTTAATTCCGACTTCATGAAATCTTTTCACGACGGCTTTCAGCTCTTCCATGCTTCCATACCTGATGAAATTCATAATACGATATCAATATCTGTTTTCTATGTTCAGAAGATTGACTTCATGTTTACAACATAACAACAAAACATGTATCCCAAATTTCTGGGGTTGGCTATTTGAATCATGTACTTCCGTTCGGCTATGAAAAGGGTCGTGTCCTCTGTATGGCTAACAAGATACATATCATTTAACACTTCAAACCATTCACCTAAGCCTACCTCTAGTCAGACAACTCCATTAACTTCAATATTATCGTTCCTCCTTACATGAGCATCTATTGGTATGTGTTTCACATGTCCAAACCATGTAAGATAATTCTCTCTTGTCCTCATTTGATATCACCTCTAACTTCCCATGGATACACTCATTTCTTATCATATCATTTAATGTATTGTCACTCGTTCATCCTAGCATTCTCATTTCCGATGTACTAACTTTCTGGACATCTTTTTTTTAATTGTGATATTAAATTTTCCTTCATAGCAGCCTTAATTGCGATCTTCATTGGTCCATCTTGTAGAACTTTCCTTTAAACTTCAAAGTGTCTTACAATCACAAAGTACGCCAGAAGCACTCATCTGTTTCAATCATCTTGTTTTAATTATATGCATGCTTCCTTCTCAATCTCTCAATCATGATGAATGATTCATCCTAAATACCTAAAGGCTAAGCTATCACTCTTAGGTATCTCGTGTCCATCTATATGGACTCCCCTCTAAATTCCTTTTTCAGATTGAAATCATATTCCATATACTATGTTTTCGTTCTACTAATTTTAAATTCCTTAGATTCTAAAGTGTCTCTCCATACTTCTGTTTTAGTATCTAACCATTTTCTAATCTAATCAACCAATCCAATATCATCAAGAAACATCATACACAATGGAAACTCCTACAGGATATGCCTAATAATTTCATCCATAAGTATCACAAAAATGTAAGAACTCAACGGTAATCATTGATATAAGTCAATGGTAATAGGAAACGGGTTACTATCTACTCCAATAGTTCACACGGTCGTCGTAACCCTATCATACATATCCCTCATAGTCTTAATATAACTAATAGGAACTTGTTTCTTCTTCAAAGCTCACCATATTATCTGTTCAAGGAACTCGATCATAAGTCTTCTCTAAGTCAATAAAAATCATATATATATATATATATTTTAAAAACAAATGTCTCTCTCTTTTTCTTTCTAAATCTTTCCATCTTCTTAGTAAGTAAATGGCTTCCATACTAAATCTCAATGGCACAAAACCAAACAAATTTTTTGAAATTCTAGCCTATTTTCTTAGTTTTGATCGATCACTTTCTTCCATAGTTTCATGATATGACTCATAAGCTTAATTCCTCGATAGTTATTACAAATTTGTATATCTTTCTTGTTCTATATGTACTATAATAGTTTCTCAATTCATCCAGTATCTTCTTAGTCCTTAGGATTTTGTTAAATAATTCAGTAAGCCACATCAATTATTTTTTTCCTAAACATTTTCATACCTCAGTAGGAATATCATCATGTTCTATCGTTTATCCATTTTTAAATTTTCTTTAATGCATCCTTAAATTTAGAAATTCTAATTTTCACAATAGCAATATAACTTGTCCTAAGCTAACTCTGAATCTAAACTAAACCTTTCTATGTTACTCAAGTTGAATCACTTGTGAAAATAATTCATCCACCTCTCCTTAATATTATTTTCTCTTACTAATACATTTTGGACACTAAATATTACCCAAGTCTTAAACATTTTGTACTTCCTTGTTCCACCAACTTTTTTTTCTATATCCAACTATTAACTTTTGACACTCCTATAATTTCTCTTACTATTTTTTTGATATGAGTTGTCATCTTATACCACATAACATTAGAATCCGCCTCTATCTCATCTCCGTTCTTTTGTCATCTTATCCTTAAAATTTATTAAGATTGATATCATGTTTAGAGTAGAAAATAGAAATGCTGACAGTAAATGAGGAAACTGTATGTGAAAAAGGAGGAAATCAAACTCTTTCTCAACTTATCAAGAACTTAACGTAATTATTAGCTTCCGGATAGTTTTGGACTTTTGGTGCTTGATCGATACAAGCATAACAATGACGTTGCAAGGATTTTCAATTACTGATTGATGATACATACCAGTTGTTATGAAATAAAAGATGTTATATCATGTATTTGGAAGAACATCAACAATTGTTAATTGGTATTGTAACTGGTTCGCATTGTCGGTATCGGAATCGGTATCAGATCGTTCCTATTAGTATCGGTATCGGTGGTATCGACAATATCGGCGGTTTCGGATCGGAGTATCGGATTATTTGGTATCGGAAAGCAAATAATTATTAACAAATTATTAACATTTTAGAGAATGTATTTATATATTTATGCATAATGTTAAGTATTTCAAGTGTTGTTTCTTAGCAGTTTTGAAATTGAATAAAATAATAGTCATTCTTGCCGATTGGTTTACATACGATAGATAAGTTTTCTTCTTTAACATGTTTTTACAACCTAACTATGCTTTTACACCCTTGTTGATTGGTCTTATTCGTTCGATTTTCTTTGCCGAATTGACCAGAAAAGAGACCCCCAATGTTGGTATCGCTCAGTGTCAGATATCGGTCAGTATCAAATTGGAACATGCCAAACCGTATCGGTATCGGCCGTATCAGATCAGCATTGGCCGATACTGCAAACTATGATTGTAACAAGATATGTGACACAACTAGGAAGAACACCTAGTTTTACAGTGGGGAGAGTACTGTAGCAAGACATGTGAAACAACTAGGAATGGCAGCACATATGAACAGGTGGACACATTCTTCTGTAATAATATGTTTGCCTGCCAAAATGCAACAAGGTACTCTGAGAACTCATAGGCTCACACCCACCATTTTGCAGAAACATTATTCCTCTTGACAAGATTAACACAGGCAGATTCTTGAACTACAAATGTACAGATAGGTTAATATCTGCATAAGCATCCAGTAAAGTACGTAAATCAACTGGAAATGTTGCAACTAACTCAGTCAGTATAGTTTATAGGAGAATTACTTATGTATCATAACTAATAATTGTGTTTTCATACAAATACCCAAGAAATTATATATAAGGTGCATATATATATATATATATATATATATATATATATATGGTTTCTCAAAAGTTTGATGTCTAAGTGTAAGATACAAATTTGTCGTTCGGCTTTATGTTATGGAGAGAAATTATCGGTACTCCTCAATTACTTTTCATCTCCAGACCTTTCAATAATATTCATCAAGATGAACCTGAAGTTGATAACAAGTTTTGTTTCCTTATTTCTTAGCTGTTCCAGATCAATCAAAGGCGAAGTCAAGTTGACTGCATCCGAAAACTGCCACCAAAATGAAACTTTTGTTCTGTTAAATTATAATTTAGCTTAAAAGTCAAGAAACTAAACTTGTCAATCTACCTATGAAGTAATATGGGTACGAATACCAGGTACAGTACGTACATGGGCAGGGATACAACAATTTCTAAAGATGCACGATATGTGTACTATATGTTAGGATTTGGCTCAAATTTATCTAAATAATTTTTGTATTTAAATCATAAATAGATTAGGAATAGTTCTTTAGTGGTTAAGAAACCTTGTATGATTAGGATTTGTTTTTCGTGGTTTGGTTTTAGGCTATAAACATAGGTGTATATTTTGAGAAAAATATTAGGAGAGACAAAAGATGTAAGGTTTCGGATTTTTTTGAGTGTTTTGTGAGGATTACGAGAGTTTATAACTACACACCTAACATTATATCTGAAATACATCACAATAATTTATGTGTGGTAGATATTTCAGTGAAGACAACTAATCCTTTCATTCGCAAAAAGCAAAAATAAAATAGATAAACAAAGTTAAAGCTATAGAACAATATTTAAAGCCAGCATTCCACTCCATGCAAGGAACGAACTAATTAAAGCAAGCAGTAGAGTAAACAAAGTTACTATATGCAATCTAAAAAGTAAGTTTGTGTTGCTAATTACTTAGCAATAAACAATTTAATTAAGTCGTGGAGAAGAATCTTCCACATTGATCAGTCAACTTGTATTGCAGAGAGAGATACATAAAATAAAACGAGGAAAATATCTACAACCTAAATATAGATTGATCAAAATTATTAAGCAGATTTTATCTACATGTATGGTCAAAATTTTCCAGATCATTTTCTGTGTTATATTCTTGGAGATGAACTGCTCCCTCAAAAAAAAAAAACATACCTGGAATTCAAATTATATAAATCCTTCGGCATGTATCCTTCAGGAGATACTGATTCAGTTGGTGGCGGTAGCCATACAGTTGTAAAACCCAGTGAAGATAATTCAGAGGCCTTTGAACTGAGATCAGTATACCATCTCCCTGACTTGTGAGATTCCCAGTTAAATCCTTGGCAAAGTATTTCATAACCTGACCCTGTTCCAGAACATACTTTTGCAGCAGGCTTTAATTGCTCAGAATCAAGAACAGATTCCTCCACAAAAGTTGGAACAGAGCTTCTAAAGATTTTATAAGCTTCTGCAGCTAACTTTTCAATTTCTTGCAGAATATTCTCCCTTGCTTCTTTATTTTTTGTCCCCTTATCTCTTTCAGAGGCTATGTCAGTTGTTAGGTTTCTTATGCCATTGATAATTTCATCAGTATACGCAGCATGTTCAACTTGTTTTGTCCCCCCAATACTTTTAGGGATTTCAGGAAGAATGGTTTCAGACTTTTCATGAGTATTCACACTTAGAGGAATATAGAAATCAGCTCCGAAATTATTCAACCAAACGTATTCACTAAGCTTGAGCACGAAAATCACACCTGAAAATTCCTTGTCCACATGGAGTAATCCCCAATTGCCACAGCCATCTGCTTTTGGCTGCAATGTAAATGACCTCCATAAAGTGAGCAATAAGCAGACAGAACCAAGTGTCTTCTCTACAACATCTCAATCAAGAAAAAATGTGTAAACTGATAGATAGACTTCCAATCCAATTTTCTATCAAAAGTTGGATTATTAATTGTCAAAAAAAAGGTCTATCGCAGGTATATTTCATGCATCCAACTGATTGATAAACCACCACATATTATAGTCGCATGAATCAAGTAGGTAGGTTAAGATGGATAAAATAAGGAGAAATAGGATATGTGTGCGTGTTTGTGTGTGCGCGCGCGCATAAGACAACCTGCATATCCTCCTTGACAGGTCCTCCTCAACTTCTTCCACACGTCATTTATCATCTCAAGGCCATCCACTGTGGCGGCGATCGACTGGACTAAAGAATTGAGGAGCCAAATGTATATCACCATATAAGTGGACTTTCACTCGCCGCGTCCTGCCGAGCCATAATTCGGCTATGTCTTCTCTCCTGACAAGAAATCCTACAGGTTCTTCCCTACGAGGGTTCTCCTCACCCGTCGTGACCAACTCAGGTAGGTGGCCGGTCCATCAAGCTTCAGATCGATGGAGGAAAGCTCCAACTTCGCCGGTGTTCGTGTCGAGTTCTCACCAGCCGACAGTTTCATCAGCTTCATCAACGTTGCGACCTCTGCAGGGTCCAACTTCTTGATGATCTCCTCCATCGATCCTCCTCTTCTCCGATCACCTCACACCCGTCCCACGATTCACGTTCGTCCTCTTCGTCCTCTCCTAGACCCGATCATACCTCTCTCCCATCGGATCTAGGCCTTCGATGTCAACGTCTGGAATGACCCGCAGGAGACGCCGAAAATCGCGACAGAAGGCTCATGCGGGCTCCGCAGGAGTCGCGGCTTCGCGGTGGTGACGGAAGTATGGTGGCGGCGGCGGCGACGGTGGTGGTGGGCGAGCGGTGCGGCGGCGGTAGTGGCGCGGCAGCGGTGGTGGCGGCTAGGGTTTGTGCTTTGATACCATATAGAATATTTTGGAGTTCTATTTTTATTTTATTTTTAATCTCTTGACTATATATATATATATATATATATATATATATATATATATATATATATATATATAGCCTTACAACCCCCATCTTACATAAAATCCCCTAATACATTCTAATATACCAACAACAACAACAAAGCCTCAATTCAATTTTTTTGGGGACATCTGTTTGAATCCTTTTCTTCCCTTCATCTCTGTTAAGAATCATGCACTCTAAACATATGGCATGAAAATTTTCTAATTTCTTTTGGAGAGAGAGAGAGAGAGAGAGGTACGTCAGTGTTCTAATTATCAAAGTTGTTTTGTGGCTGTGCCGTATAGTGACGTCGGCGCAACATAGATAGGAGAAGCTTCCTTTCTATCCACCATTGGACTAAAGTAAATAAATAAACCTGCTAACTCTAACAAAATATATGGAAAGAAATTATAAATTTTGGTTTGTATGCTCTAGTTACCACTTGTTTCATTATTGTCTATAGTGTTCCTTAATCTATACTAATATGCAAGCACAGACACTAGATAGAATTATGTTGATATGGTATGTTGGGTGTCATATTTAAGTATAGTATAAGCACATGGGAATATCCTGAGGACATATTTGGGATGCCAGAATATGTCACAGGATATTCCATTATGAGATTATTGTCATAATGATTGAGATCATTGTATTAATGACTGTAAGGCTATATAATGCCAATGAGACAATCAATAAAATCATCAACTAATTTCAACATGGTATCAGAGCCAAGTTTCCACAAACCCTAGCCGTCACCAAGCTTCCACAAACCCACAGGAGGATTTCCTAGATCTCCTCCACCGAACTCTTCCACGCCCCCCCTTCTTCCCTTCTCCGCCCTTCGCAGGCCGCCCTTCGCTGTTGCTGCCCCGTCCCGCTACTGCTGCGGCTACTACTGCTGCTGCGGCTGCTGCGACTGCTGCTGCGACGGCGGCCGTGACATGCGTGCTGCCGCCTCCTCCGCACCAGCACGAGACAGCGTCTAATAGGGATGCCTAGATCTGAAAAAAGGGGGGACATGTTAGGATCTAGGAGCGGACGACGAGGACGAGCGTGAGTCGTGGAGCGGACGTGACGTGATTGGATAGAGGACGCATCGATGGAGGAGATCATCAAGAAGCTAGATTCTGCAGAGGTGGCGACATTGATGAAATTGTTGACGATGTCGGCTGGTGAGAACACGACACGAACGTCGCCGGAGTTGAAGCTTCCCTCCATCGATCTGAAATTAGATGGACCAGCCACCTATCTGAGTTGGTCACGGCGGGTGAGAAGAACCCTCGCAGGAAAAAACATGGAGGGGTTCCTGACGGGCGAGACGACAGAGCCGGACGAGGGCTCGACAGGACGCGATGAGTGAAAGTCCACTCATATGGTGATCTACATCTGGCTTCTCAACTCCTTAGTCCAGTCTATTGCCGCCACAGTAGAAGGTATTAAGATGGTGAAAGATGTGTGGGAGAAGTTGAGAAGGACCTATGACGGTGTGGGGAACAACTTACGGGTCTTCCAGATAAAGGGGGAGATTGATGACACCGTACAGGGAGAGAAGACGGTGCAGGAGTATACCACGGAGTTGGAGCGTCTGTGGTTGGATTATGATCACTCCTCAGATCGGGCGAGCTGCGGGGACCCTAAGTGTAAGGAGAGACAGGTGTGTCTGCAGGAGAGGACGATGAAGTTCCTCAAAGGGCTGACTGCAGCTTTCGCACAGAGGACGGCCCTACTTCTAGCCTAACCAAAGATCCCTAGCCTTGAGAGGCTATCTCAGCCATGATCCAGGAGGAGACACGCATCAGGCTGCAAGCCGGGACAGGTGGTCCCCCCGAAGCAAAGTCAGCACTAGCGATCACCAGCTCAGGTAACACAGGATCTAAGGGAGAGCCCTGGCAGCATAACCGGCAGTGCTACAACTGTGGGAAGATGGGTCATCATCGGTATGCTTGTACCAAACCACCTAGGGAGGGAGATTCAGGTGGTGGACGAGGACCGTTCGGCGGACGAGGATATAATGGAGGATGTGGTCGTGGTCGAGGGGGTAGACGAGGCGGCCGAGGAGGTTATCGGGCGAACCTCCTGATATCAGAAGGGAACGGAGAAGCTGATGGCACCTTTACTGTGGAGGACCAGGCACTGGGAGACATGAGGAGTAGAACAGAGGAGGCGTCCACCTCATTCTTTGTTAGGGGCAACGCTGCCATGTATGCCCATCCATCAGAAGGTACTGACGAATCACTTGCCTTTGCGTCTATCTCTTTCCTTAAAACATCAGACTGGATTATCGACTCGGAAGTATCTCGGCATGTGACGGGGAATGCTAGTGAGTTTTCTTCCTACACTCACCTAGCATCAGCAGACAGCATTCAGACAGCTGATGGCACTTTCCAGCCAGTGGTCGGTAAGGGTACTGTTAATTGTACAGGTTCAGTAAGATTATCCAATGTTTTACATGCTCCATCCTTTCCAGTCAGTCTCTTGTCCATTAGTTCTATAATCCTCCAACTAAAATGTATTGTTTCTTTTGATATTCCTAAGGTGACCTTCCAGGAGAAAGGGACAGGACGAAGACTTGGGACTGGCACTTGGCATGAGGGACCGTGGTACCTAGATCGAGAAGGACTGGACTCAGCATTGGTATCTATGGCAGAGAAGGCTGGCATGGAAGGACTGCAGCAGAGGACTGAGGATACCTTGATACTCCATCATCGGAGGATGGGACATTCTTCCTTTGATACTCTAAGTAAGTTGTATCCAGAGATTTATGCAAAAACAAATAAAGAGAAATTAGTATGTGATGCGTGCGAGTTAGGAAAACTTACTAGGAGCTCATATGTTGGCACGGGTCATAGGAACACTTTTGCTTTTGAGGTAGTACATTCTGATGCCTGGGGTCCATGTGCTACTAACACTATGAATGGTTACAAGTACTTTGTTTCTTTCATTGAGTGTGCCTCTCGTGTTACCTGGTTATATTTGATGAAAAATAAGAATGATGTACCTGCTTGTTTTCGGGATTTCCATAATCATGTCCAGACTCAGTACAAAGCAGTTGTGAAGGTACTGAGGTCTGACAATGGAAAGGAGTATACCAACAGGACGCTTGCAGAATACCTGTCAGCACACGGAATACAGCATCAGACCACCTGTGCATACACACCAGCACAAAATGGAGTTGCAGAAAGGAAAAACAGACACCTTCTGGAGGTCGCAAGAAGTATGATGATCGACATGAATGTCCCACAGAGTCTGTGGGGGCATGCAGTGTTGACAGCAGCTCAACTCATCAACAGGATGCCCTCGAAGGTCCTCGGATGGAAGTCCCCATGTGAGGTATTGCAAGGCAATAATAGTGGGATACTCCCACTAAAGGTGTTTGGGTGTGTGTGTTTTGTGAAGGACAACAGGCCATCAGTTGGGATGGGATATCAGCAGATCAATGCTGATCATACTGTGTTCTTCCGTCGGAGTGGAGGCCACATCACCATGCTTGCGGTGTATGTGGACGATATGATTATCACAGGAGATGATGAGCAGGAGATCGCCTAACTCAAAGGAAAGCTTGGCAAGAAATTTGAGGTGAAGGATCTCGGCCTTCTTCGGTACTTCCTTGGGATTGAGATTGCTCGAGAAGCAGAGGGGATTGTTCTCTCTCAAAGGAAGTACGCACTGGACCTTCTCACCGAAACTGGGATGTTGGGGTGCAAACCTGCAGCGACACAAATAGATCAGAGGTTCAAGATTGATGCTGAGGCTGGAGAACCAGTTGATCGGGACAGATACCAGAGACTGGTTGGCAAGTTGATCTATTTGAGCCACACACGTCCTGATATCTGCTTTGCAGT
The DNA here is from genome assembly GCA_036927795.1 of Iris macrosiphon. Lineage (NCBI taxonomy): Eukaryota > Viridiplantae > Streptophyta > Magnoliopsida > Asparagales > Iridaceae > Iris > Iris macrosiphon. Next base: position 205,572,298 of record JAYESA010000008.1, read on the forward strand.
AAGTGTGGTGAGCAGCTACATGCATGACCCACGGAAGGGTCATATGGATGCAGTGTACCAGATTCTGAGGTACTTGAAAGGTGCTCCCGGGAAGGGACTAATATTCAGGAAGAACAATCACGTGAGCATCGAGGGCTACTGTGATTCTGACTGGGCTAGTTGTGCTGATGACAGGAGATCTACCTCGGGATATTGCATATTTGTAGGAGGTAACTTGGTCTCCTGGAGGAGTAAGAAGCAGTCTGTGGTGGCCAGATCGACAGCTGAAGCAGAGTACAGAGCTATGGCCTTGGGAGTTGCAGAGCTGCTATGGTTGAAGAATATGCTGGTGGAGCTGAAGCTGGATCAAGGAGCCAAGATGAAGTTGTGGTGTGACAATCAGTCAGCTATTAGTATCGCCAACAATCCAGTACAGCATGACAGGACCAAACACATCGAGATTGATAGATTCTTCATCAAAGAGAAGCTGGATAGTGGATTACTGGAGCTTGGCCATGTTCCAACCAGGGATCAAGTAGCAGATGGACTAACCAAGGGACTCGCCTCGGTGAACATGATTAGAGGATGTGACAAGATGGACTTAGTGAATATCTTTCACCCATCTTGAGGGGGAGTGTTGATATGGTATGTTGGGTGTCATATTTAAGTATAGTATAAGCACATGGGAATATCCTGAGGACATATTTGGGATGCCAGCCAATGAGACAATCATTATGACAATAATCTCATAATGGAATATCCTGTGACATATTCCGGCATCCCAAATATGTCCTCAGGATATTCCCATGTGCTTATACTATACTTAAATATGACACCCAACATACCATATCAACACTCCCCCTCAAGATGGGTGAAAGATATTCACTAAGCCCATCTTGTCACATCCTCTAATCATGCTCACTGAGGCGAGTCCCTTGGTTAGTCCATCTGCTACTTGATCCCTGGTTGGAACATGGCCAAGCTCCAGTAATCCACTATCCAGCTTCTCTTTGATGAAGAATCTATCAATCTCGATGTGTTTGGTCCTGTCATGTTGTACTGGATTGTTGGCGATACTAATAGCTGACTGATTGTCACACCACAGCTTCATCTTGGCTCCTTGATCCAGCTTCAGCATGACAGGACCAAACACATCGAGATTGATAGATTCTTCATCAAAGAGAAGCTGGATAGTGGATTACTGGAGCTTGGCCATGTTCCAACCAGGGATCAAGTAGCAGATGGACTAACCAAGGGACTCGCCTCAGTGAGCATGATTAGAGGATGTGACAAGATGGGCTTAGTGAATATCTTTCATCCATCTTGAGGGGGAGTGTTGATATGGTATGTTGGGTGTCATATTTAAGTATAGTATAAGCACATGGGATTATCCTGAGGACATATTTGGGATGCCAGAATATGTCACAGGATATTCCATTATGAGATTATTGTCATAATGATTGTCTCATTGGCATTATATAGCCTTACAGTCATTAATACAATGATCTCAATCAATAAAATCATCAACTAATTTCAACAAATTATTATCACAGCCAGTTGGCATGTATGTAAACCTACCCTCTACAATTTAAGCTCACGCGAGCAAGAAGCACCCTCCAAGTTCCCTTATACTATAAAGAATGGTAAGATGACACAATTGGCTTTAGGAAATTGCATTCATCTCTATGACACATTAAGCAAACGAGTGAAAAGAAACATAACTCCCGTAAGTAATACATAACAAATTTTAATATATAGAATGATTATTATCTTAAATGTCAACCAATTAAAATAAGGTACATGCGCACCTGTAACAAAGTTCGTAGAGCCTTTTTCCGGAAAATAGTGGTTGATGGAGGATGTGGGGTGGACGGCACTTCCCATTGTTTACTATTATCCCTACACACACCCCAGTGAACAACCACATCACCAGGAACATCAGTGTCAATATGTACAAGATTCTTATTTGTCTCGACACTTTTCTTCACAACAACTGTCATGGAGTTCTGAACAAAATGCTCTTTTGAAATAGAAAATTCTTCATAAAATCCTGAAATTTGTGGACTCTGCTGAATTGTATCTTTGCTATCCTCCACTTCCGTACGAGAGCCTTCAGGATTAAACAACAAACTTGATATCTGATCCAGCCCTCCTACAAAATACAAAGAGCAAACATGATCTTTGTCATCAACAGATCCATATTCATGAACTGTACTTACTTTATAAGGTATCAAATATATAGCTGGGAAGGCTAATATAAATGATGGAACCTTCTGCGGAGACTCTCCTAAACCAGTCTGTTTTCCCTCTAAACCACTTATATGCTAAATCACCAAACTATTTCTCCAAAATTTGGGGTGTCATGGTAATATTACATGAGAAAAGGACTCAATATGCTTGAAGGACAAAAATATGGTATATCTTTCACTCGTGATACACAGCCCAAACTATTTTTCGGTGATTATTTTCATTTTATTTATATGACAAATCAGTATATCATTCAAAGTAGAACGTCTTCAAAAAATTGTGACTTGGCTACCAGCAATGTTGTGTTTCCCTTTCAAATCAAAAGGATTCAACGGACTGCATATAAAGTGGAATTGACAAGGAAGTCAAAAACCATAAAACATTTCATGAAGAAAAAAATTGCTATTCTGATATTCCGAATTTAAAGGTAATAGAGGACAGCTGAGAAGTATAACAATACAGAAAACACTAATAAAATCAATTGCTTGCTTTATCAAAGCATGATAAAAGAAGGTCAAAATTTTATAATAGCTTGTATGTTTAAGTTAAATCACTGTTCCATACAAATAGAACATAAGCTGCAGGATCCCTTTCATGCACCAGGTCTGGCATCCTAATGCTTTGGTACCAATTCAAGAAAATGCAACTGAACATTTGTACAATGTTTACAGAATGAAGAGAAAATTTATTTATTGTGTGTTTCCTTGTCTATAATTGATGTGCTGTTGTATGTGCACAGTGCACCAATCAAGACTTCAAATACTAAAGAAATACAAAAACACAAATGATTTTCAACATTGTGATAGAGAAGGTTTGTAGCATATGATTTACTTGTCAACGTGCACTGACACGTTCTAAAATTTCCAGAACATAAATCCCTCTCCACAATTTAATCAGGTCCTACTTACTGCCACTGCATGCTACTAGATGTGAATTAAAGAACAATATTACCTATAAATGTCAATAAAGTTTGCAGATATTTAACTGTCAGGCCTTTTATCTACGCTCAGCTCAGTAAATAAGATTTGCAGGCAATATACATATTAAAACAATCCAATTGATCATAAATGTTTAGTTATGACGCGGTCTCCTGTATAAACTATGGGTTACCTGGCCAAATGCTGAAGCTCTTTTTTCTACGTACAGTGTCTTCCTTTTCTTCAAGTGATTTCATCAAAGGAATTCTGAAATCTCTACCTTTGTGCTGAAACCACGCTCCTGTTTTCTCTTCCTGATGCAGCAAAGCATAATTATACAATAGATGCTCCAATTTATTTTATTGCAACATTCCCGCGAAATAATAGAACTATAAAAAAGACAAAATGCAGACAATAATAGTCCATCGGAAGCATAAGTCATGAAAGGAGGCATGTGGATAAGATCAAGTTAAACAAGAATGTTTCTGCTGGCACAAAAAAGGAAAGTAAAAAAGATTTCTGCAATGATATATTAAAAGTCATGATAAAAAAAATGCTGAAACAAGGAGGATATTTACCTTCAAAACAAAATGAATAGCTTCTATAGTACTACTGATATCAAAATCAATCTGCACTTCATGAAGAATCTTCCCATTCAACACAGAAGAAGATTTCTTTAATGGTGTCTCTATTGCATAATCCTGAAGTTAGGAAAGTATACTGTGAATAGAATATCATAATATGTCAGTACCAAAGAGAGATTGATTGCCACAATGCAAAATAACTACCTTGATTGTTACAGAGCCCGGAGGTCTCATTTCTGGAGGAGGTTGATCCCATTCACTGCAATTTAGCAAGGGAGGATTAAAAAGTGCATTTGAATTCCTATGCACCGTAATACACAGCGAAATATATAAGCTTTACATTTAAGTCATTGTGTTCAACGATTTCAAGCAACGAATGGACATAATCTAAGCTACAGAAATGGTAACATAATTAAAATGGGTTCACATTTGTCTAATTATTTGAAGTGTACAATTAGTTTCTAGTTCAACAAATCATCGTGACAAGGAGATGTTACAAAAATTAATGAGTTGTCAAATTGCAGACCAACTATGATGGAACTTGGTGGTTCAAGTTTTGGTCTTTTATACAATACTTTTTCACAAATCGTTTCTTTTAGGTCTGGAGTTGTTCAAATGTATCTAGAACTCTTCTTGTTATATTATAATATTTAGTAATATATAAAAATGTTAGCTCTGATTTCATTCCCACAAATCATACAGATTTACCCTTTCCAACCATTTCCTTTTGCCTCGGTCACTTCGGACTAAAATATTTTTTCAAAATATTCCATAAAAGTGGTAGTTTCCGAAACTCTACGGAACAATTTGATTGCAATTACTTTCATCCCAAACTCCATTTGGTGCCAACGCAAGAGGCGGGCTTGAACTCAAGGGGCGGGCCAAGTGGTTTCCATGTTTTTCTCCAAACGTGCCATTCATTTCAGGGTTCAAATGGGCATTTCAGAAACGCTAGTACAAAAAACAATCCAGAATTGGCGTTTGAGCAAACGGGATAAAACATAACTGCAATCCAATCCAAATTAGGCCTACAATTCTTTTTGAAATTGTGCTTTGGAAATATATACCAAAATACCATTTTTTATGTAATATTTTTTAGAAATAGCATCATAATAGTCGAAATTTGCACTTCAACGTAGACAGTAAAACCTACCAAAATCAACTAGTATCAATTTTAGTTTATATGGAGAAAAGGTTGCATCTTTGGCAATCCAAGAGCGAATGTAACAACAATCGTAAGAAAATAAAGCAAGTAAACCTGCCGAAATCATCGGAATAGGTGACTCCCCAGTGCAAGATCCACTCCCCATCGAGATCGCACCCCACGATCAGCTTCCACTTCGATCCCCCCTCTTCTTTAATGTCCAATCTCACCGAGATCCTCCCTTCCTCCTAAAAACCCAACCAAAATCCTCTCAAGCATTCTCAAAATCTCTACAAATAGTAAGGATCAAAATCACACGAAAACAAAAACAAAAAATACCGATTGGATTCGTTTCAGCTGGAACGTCTCCGAGAAGAGGACCCCGGACTTCTCGGCGAGGGGCGGGGACTGGGAGGAGGAGGCGAGGCTCGATCTCGGGGCCGGGAGGACGCGGTGGCGGGGAGGACCGGAGCTGGAGAGGACTCGGGAGCTCCGGCGAGGGATCGCGCGGGAAAATTTGGGGGCGGTTAGTCTGTGGAGGGGGAATTTAGGATTTTGCAATGGGGGTTGGTGGAGAATAGGCTTCCATCGAACGATCGACATTGGTGGAGGAGGAGGAGGAGGAGGAGGAAAGAGAGAACAGAGCGAAGAGTGAAGAGGAAAAGGAGGAGAGAATTATAAATATGTAACCCTTTTTTTTTATGGAATAATAATAAATGAAGCGTGGGTGGATGATATGGAGAGGAAAATCCTAGCATAGCGGAGATCTGGTGTTCTGTTCCGGTATACGCAACACTTTTGTTTGTCCAATAGGTTATAGACAGGTGTACTGAATTGCGGAAGCACGTGGTATGGTTTGCTTTGCGTACACGTATCATCCGCTTTGGGTACAGGCGTTTGACTAATATCGTCTTCTGGGTCAGGGTGTGTATTGGACCGGTCTGAACCGGCCCGTGGTCCGAGTTAACAGGGTTTGATCGGATCCGTTTCGCACCGGACTTAATCCGAGTGGAGAGGCGGGCCGGGTCGGTCCAGCCCGATCATAAACAACTCTGGCCCAGTCCGGACCCATGATCCGGTCAGGGGATGACCGGGTCGAACCGGTCTGGGTCCGGGCCGGCTCATGGTCGGGCCGGACAGGTCAGATTTTTTTTTAAAAAAATTAGTTTATTTATATGTATTTTATATATAATCTATATGATATAACTTATAAGTTATATGTTAATAAATTCAAGTTAAAATTTATAGATTTTTTTTTACTGAAATTTTTTTTATAATTTGAAATTTATAAGTTATTTTTTAGAATGTTTTACTTTAAGTATAAATTTATTTGAAATTTATAAGTTATTTGTTAGAAAACTTTTTATATAACTTTAAGTATAAATTTATTTGAAATTTATAACTTATTTTAAGTATAATTTAAAATTTATAAGTTATATGTTAAGTATAATTTGAAATTTACAAATTTATTTGTTAGAAATTTTATTTAATTTCTTTATAACAATATTTATATAACTTTAACTATAAATTAAAATTAAAATATTTATAAGTTGAATTCTTTTTTTTTAAAATTAATAACTTCTAAAAAAATGTATAAATCTTTTTTTTTATTTAAATATAAAACTATAAGTATATAAAGAAGTGATTTATATAGACATAAAGAAGTTAAATGTAAACAACTAACAATATTAAGTAAGAAAACATTGAATTTATTTTATTAACGGCAATTAAATTATAAATATATTATAACATTAAGTAACAAAAAAATTAAAAACTTGTAAATGTTATTTTATTTGCATAAAGCTTGTAAAAAAATGTACAAGTCTTTTAAAATAATTTTGTCGTCCGTCGTTCGTCTTTCGTTGAAGTTTATTGCTCAGCTCCTCCTCCAGTAGCGTCATCTATGTAACGACCCATTACGTTCAAGCGGACAGCCGATTTAAACAGAGCAAGTGCAACGACCCGACCATTTTTCCCAGCAAGAATACTCGTTTAAGGCAAAGGATTTTCAGACTTTGCCCTTCGGGAGTTCAGACTTAGACTTTCAAGGCCCGCTCGGAGTATCGCTCGACCGAGGCGAATCATCGCTAAGGTGGGTGGCTACGATGAACTTGTCTTTGCTTAGCCAGCACACTTAAAATCTGGACGATACATGTTAGTCGCTAGGTGAATCACCCCATGCATGCTAATAAAGAATACAACACACCTAGCTAAGGAAATAATCACATCTTGTATTGTTTGTGTTAGAACATTGAAATGAAACTTGACTTATAAATAGACCCTTGCATGCTACATTTGCTTTGTGCAAGTAAATCCCGCTATGCCTCGAGTAAGATCGTTATATACTCTCCGTAGTGCACTGTTTACTTGTTTACACTGTACACAGGTAGATTATGTTGCTCGATATGTCCCTGTAGGTTTCACTCATCGCTTTACCCTTAGACCCTTGCCAACGTAAATGCTTATGTTTCATTCAAATGCATGTTTGTCTGCTTACTTTGTAGTTTGTACTCGTTGCCTCGTTTCAATGCTTGCCACACAAATTTATGCCACAATCAAGTAACACTATCTATATCGTACAAGCATCTAGTTAGCCAGAAGACTATCAAATAGTCCTTTTGTGCAATATGAACCTGCAAGTGTACGGGACCGTTAGGTCGCCAAGGCAGTCCCCGAACTAGGAGAATGCATCAAGTCAAGTTGAACTCTGAACGAGAATCATGCCAAAGAAGCAAAAAACACAACTCGTGGAGCAATACTCGTTCAGAGCAAGAATCAAGATTTAAGCATGTCGTGAATCTCGTGCATCTCGTGAATCTGGAAGACCCAAGACTTGCATGTCGCGGACAACTTGGAAACAAGAGAGATTTTCGGATCTCGTTCCACGGACGGTCTCTGGGGCACCAGGGACGATCTGATCCGGATGGAACTCATGCAATTTTAATCGTGTGGAGCAGGATGGCGTATGCGCTTCACGCTGCGCCATTCTCGCTCTAAGACTGATAGTCTCATGTGCTCGACGTGATGGTTTGTAGCGCCTTATGTGCTTTCGTTGCATTCCATCCTCGTCAATGACTATAACTCGTCCTTTATGGCTATGTCAGCGACTCATGTTCATATAGATAAGTCATCCTCGTTTAGCGGCAATCCGCGTGCGAGTCATTGCATCTCATCCAGCAAATCAAAATACCCAAATGATATGAGTATGATTGATACACTTGAACATCTTCTGCAACACGCCTTCTAATCTGTGTAACTCGTGCTCCTAAAACAAAACCTCGCTCACGACACTTGTGTTTGCTTATGCAATTGTCCCTGGATTTTATTATATATGCTCGTGCTTGATTTAACTTGGTTTTCCTTGGACAGGGAAGGACGAATGGTAAGTTGGTAAGTCTCGCTGTGTTCCCTTTTATATCGTGCGGTGCACTGCCACACGAATTAGGCTATTCATTGTGCCATAAAACTTATCCTAAGGTAAGACTAGAAAGATAACTTAATAGATGGTGCACAGAACCTATATAACATGCTTGGATTTGTCGAGCGGGCAATAATCCTCCCCACAAGTGCATTCATGTACTAATAACCCACCAGATTGCTTGTAGGATGCGGGAGAACCTCTTTCGGTGCAGAAATTTCCTTCGTGTGTGCTAAGGCGTGGAGTTCACTCTGGAGCCTTGGAATGTTGCGTCCGGAACTGAAGCACATATACAAGACATAATATTGGAACATCGCCTATGTATCATTCCACAATTGTAGCCACTTGGCACACTTTTACTGTTTCGAGAGATAGAGGCTTGAGCGACTTGTAATCTCGGCCTAGCGCCGCTTGTAACACTTGTTCAATATCAATAAAGAGCTTATTTTACTTATATATTTGTGTTATTCAATGCTTCCGCTATTGACGACTCTGTGAACTTGTTACCAATCGCCTATTCGTTTCTTATTTCGCTGTACTCAAACTATTTGTGCGACTCTATGGATTAGACATTTTACAGTATGTTCGGATCATGGCCTTGTACGGACGCAGCTTGTGATCGTGCGGCATCATGTCTAGATGGGAATGATCATCCCGCGGGAGCGCTGGCACGGTGATTCGTGTCACGACCCAATTCCGTAGAATCGTTTGAGGCATCCCCCGAATCGTGACCGCCGTGCGGGCCTGGAGTTGCGCCCGCACAAGGCTTTAATGATTTGCATAGCAAGCACATATTCAGAGTACGCAGATAAATTGAAACACAGATTTGAAACATGGAAAAGTTCTCTTTATTCATAATGAACATCTATTACAAACTCCTGAACGAGTCAGCTAATATGCCGAACGGCTTACAAAAGAGATGACTCAAAATGAGATAGCAGTCCTTTACATTACATCCTTTTATAAACTCAAAATGATAAAGACCTCCAGGCTGGAGGATAGCTTTGCCACGGAGCTGCATTTGTGTATGAAGAGTTGCAGCTTCGGACTTCAAAAGGCTTCAAGGGCGCGGTGAAGATGCGCCAACAGCTGGACTGGATCGGGAAGACGACTTCGGCTCCTCGCTCGGTTCGCCTTAGTGCGGAGAACCTGTTTCAACGAGGGTCAGCATATCGAAATATGCTGGTGAAGGCGAGCTAGCCGAACTATACCAATCAATACGTTGTTTTAATGAAGCATGCATATTTGTGGGTTTCTATCTTGCCTTAGTTCATTTACAAGTAAGCAGCATATAGAATTTACTGAAATGAACGTGCCACCGTTCGGTGGATTTTACCTGCCCGTCTGAATTACCTGCACAATACTTACCATGCCTTCCCTGCCATGAAGACACAAGTTAGTTTACAACAGGTTTAAATATACACGTTGGGATCACTGGCTAGAAGCCATAATAGACCGTTTAGTCTTTGAACGAGGATGGTGTGCAACGAAGCACGTGAGGCGCTGCACGCCATCCCGTTCGCACGTGAGACTATCGTGAAGTTCCGCCCGGACCGGATCGGTGCCAGTGTCCCAGCGACCGTCCGCGGAACCCGTTACCTTGTGCACAAGTTGTCCGTGATCAATCGTTCGTGGCACGTTAACGTTGATGCAGTTGAGGCACGTTAACAAGATAAGCAACATTGCATGATTCGTTTTGCATAGTCTTCCTGACAGTTTATTTCATAACAAGTGTATTCCATACTTAGCACAATTTATGGAAGAAGATACATTCTAAATAAACTTGAAGCATGTATAGAACATTTAAAATGAACAAGCATGCAAATTGAGTAACCGTTTCCCAGTTAAGTGACAAGCATAAATATCCAAGTCTATTCTCTTTTATCTTGGTTTCTTTTATTATTAACTTGGTATCGTTGATCGGGGCAAGGGAGTGAAGCTTGGAAGCAGGGCTAGCTAATCGGGTTGGTATCCACTCACTTGGTTGGAAGAAAAGGAGAAGGAAAGAGGCGCTTCACGACTCCGCTCGCAAGCCGCCTACTGCTCGTTCACCTGCACACGAACAGCTTGATCAATACTTCTTCCTCTCTTTCCAATCTCGGAATTGAAGTGCAGTTCAATGAACGAAAACAATGAAAACCATCGAAACCATTCAAGAAAAACAAGCAAATCCCAAAACCAACTCAAAGCACGAAAGCAACAAGCGACATCGAAAACCGAGGCAATAAAAGATAGCAGCGGAGAGGTCCCTCCTGACTCTGCCGCTAAGCCGATCCTTGGGGCGCAGTCCACTGAATATGGGAATCGATTCCGAAGAAACAAATCCATAACGAGGACGAGTTCTTAATTCAATCTATCCCGATCGAACGATACTGTTTGTGTTTCTTAGCCGCGCTCCCCGCACTAGGGGAACGGGGCGCTACATCCTACCCAACCAATTGGAAGTTTTGTCCCGAAACTTAAGAACAATGCTTACCGTTAGGGATTATCTCGTCGAGGACGACGATCAGGAATGTTCGGGCAGGAATTTATGGCATGGCCTAGATTGCCACAAGCAAGACATAACCCAAGTCTCTTACGACATTGATTAATGGTGTGCCCAGATTTCTTACAGAAGTTACACCATTCTTGATTTCCTCTCCGGGGACCGCCGTGGTTAGGGCGCTTTGCAGCGATGTTTTCTCTATCGTTGCCTTGGCGTTTGTGATTGTAGGTATGCACAGCGCCGGTGGAAATGTGAGGATACTGCGGTTCGAGAGATAGTGCGTGATTCATGACTTCACGCATTGTCCCGTACTGATTATTGACCACGTGCGAATGGATGGCAGGACGTAGTCCACCTTCAAACCTTCTAGCTCGACTCGCTGCATCAGGTAAATAGGCCCTAGTGAATTTGGAGAGTCGGTTGAATTCGGCGGAGTACTGCTTCACAGTCATACTGCCCTGCCTCAGTTGTACGAAATCATTTTCTATTTGACGTTGTACTGGAGGGGGTATAAACTCCTCTTCAAACGCGGCACGAAAAGTCGTCCACAAGATCGCCTCCTCTCCGTGATCAAATTGGAGAGATCGTCGATGCACGTCCCACCAATCGTGTGCGTTGAGGCGGAGCTGTAGTTGCGCGCAGGAGACGCGCTTCTCTTCGGGGACCTCTAGCAGAGCGAAGTGATCTTCTAGTTCTGCTAGCCAATCTAGAGCTACCACTGGGTCCTCAGTCCCGTTGAATGGGGTGTTGCAGACTTTCTTGAAGTGGCCCAGTGTCACGACCCGCACCCGGAAATTCGGGCACGAGTGCGTGGGTACGTCCAGCCTACGCCGCAGAGTCGGCGGTAGTACGCTGTCTAGGTCAAATCCATATTTACTAAACTAGCTCATTCATAATTAACATAGGCAAGATAATAATGAGAACAGAAACTTAAGATTGCAACTGAAATAAATATGACAATAGATTCAAATGTTTTAGTACAGAAATTCAGAATAAAATCGGGGACAAACCCGATTAATAAGATAAGAAACATAAATAAAAGATAGCTACTGCTAGCTACTCAGCAGCAGGGGTCTCCTGGGTGGGATCTGGCTCCTCATAAGTATCATCTGTACCCTCATAGGGACCATAATATGTAGGGGCAAGGTCCTCATCATCGCCTAAATCAACAGATCCAGTCAGGAAAGGAGCAAAGTACACAGTGCACAACAAGATTAAACTAAATATTTATGATAATTAAATTGAGTATCATGTTGAGAAACTGCATAAAAGAACATCAATACCTCAGAGTTAAAGCTGTAAACAGGAATATGAGAAAACAGAATTAAATGAAACAGGAAATGAAACTACAACAGTCAGCAAGAAATATAACATGACCAGAAACTATCTGTGTGAACTTGTGTTTATTTTTAGAATACATAGTTGGCATGTAGGGGTTTATAAGGCTAATCCGGCCGTCATAAATGGCTATTAAACAGAGAAAATTGAGATCCGACTGAGGTACAGTCGCGTACAAACAGCTATTAAACATGACAAGGGGAAGGGTAAACTACATGCCTTCTAGTATTCTCCCACCCGACATGAAAAACAAGACATGAACTCCAATATTCAAGACATAAAATCCAGTATTCCTAACACTAGGTGTAATCATCAAGGGTACTAGTAAAGCAGGGAATTAATGATCACAATATAAAGATTTAACTTGAAGTGCAGGTACTTGCCTGTTGTTTGGATCTGATTAATTGGTTCTTGGAGAAATTTCCAGAGATGAGTCCAAAAGCTGAAATAGACATTACCATCACGCTCAGAAGATGTCAAATAGCTAGAAACGCCTGTCCTTGGGTCCAATTTGGAGACAAGGGCAAAAACGGCAGTTTCGGATCAAAACGGGGTCCGCCGGTGGGCCCGCTTTGCACCGAAAAACGTGTCTGGGTCAATGGTCTCCAAATTCACCAAACTTAGTGTCAACAGGTTAGGAACGCTGATAAGAACCCAACGGAACTTCCAAATTTGGATTCCGATGAGCCGATCACAAAATCGTCCGTCGAACGGGGCTTGTGGGGCCCACGACACGCGATTTTTTCAACGTTCTCAGAATCGAACCAAACTTGACCCACATGACCAGCGTATCGCTACGAGTCCGATGGCGTAAGTTTCGTCTCGATCAACTATTGCATCCCCAAACTCAGTCTCGTACTGTGCCTCAGCGCAGAACTATCCCGGTAGCACGAGGAACGATATAATCTTTCCTCTATGAAAATTTAGGTTGAGACTAAATCATTTCAGTTGCCACACTCATCCATGCGAATCCGAACATTTTTCTTTGCAGCTGCATCCGAGTTATGCATATCGCTAAGTCTGGATCGTACCCATATTCAAGGCGTCCCCCAAATATGTGTATTTCAACCAAGCTCAGTGACAGCTAAGTCTGACAAGCTACTCGTGAAAATCTTTTGAAACGCAGATCGTCCTGCTATTTGAATGATCGAACTCTTGTTCGATCCAGCTATCGTCTTATCCTTTACCGTCGTGTAACCTATCCAACCAAATCAATTATCACCCGAGTCCTATCTCACCTTACGTTTGTTTCAACGCGAACATTGCTAGTGTATATTCCCAATTCCAAATTCTAACTCTAAGTCTTGTTGCCCCAGTTCTATCATTCTTCCCGAACGATACTCTGAAGTCAGCCACTCCAGTTTAACTCAAGGCATTGGGTCGTCTGCCTAGTCCCTAGGCCAGCACACACAGTCATAGGTACAACTCAAGTTTGCGACTCATCGCGCAACCGTGTTGCACAACGCTCGCCCCAAACACCCTAAGGTCAAATCATTGTTCCTTTACACGGGTATTCTACCCAAGCTCGTTTCACTCAGATTTCTAAACATCGAGCACAGATCACCCTATCACACCAACACGCTCGTTCAACCGAACCCACGATACGCCCACGTTGCAGGTTCAACTCATCGATTCACATACTATATCTCTTTCATCTCGTTTAATAGGATTCACCAATCCATCATTTTCTACGCCTGTATCATCAAGCCACAATTCCATTATAAACCATCGATGTATATCATGAACTCTAAGTCGTCCAGCACAATCTACGTATCCGTTCATGAAAACGTCCAACATCTCTTACTTTACGTTTCTAGGCTAACTCCTCAAGAAAAATCCTTAGACTCATTTTCTTAGTCTACTCTTAGCATTCCTCAAACAACTAAGATCAATTCCCAAACCCAAGTCTATCCCATTGATACGTTCCATTCATCGAGTTCGTTTTGGAATAATCACCGAGCCTGTTCTCTTGAGTTTGCTTATCCCTACCGTACGTGAAATCACCACGCCGACGCTCCCGCAGGATAATCGTTCTCGCTGGGACAGATTTCGAATATTATCTTCCTGAACTTGATTTCAAGATCGTTCTTCCAAACTCCAAGCCAAATCTATTACCGCTTAACTCAATCCATCAAAATCATAATTCTTTCCACTTGCATCAATCCGAGCTATCTTCCAACCATTGTTATAGTCTAAAATCCCAAAATTTGAAATCATCGCATTTGTACTCAAACCGAATTCTATCGAGCGATATCCTACTCAAATCCAAATTTTCCATGCACGTTTTCATTCGTTCACTCCATTATTTCTAATTGCACTTATTTCGATCGCATCTCAGATTATTCAATCTCGACTCAAGTTTGTAATTCGCTTGTTTCAACTCAAACTCGTTCGTACAATCCTTTAAGTCTTTTCCGACCATGATATCGATTTCCAATTGCCCTGAATTTCTATTCGTTGTAAGCCTTATCCCTTATTCAACTCATTGTAACTCGTTCAAACCAAACATTGCATGCTTTCTCCGAGTTCGTTTACTTGCTAGACACTGTTTATTTATACTAAGGCTTTACCCAATCTCGTCGCTTGTCGCTAGACTCGCTTAACTCTCCGAATCCACGACTTCGTTCAAGCATTTCTAAGCCGACAATTACACCACTCCGGGTTCGAGTCATACTCCCTGAATCTTTACAACTCATTATATCCACAAATTGCATAATCGAACAGGGGACTTATCGCATACACTACTCAGGAATTGAGTCATCCTAATAACTCCTGATTCGCGTTCGCATCCTTCACTCGTATGCCCAATTCGTTCCTTAGAACTCCAACACAGTCCCTATTTATCGCCTTAGCGATCTTAGACTCGTACACACCTCTATTCATAGTCCTCTATATAGACTATGCTTCAAATCATAACTTATCGCTATGAATAACCGTCCAACTATATCTGGAAATTCCCTACACGATTTCCATTACTCGCCTTAGCGGCAATCCGATAACGTCTCTATCGATTTCCCTCCAAGTCAACTTTATTCTCATCCCAACAATACCCAATTCTCGCTACAACTCACTAGCACCAAGGGTCTTGGTGCACGATACTCAACACAGCTCGGCCAAAAGGCCATGTGCAAAGACCACTGTCCGAACGATATACCGTCTCGCACTCTACTCGCTTGGTGTTTTCATATAGACATATAACTTGCCGATTATAACACGAGTCTCCTCTCACAACGTCCTCTATGAGTTGGGACAAAAGCCCTCAGATCATAATCCCGTCCAAGCAATCGTATAATTCCCACGCACTTTTCAAAAATATTCAGACTTATTGTATGAAACGCATCTCATTTTGGCCAAGCGAATTCAAGGGTCTACTCGGAAGGAACAAAGTCCTCTTTAGAAACTTTCTTTGTGAGATCAAAGGATCTGAAGCATGCTCTGATACCAATATGTCACGCCCCGATTTTGCCTAATCAATAATCGTCCCCCGGGCGTGATGCCGTGCACGCGTAGGGCGCGCGTGCACAAGGCCTTAGGCATAAGAATATTCTTTAGATCAATGCAACAGAGTAGACAAATAAGATAACACAAGGTTGAGGCATAGAAAAGTTTCTCTTTTATTTATAATGAACATCCGGTTACATTGCTTGACTCAAAAGTATAAAATGTCCCATGGGCTTACAAACTTGGACGCAAAATGAGATAGCCGATCCATACATTATGTCCCTTTACATAGCTTCAAAACCACAAAACACCTTGGGTGCGGGTAAGCACCATCGCCTTAGCGTTATTTCCGCAACGGGAGAGAGAGGAAGGCATCTAGCTTTGAGCCTCCATAGTCTTGGCCCCGACCCGCCAAGAATCCCAAAAGTCCGGAGAGAGCTTCAGTTCCTCGCCGCGTTGCCTTGCGCCGGGGAACCTGCTACAACGAGGGTCAGTACTTCGAAAAGTACTTGTGAAGGCTAGCTGCTCAACTTTACCAAGCTCTTTAGATGAGTTTAAATGAACATACAACATTTATGTTCTTAGGTGAGTTTCTATTCTTGCCTAGTTCAGATTTCATTTAGCAGGTATGCAAGAACAAAATAACATAACTTCACATGCCACCGTTCGGTGGCTTTACCTGTCCCGTCTGAACCACCTGTACAATTTACCATAGCCTTCCCTGTCACGAAGACATAGTTAGTCTGCACAGTTTAAATATACACAACATCTTTCTTTGTTGTTCTACCAGCCATCATGGGTTTAGTCTGGGCTGGCGGCGACGCTTGCAGCGCGGGTAGCTAGCCCCGCTACAATTCCCCGCTCCCAGGACTAAGAAAGTAGATTCCGCCCGGGTCGAAACGGCCCGGTGCCCCGGTAACCGCTCGCAGGAACCTGGATCCCTTGTGCACAAGAATTCCCATGACCATATCTATGACTCTACCTCATAGATTTACTTACTAGCCAATGTTAAAGAACATCATGTACGAAACTGCTTTACTGTACTATCACAATCAACCAACAGTTATATGAAATAACATGCAGCAGTTTATAGAAGAACACCTTGAACTTATTGAAGAGTACTTTGAACTATCAATAAATGCCAACCCATTAAACATCCAACGACCATGCATGCATCAATGAATTTATGCAAGGTTTTATATGACAAGCAATGGGTGTTCCAAGCCTACTTCTTATCTTATCTTGTTATTCAACTTATTACTTAAGTGGTGTCGTTTGATTGAATGCTTTACTGAGTCAATTTTATTATGAACGGAGCCCTTGGAAAGAAGGTGCTTATCGAAATAGAGCCACTCACACGTTGGTTGTATAGGAAGAAGAAGCAGAGACCCCTAAGACTCCGCTCACGCGTCGTCTACACGATCACCTGCACGCACCAACGGATGATCAATACCTCCTGTTTCGGTCTCCAAGGCTCGATACGAAATGCGAAATCCTAAGAACGAAAACAATGAAGTCCATCGAAACCGTTCAAGAAAATGCAAGTCCTAAAACCAACAAGTATGCAACCAAACGGCAATCGAAAACGGGAAAAGAAAACCAACACAACGGAAAGGCCTCTCTCTACTCTGCCGCCGAGTCCTTCCTTGAGGCACGATCCATTGATTATGGGACCTGATTCCGAAGAAACCAATCCATAACGAGGAAAGGATCTTGATTCAATCTGTCCCGATCGAACGGTCGTAAGTATTTCTTAGCCGCGCTCCCCGAGCAGGGGGAACGGGATGAACGGGGCGTTACATCATAACCATCTAATAGGAAGTTTCGTCCCGAAACTTAAGAATAGAGCCTACCACTAAGGAATAATGAGGGAAATTTTCCCCTCATATCAGATTCAAATTCCCCGGTCGACTCCTCGACCGAGTGGTTTCGCCACAGTACGCGCACTAGCGAGACGTTCGGTTCCGCAACTGCTTCTTTTTTTTTTTTTTTTTTTTTTTACGATTCAAAATTTAGATAGGCTCCGCCGCGTACGACAAGTCCGCTTGCAGATTCAACTGACCTAAGTCGACTTCGCTACTAGCGAGTAAGATCTCCATGTTCTATACGATAATAAAGCGGGGTTATCTCCCTTAGCTATATGCGTTCATCTCTTTTATTAGCATACAAAGGTTATCGCCTGTAAACTAGCACGTAACGTTCATTTCCTTAGTGTGCAGCTAAGTAGAGACAGGTTCACCCCGGGTCATCCACCTTAGCGATGTATCGCATCGGTCGAGCTAGACTCCGGACGCGCTTCTGATAGCCTAAGTCTGACTCCACTGAGGATCCCAGCATGAAAGCCTTTGCATCGAACGAGCCATCTCGCTGAGCAAGGCGGTTGAATAGCTACACTTGTGCCATTTGAATCGGCCCTCCGGGTTGAGCGGAGCGGGTTGCTATATCATATACCACTCAGAATAAGTTCTGTCCTCGAGACTTCCTGAGCGCATCTCGTGCTATCGCATAACTTCTTAACTTTCCTATACATCTCGTCTTATCCTTCAAGGACTGTCTCAATAATACAATCCTTTATTTTCTCACTATGCGTTACGCCAATGTTGGCCAGTTCTCATCGAACGACTCTATCGTTCAATGCTATCGAGTTATTCTCGACTCGATCGTTGCATTCCGTCTCAAAATCTACTGCACCTAGCGCAGGGCTATATTACCCAAGCACATGGTATTCTATAACTCAACGGGCTCTTACAACTCATAATTGGGTGGACTTGCCCAACTAATTATGTTATCAACATAGGAACCCAACGCAATTGAGCCTATTTCTTAACGTCGCCTATCGAAACCCGTCGTTACGCCTAACCCAAAAGCTCGAATCTCGACAATTTTCCAATCTCGTTTTTGTACCAAATCTCTCTGAGTCACCGTCCAATCTCTCTAAATAAATTTGCACCCAATCACCAATGTTTTCTGACTCAGTCTATATTGCGCCTTAGCGCAGAGCTAAATTGCCTACCTGGGGTACGCCCAAGTCCTTCGCACCTTTGGCTCAATCGAACTTAACTTTCTATTCGTTTTTACTTGTTCCGTTCGCCCGAGTGCTTAATCATTTTATCCGAATGATCTATTCGTTCAACTATTGCATCCCCAAACTCAGTCTCGTACTGCGCCTCAGCGCAGAACTATCCCGGTAGCACGAGGAACGATATAATCTTTCCTCTATGAAAATTTAGGTTGAGACTAAATCATTTCAGTTGCCACACTCATCCATGCGAATCCGAACATTTTCCTTTGCAGCTGCATCCGAGTTATGCATATCGCTAAGTCTGGATCGTACCCATATTCAAGGCATCCCCCAAATATGTGTATTTCAACTAAGCTCAATGACAGCTAAGTCTGACAAGCTACTCGTGAAAATCTTTTGAAACGCAGATCGTCCTGCTATTTGAATGATCGAACTCTTGTTCGATCCAGCTATCGTCTTATCCTTTACCGTCGTGTAACCTATCCAACCAAATCAATTATCACCCGAGTCCTATCTCACCTTACGTTTGTTTCAACGCGAACGTTGCTAGTGTATATTCCCAATTCCAAATTCTAACTCTAAGTCTTGTTGTCCCAGTTCTATCATTCTTCCCGAACGATACTCTGAAGTCAGCCACTCCAGTTTAACTCAAGGCATAGGGTCGTCTGCCTAGTCCCTAGGCCAGCACACACAGTCATAGGTACAACTCAAGTTTGCGACTCATCGCGCAACCGTGTTGCACAACGCTCGCCCCAAACACCCTAAGGTCAAACCATTGTTCCTTTACACGGGTATTCTACCCAAGCTCGTTTTACTCAGATTTCTAAACATCGAGCACAGATCACCCTATCACACCAACACGCTTGTTCAACCGAACCCACGATACGCCCACGTTGCAGGTTCAACTCATCGATTCACATACTATATCTCTTTCATCTCGTTTAATAGGATTCACCAATCCATCATTTTCTACGCCTGTATCATCAAGCCACAATTCTATTATAAACCATCGATGTATATCATGAACTCTAAGTCGTCCAGCACAATCTACGTATCCGTTCATGAAAACGTCCAACATCTCTTACTTTACGTTTCTAGGCTAACTTCTCAAGAAAAATCCTTAGACTCATTTCCTTAGTCTACTCTTAGCATTCCTCAAACAACTAAGATCAATTCCCAAACCCAAGTCTATCCCATTGATACGTTCCATTCATCGAGTTCGTTTTGGAATAATCACCGAGCCTGTTCTCTTGAGTTTGCTTATCCCTACCGTACGTGAAATCACCACGCCGACGCTCCCGCAGGATAATCGTTCTCGCTGGGACAGATTTCGAATATTATCTTCCTGAACTTGATTTCAAGATCGTTCTTCCAAACTCCAAGCCAAATCTATTACCGCTTAACTCAATCCATCAAAATCATAATTCTTTCCACTTGCATCAATCCGAGCTATCTTCCAACCATTGTTATAGTCTAAAATCCCAAAATTTGAAATCATCGCATTTGTACTCAAACCGAATTCTATCGAGCGATATC
Source organism: Iris macrosiphon (assembly GCA_036927795.1). Lineage (NCBI taxonomy): Eukaryota > Viridiplantae > Streptophyta > Magnoliopsida > Asparagales > Iridaceae > Iris > Iris macrosiphon. Next base: position 205,592,409 of record JAYESA010000008.1, read on the forward strand.
CTACTCAAATCCAAATTTTCCATGCACGTTTTCATTCGTTCACTCCATTATTTCTAATTGCACTTATTTCGATCGCATCTCAGATTATTCAATCTCGACTCAAGTTTGTAATTCGCTTGTTTCAACTCAAACTCGTTCATACAATCCTTTAAGTCTTTTCCGACCATGATATCGATTTCCAATTGCCCTGAATTTCTATTCGTTGTAAGCCTTATCCCTTATTCAACTCATTGTAACTCGTTCAAACCAAACATTGCATGCTTTCTCCGAGTTCGTTTACTTGCTAGACACTGTTTATTTATACTAAGGCTTTACCCAATCTCGTCGCTTGTCGCTAGACTCGCTTAACTCTCCGAATCCACGACTTCGTTCAAGCATTTCTAAGCCGACAATTACACCACTCCGGGTTCGAGTCATACTCCCTGAATCTTTACAACTCATTATATCCACAAATTGCATAATCGAACAGGGGACTTATCGCATACACTACTCAGGAATTGAGTCATCCTAATAACTCCTGATTCGCGTTCGCATCCTTCACTCGTATGCCCAATTCGTTCCTTAGAACTCCAACACAGTCCCTATTTATCGCCTTAGCGATCTTAGACTCGTACACACCTCTATTCATAGTCCTCTATATAGACTATGCTTCAAATCATAACTTATCGCTATGAATAACCGTCCAACTATATCTGGAAATTCCCTACACGATTTCCATTACTCGCCTTAGCGGCAATCCGATAACGTCTCTATCGATTTCCCTCTAAGTCAACTTTATTCTCATCCCAACAATACCCAATTCTCGCTGCAACTCACTAGCACCAAGGGTCTTGGTGCACGATACTCAACACAGCTCGGCCAAAAGGCCATGTGCAAAGACCACTGTCCGAACGATATACCGTCTCGCACTCTACTCGCTTGGTGTTTTCATATAGACATATAACTTGCCGATTATAACACGAGTCTCCTCTCACAACGTCCTCTATGAGTTGGGACAAAAGCCCTCAGATCATAATCCCGTCCAAGCAATCGTATAATTCCCACGCACTTTTCAAAAATATTCAGACTTATTGTATGGAACGCATCTCATTTTGGCCAAGCGAATTCAAGGGTCTACTCGGAAGGAACAAAGTCCTCTTTAGAAACTTTTTTTGTGAGATCAAAGGATCTGAAGCATGCTCTGATACCAATATGTCACGCCCCGATTTTGCCTAATCAATAATCGTCCCCCGGGCGTGATGCCGTGCACGCGTAGGGCGCGCGTGCACAAGGCCTTAGGCATAAGGATATTCTTTAGATCAATGCAACAGAGTAGACAAATAAGATAACACAAGGTTGAGGCATAGAAAAGTTTCTCTTTTATTTATAATGAACATCCGGTTACATTGCTTGACTCAAAAGTATAAAATGCCCCATGGGCTTACAAACTTGGACGCAAAATGAGATAGCCGATCCATACATTATGTCCCTTTACATAGCTTCAAAACCACAAAACACCTTGGGTGCGGGTAAGCACCATCGCCTTAGCGTTATTTCCGCAACGGGAGAGAGAGGAAGGCATCTAGCTTTGAGCCTCCATAGTCTTGGCCCCGACCCGCCAAGAATCCCAAAAGTCCGGAGAGAGCTTCAGTTCCTCGCTGCGTTGCCTTGCGCCGGGGAACCTGCTACAACGAGGGTCAGTACTTCGAAAAGTACTGGTGAAGGCTAGCTGCTCAACTTTACCAAGCTCTTTAGATGAGTTTAAATGAACATGCAACATTTATGTTCTTAGGTGAGTTTCTATTCTTGCCTAGTTCAGATTTTATTTAGCAGGTATGCAAGAACAAAATAACATAACTTCACATGCCACCGTTCGGTGGCTTTACCTGTCCCGTCTGAACCACCTGTACAACTTACCATAGCCTTCCCTGTCACGAAGACATAGTTAGTCTGCACAGTTTAAATATACACAACATCTTTCTTTGTTGTTCTACCAGCCATCATGGGTTTAGTCTGGGCTGGCGGCGACGCTTGCAGCGCGGGTAGCTAGCCCCGCTACAATTCCCCGCTCCCAGGACTAAGAAAGTAGATTCCGCCCGGGTCAAAACGGCCCGGTGCCCCGGTAACCGCTCGCAGGAACCTGGATCCCTTGTGCACAAGAATTCCCATGACCATATCTATGACTCTACCTCATAGATTTACTTACTAGCCAATGTTAAAGAACATCATGTACGAAACTGCTTTACTGTACTATCACAATCAACCAACAGTTATATGAAATAACATGCAGCAGTTTATAGAAGAACACCTTGAACTTATTGAAGAGTACTTTGAACTATCAATAAATGCCAACCCATTAAACATCCAACGACCATGCATGCATCAATAAATTTATGCAAGGTTTTATATGACAAGCAATAGGTGTTCCAAGCCTACTTCTTATCTTATCTTGTTATCCAACTTATTACTTAAGTGGTGTCGTTTGATTGAATGCTTTACTGAGTCAATTTTATTATGAACGGAGCCCTTGAAAAGAAGGTGCTTATCGAAATAGAGCCACTCACACGTTGGTTGTATAGGAAGAAGAAGCAGAGACCCCTAAGACTCCGCTCGCGCGTCGTCTACACGATCACCTGCACGCACCAACGGATGATCAATACCTCCTGTTTCGGTCTCCAAGGCTCGATACGAAATACGAAATCCTAAGAACGAAAACAATGAAGTCCATCAAAATCGTTCAAGAAAACGCAAGTCCTAAAACCAACAAGTATGCAACCAAACGGCAATCGAAAACGGGCAAGGAAAACCAACACAACGGAAAGGCCTCTCTCTACTCTGCCGCCGAGTCCTTCCTTGAGGCACGATCCATTGATTATGGGACCTGATTCCGAAGAAACCAATCCATAACGAGGAAAGGATCTTGATTCAATCTGTCCCGATCGAACGGTCGTAAGTATTTCTTAGCCGCGCTCCCCGAGCAGGGGGAACGGGATGAACGGGACGTTACAGCCTGGAGGCGGGGAGCGGGGTGGTGCACGATGGGGGAAACGGCGAGGGAGGATGGGGTTTAAATAGGTGGAGGAGGCCGAGGGGCGGAGCCGAGCAAGGCGGCGGAGGAGGCGGATCGAGGGCCTGGCAGCGCGGAGGGGGCGGCGACGTGGCCGGGCGTGGCGGAGGGCGGCGGCTGCGTCGCCGAAAAACGCGGGGTGAACGGGTCGTGCGGTGACCGGGGGGGAAAGCGGGCTAGCGGGTCTCTGGTCGGGTCTGGCGGATCCGACCCGACCCGCTAGGGGGCTGGCCGCTGGGCTCGGCCCACTAGGCCGGCCGGGCCCAAGAGAAAGAAAGAAAGAAAAAATAAAAAAATACTAATAATAATAATAATAATAATAATATCAGTTAATTAAAAATAGTTTGAGGCGTTTAAAAATAGGTCTGAGGCCCAGAAAAATTCAGAAAAATTACCCTAAGTCCAGTTTTTCATTTTACACCCAAAATATAATTTCTATGATATTTTAATATTATTTATTAACAATTAAAAATTATTTAATAATTAAGAACCTTGATTTTAATTTCAAAAAATTCCAGAAAATTGGAAAAATCCAAGATTTAATAATTTTAAAAATTCAGGGGGTTTACAACCTACCCAACTTATAAAAAAAATCGTCCTCGAAATTTAAGAATAACAAAGGCACGAAAGGAAAGGCCGAGAAATAAAATATACCTCAGGGTTCAAAAAGATAGGGGTAGCGCTCTCTAATCTCGTCTTCTCGTTCCCAGGTGGATTCGCCGGGAGAATGGTGCTTCCAAGCTACGCGAACCAGGGAAATGACCTGGTTCCGTAGAACTTTCTCCGATCGATCCAGTATCTCCACGGGTTGCTCTTGGTAAGTCAAACTTGGGCCTACTTCGAGCTCTGAGTGATCCAAAATGTGGCTGGGGTCTGACACGTACTTTCTCAGCTGCGATACGTGGAAGACGTTATGGACTCCATCCAGAGAGGGTGGCAATGCCAGTCGGTATGCCACTTCTCCGATTTTCTCCTGAATGCCAAAAGGTCCAATAAATCTTGGGCTGAGTTTTCCACTCCTTCCGAACCTAATGGTGCCACGTGTCGGGGAAATCTTTAAGAATACCAGCTCTCCAACCTTTAATAAAGTCATAATCAAGTCTTAGCTCCATAATCAAAATGTTTAAATTGACTTGAATTTCATAAATTTAATTACCTCAAATTCCAAGGGCCTTCGGTGGCTATTTGCCCAATGTCGTTGCCTGTCTTGAGCCACTCGAAGTATGTCCCTTATTTGCTTTACCTTCTCAGTTGAATCGATCACCATCTCTGGTCCCAGCAGGGCTCTTTCTCCAACGTCGTCCCATGATAGCGGGGTACGACATCTTCGTCCATACAGAGCTTCAAATGGAGTCATCTCAATACTTGCTTGGTAACTGTTATTATAAGAGAACTCCACAAGATGTAGATAGTCTTCCCAGGATCCTCCAAAATCTAGAACACATGTACGGAGTATATCTTCAAGTGTCTGGATTGTACGTTCCGATTGTCCATCGGTTTGGAGATGATAAGCTGTGCTGAATTTGAGTTGCGTTCCCAAGCTGGCTTGTAAGCTCTTCCAGAAGTGAGAGGTGAATCTTGAATCTCGGTCGGAGACAATACTTACTGGAACTCCATGCAGCCTGACAATGTGTCTGATATATAAATCTGCCAGCTTCTCTGTAGATAGCCCTACTTTGAAGGGTAAAAAATGTGCAGACTTGGTCAGTCTATCTACTATCACCCAAATTGCATCCTTTCCACTAGGTGTCCTTGGAAGTCCGAAAATAAAATCCATTATAATATGTTCCCACTTTCACTCCGGAATGGGTAGTGGTTGAAGCAATCCTCCAGGTCTTTGTCTTTCTGCCTTGACTTGCTGGCACACTAAACAACGGGATACGAACCTGGCTACTTCTCTTTTCATGCCATGCCACCAAACATGCGTCCTCAGTTCCTTGTACATCTTGTTGGCTCCTGGATGTATAGAGTATTGCGATCTGTGCGCCTCTTGCATAATGTCTTCCCTTATGTCTCCTTGAGGTACACATAATCTATCGCCATGCCTCAGTGATCCATCTTCATGAATTCTGAAATCTTCCACTAATCCAGCTTGCACTTGACCTCGAAGGCTTCGCAGCCCTTCTTCTTGAAACTGAGTCTCCTTGATCTTGCCTATTAAAGTAGACTGAATCTGCAAGTTCATCATTTGGCCTTCTTTTCTTGGGATGATTACCTCAATACCTAAACTTTCCAAGTCCTCGAGCAAGTGTCTGTCCATAGTCAAGTACATCGCCATAGGATACCTGCTTAGAGCATCAACAACTACATTGGCCTTCCCAGGATGATATTGAAGGGTGATATCAAAGTCTTTCATTAGTTCCAACCACCTTCTTTGCCTCATGTTTAGCTCTTTCTGGGTGAAGATATATTTTAAACTTTTATGGTCTGTAAATATTTCCACCTTTTCTCCATAAAGATAATGCTTCCATAGCTTAAGAGCAAAAATGACAGCTGCCAATTCTAAATCATGAGTTGGATAGTTCTTTTCATGAGGTCGAAGCTGTCTAGAGGCATATGCTATTACTTTCTTGTTCTGCTCCAAAATACAACCTAGACCTTTTTCGGAAGCATCACTATAAATAGCGAAACCTCCGGTTCCAGAAGGTAAGGTCAGAATAGGGGCAGTAGTCAGCCTTTTCTTTAATTCCTCAAAAGTATGCTGACATTCATCGGTCCAGGTTGTAACATCCTGTTCCGCTCAAGCGGACTGCCGTCTCAAACGGCAATCGTGCAGCTGTCCCGACCCGCTTTGCCTCGATCAAGAAGCAAAGGATATCCAGACTTGCCCCTACAGGAATCCGGCTTGGACTTTCAGAGGCTCGCTCAGACGTATCGCTCTACCGAGGCGAATCATCGCTAAGGTGGGTGGCTACGGTGAACTTGTCTTTGCTTAGCCAGCACACATAAAATCTGGAATATTCATGCTAGTCGCTAGGTGATAACCCCATGCATGATAATAAATCCAACGCACCTAGCTAAGGGAATAATCCCAACTTGTATTGCTTGCTAGAACATGGGAAATAAAATACTGCTTGTATTCAGACCCTCGCATGCTAAGTCCCCTAACGATTTCATCTCTCAGTTTACCTTCGGGCTCGAGCAAACGTGTCTGCTTATGTTCCTTAGAAACGCATGCTTGTCTGTTGTATGTTGCCTTGTATTCATCCAAACCCCGGAAGACTACTAAGTAGTCGTTCCGTGCCTGAACGAACCTGCAAGTATCCGGGACCGTTAGGTCACCAAGGCAAATTCTGAACCAGGGAATCTGCACCAAGAACGAATAAATCCCTGGATTACAGCTCGAGGAGCAAACTACTGAATCCTGTCTCAACAAGTTCCATATATATATTCTGTTCGAACTCGTTCGATACCGGACTTGTTCATATATATATTCTGCCACGAACTTGTTTCTGTATCTGACCCGAGACCCTGACTTGCGTGTCGCGGACAACTTGTAAAAGGTGATCTTCGGATCTCGTTTCGCGGGCGGTCACCGGGGCACTGGGGCCGACCCGGTCTAAACGAAACTTCTGGTAGTCGTCTGTTTCGGCGGGATAAGTCCAAGGCTCTCCGTTTCTGTATGCTTGCACTTCATCCTCGACCCTGAGACTACAGTAGTCGTCTGTTTCGACGGGATAAAGTGTAATGCCCATCGTGTTCATTGCTTGCACTTCATCCTCGACCCTGAGACTACAAATCTGGTCCTTTATGGCTATACCAGCGACTTCTGTTCATATAGATAAGTCATCCTCGCTTAGCGGCTATCCGCGTGCGAGTCACTGCATCGCATCAAGAACAACTAAACACCTGAACGATCATGTTAAAACGACCCTCCTGTTTGCATATGCTTGCCTCGTGAATGTCTATACATGCCTCTGCTCGAATTTATACTGTTTGCCTCAATGTTTGCCTTGGACAGGGAAGGAGATGGTAAGTTGGTAAGTCTCGCCGTGTTTCCTCTAACATCGCACGGCGCACTGCCCGACACGATAAGCTATTCAATATTTGCATGAAACTGATCCTAAGGCAACTAGAAAGATAACTTAATTGTTGTGCACGGAACCTGTATTACGTGTTTGGATTTGTCGAGCGGGCGAGTAGCTTCCCCACCAGTGCATTCAATGTACTGATAATCCACCAGTTTGATATGCAGGGTGTGGAAGAACCTCGTTCGGTGTGGACGCCTCCTTCGTGCGTGCTAAGGCCAGGAGTTCCCTCTGAAGCCTTGCAACGGTGCGTCCGGGACTGAAGCGCTTATACAAGACATAAGTTGTGAACATCGCCTGACCATCGCCTGTAAAATCATTCCACAGTTGTAGCCACTTGGCACGCTTTTACTGTTTCAGAGAGAGGCTTGAGCGACATGTAATCTCGACTATACGTCGCCTGTAATACATGTTTCATATCAATAAAGAGATTACTTTACTTGTTTCGATGCTTCCGCTATATTGTCGACTCAGTGAACCTGTTACCGATCGCTATGCGTTCCTAAACTCCGCTGCACTCGGACAATCTGTGCGACTCTGTGGCTTAGAACTCTTGCCGCCAGCCAATGAACCATGGCCTTGTACGGGCGTGGATCACGCTCGTGCGGCATCACGCCCGGAGAGGTTAAGCGATCGTTCCGCGGGAGCGCTGGCGAGGGTGATTCCCGCCTAGCGGGAACGGCCGAAATAGCCTGCGGGAGATCGGGGCGTGACAGGTTGGTATCAGAGCCTGGCTTCTACGCCTTTGGACTTTGATTCGATATCTCTGTTTCGAAAGCTCGTTCGTGGGTTATGTGCGCGCTCTCTCTCAATGCCTCGATGGGATGTTCCAACAATAAGTCTAAATACTCTCAAAATACGTTTTGAATGATATGCTTGTCTGTCTGGTTGTATGCTGCGAGTGGCCTTTGAGCCAACCTGTGCGAACCCTTGAGAGTATCGCTAGTAGCTTGTCCGATTTTTACTAACCCTAAGTTTGGTTGAATGCATCTATTCGAGGGACGCCTTGAACTAGTGCACCATCCAAGACTTAAGAAAAGGTGAAACTCGAGTGCTGAGACTTCGCTATCACTAAGCTGGTTGACGTGTTCACACTAGAAATGCATGTCGAAGGTGCGCACGATCCAGTCTAAGCGGTATGCTGATTTCGAAGCTTGTGCAAGTGAATATCCAAATGAACAAGTACAAACGACTTGTCTAGGATTGCCTCAACCCTAGATTACTGCTTGTCCTTAGTAAGTCTCGCGGACGAGACTTTTTCTAAGTTGGGTAGGATGTAACACCATGTTCCGCTCAAGCGGACTGCCGTCTCAAACGGCAATCGTGCAGCCGTCCCGACCCGCTTTGCCTCGATCAAGAAGCAAAGGATATCCAGACTTGCCCCTACAGGAATCCGGCTTGGACTTTCAGAGGCTCGCTCAGACGTATCGCTCTACCGAGGCGAATCATCGCTAAGGTGGGTGGCTACGGTGAACTTTTCTTTGCTTAGCCAGCACACATAAAATCTGGAATATTCATGCTAGTCGCTAGGTGATAACCCCCTGCATGATAATAAATCCAACGCACCTAGCTAAGGGAATAATCCCAACTTGTATTGCTTGCTAGAATATGGGAAATGAAATACTGCTTGTATTCAGACCCTCGCATGCTAAGTCCCCTAACGATTTCATCTCTCGGCTTACCTTCGGGCCCGAGCAAACGTGTCTGCTTATGTTCCTTAGAAACGCATGCTTGTCTGTTGTATGTTGCCTTGTATTCATCCAAACCCCGGAAGACTACTAAGTAGTCGTTCCGTGCCTGAACGAACCTGCAAGTATCCGGGACCGTTAGGTCACCAAGGCAAATTCTGAACCAGGGAATCTGCACCAAGAACGAATAAATCCCTGGATTACAGCTCGAGGAGCAAACTACTGAATCCTGTCTCAACAAGTTCCATATATATATTCTGTTCGAACTCGTTCGATACCGGACTTGTTCATATATATATTCTGCCACGAACTTGTTTCTGTATCTGACCCGAGACCCTGACTTGCGTGTCGCGGACAACTTGTAAAAGGTGATCTTCGGATCTCGTTCCGCGGGCGGTCACCGGGGCACTGGGGCCGACCCGGTCTAGACGAAACTTCTGGTAGTCGTCTGTTTCGGCGGGATAAGTCCAAGGCTCTCCGTTTCTGTATGCTTGTACTTCATCCTCGACCCTGAGACTACAGTAGTCATCTGTTTCGGCGGGATAAAGTGTAATGCCCATCGTGTTCATTGCTTGCACTTCATCCTCGACCCTGAGACTACAAATCTGGTCCTTTATGGCTATGCCAGCGACTTCTGTTCATATAGATAAGTCATCCTCGCTTAGCGGCTATCCGCGTGCGAGTCACTGCATCGCATCAAGAACAACTAAACACCTAAACGATCATGTTAAAATGACCTCCTGTTTGCATATGCTTGCCTCCTGAATGTCTATACATGCCTCTGCTCGAATTTATACTGTTTGCCTCAATGTTTGCCTTGGACAGGGAAGGAGATGGTAAGTTGGTAAGTCTCGCCGTGTTTCCTCTAACATCGTACGGCGCACTGCCCGACACGATAAGCTATTCAATATTTGCATGAAACTGATCCTAAGGCAACTAGAAAGACAACTTAATTGTTGTGCACGGAACCTGTATTACGTGTTTGGATTTGTCGAGCGGGCGAGTAGCTTCCCCACCAGTGCATTCAATGTACTGATAATCCACCAGTTTGATATGCAGGGTACGGGAGAACCTCGTTCGGTGCGGACGCCTCCTTCGTGCGTGCTAAGGCCAGGAGTTCCCTCTGAAGCCTTGCAACGGTGCGTCCGGGACTGAAGCGCTTATACAAGACATAAGTTGTGAACATCGCCTGACCATCGCCTGTAAAATCATTCCACAGTTGTAGCCACTTGGCACGCTTTTACTGTTTCAGAGAGAGGCTTGAGCGACATGTAATCTCGACTATACGTCGCCTGTAATACATGTTTCATATCAATAAAGAGATTACTTTACTTGTTTCGATGCTTCCGCTATATTGTCGACTCAGTGAACCTGTTACCGATCGCTATGCGTTCCTAAACTCTGCTGCACTCGGACAATCTGTGCGACTCTGTGGCTTAGAACTCTTGCCGCCAGCCAATGAACCATGGCCTTGCACGGGCGTGGATCACGCTCGTGCGGCATCACACCCGGAGAGGTTAAGCGATCGTTCCGCGGGAGCGCTGGCGAGGGTGATTCCCGCCTAGCGGGAACGGCCAAAATAGCCTGCGGGAGATCGGGGCGTGACACAGGTGAACACTTCATCCTTTCTTGTTAATTTTGTCATGGGTTCAGCAATTCTTGCAAAGTCCTTCACAAACTTCCGATAGTAGCCAGCTAGTCCCAGGAAGCTTCTAATCTCTGCTACAGAGTCTGGAGTGGGCCAGGATTCTACTGCCGCTATCTTCTTAGGATCTACTGCTATTCCATCTCCAGTCACAACATGTCCCAAGAATTCTACTTTGTCTAGGAAGAAAGCACATTTAGATAATTTCCCATAAAGTTTTTCCTTCCTCAAAGTCTCCAATGCTAACCTCAAATGTTCTTCATGTTCTTCGGGGGTCTTGGAGTAGATCAAAATATCATCAATAAAGACCACTATAAATTTGTCTAGATATTTCTGAAATACTCTGTTCATCAAGTTCATAAAAACTGCTGGTGCATTCGTCAACCTGAACGGCATTACTAAGAATTCGTAGTGTCCGTTCCGGGTGTTGAAAGCAGTTTTAGGGATGTCTTCCTTCCTTACCCTTACTTGGTGGTAACCAGACCTCAAATCAATCTTTGAAAATACCCGAGCTCCACTCAACTGATCAAATAGGTCATTTATCCTGGGCAGGGGATACTTATTCTTAATTGTTAAGGCATTCAAGGCCCTATAGTCAATACACATTCGGGATGTTCCGTCCTTCTTGGGCACAAATAATACTGGAGCTCCCCAGGGTGAGACACTAGACCTAATAAAGCATTTGTCTCCTAGTTCTTTGATTTGCTCATTTAGTTCTATTATCTCCTTCTTGTTGATTCTGTAGGGATTTTGAGATACTGGTGCTGCTCCTGGCACTAAGTTAATAGAGAATTCAACTTCTCGGTCCGGGGGTAAGCCTGGGAGATCCTCAGGAAAGACATCAAGATATTCAGAGATGATGGGTAGTGGCAATTCTTCTGTTACTAGGGCTCCATAAATTTTGTTATTACCCATTTCTCTAGAACCTCTAGCAAATTCAAATTCTGGCTTGTCAGGGGGCCTGAAGATTACACTACCTCTGTGGCAGTCTATAGTGGCATGATGTTGACTCAACCAATCCATACCCAGTATAATATCAAAACTGGGAACTGGCATTACAAGTAGCCTAGCATACAGTTCTCTTCCACATAATGTAATAGGACAATTGTTACAGGCATCACTAACCGGGATGATTCCTCCACCGGTAATGATCTTATAACAATTCCTAAGGGGTTTAGTGATTAAGCTATGCTTCATAAGGAAATCTACTGACATGAATGAATGTGAAGCTCCAGAGTCAAATAGAGTAATAGCTGGTATTGAATTTATAAGCACAGAACCTGTGATCACGTCTGCTGTGGCTTCAGCTTCTTCCAGAGTCATTGCATAAGCACGACCTTGCTGCGGTGCACCCCTCTGTTGCTGCTGTTGGTGCTGAGCAAAGCGTTATTGTTGTGTTGGAAGCGGGGGTCCCCTCTGTTGTACTGCTGGGGCCCTGGCCTGGGCTGGAGCCTTTGGTGCAGCGGTGCGTCCTTGAGCAGCAGGACAGTCCCTCATTTGATGCGCTGCTGAGCCGCAGTAGAGGCAGGCACCTAGCCTCTTCCTGCAGACTTGCCAAGTATGACCTGGTTTTTGGCAAAAGTTACAAGCAGCAGCTTGTTGGTTCTGTCCTTGAGCCTGGTGTTGGGGTGCTGGAGCTCAAGGGAGAGGACGCTGAGTTTACTGCGGGGCCCTCTGCTGTTGTTGTTGTTGAAAAGGGCGTTTGTTGGGTCCCGCATTTCCGGTATCTCTCTCTCGTTTTAGTTTATGCCCCATGTCTCTCTCAACGCCTTGTGCCACGCTCAGGATTTTCTCATAGGTGCGAGCTCGGCTGGTGGTGACAGCAAGGCGAATGTCCGGAGACAGCCCCTTCTTGAATCTATGGGCTCTGTCCTCCGGGGTACGAACCATGTACTCCGCAAAGTGGCTTAACCTGCTAAATTCAGCAGTATACTCATCAACGGATAGGTTACCTTGTTCCAGTCTCTCGAATTGGCTTTCGAGAGCTTCCCGAGCCACTTCGGGGTAGAATTTCTCCTTGAATAGCCTTTTGAAGTCCTCCCAGGTGAGGTCAGGAGCAGATAGTTGGGGTTTATCTCTGAACCAGGTTCGAGCAATGTCGAACAGTTGCAGGCTTGCGGACTCCACTTTGAGATCATCAGGAACCCGAGCAGTCTTCAGGAGTTTCTCGACATTCTCTATCCACTCATCGGCATAGAGAATGCCCTCAGTTCCGTAAAATTTCAGGGGTCTAAGATTCTTGAAGTCTTTGGCACTCCCTGGCCTCTTGAGTGGCGACTCCTGGGACTTAAGAGCTTCTGAGAGGCTGGTCCGCAGAAGTGCAGTCTGTTCTTTCTGGGATTCCACCAATCCCTGGAACACTCTTAGTAGCTGTGCCCCATCCAGAGTAACTGCCGAAACAGATGGAGGCGGCGGGAGTGCAAGAGTCTCGGGCACATTCTGCTCAGCAGGTTCTGATGTGCCTCCTACTGTGTTCCTTGTCTGGACCATTCTGAAAGATTAAGGGATAGGAAATCAGAATAGATTACTTGAAAATCAAAGGCGATAGGAAAATTGAGCAGAAATGATATCAAGAATTGAAATAAGGACCCTATACTGTGAATGAGCTTTTCCTAGAATCCTCAATCTTATTCTATACCCTGTCCTAGGATATTACCCTATTTAAGGATATGACCTGCATAGGCCACCATAAAAATGTGTCACGACCCGCACCGGAAAATTCGGGCACGAGTGCGTGGGAACGTCCAGCCTACGCCGCAGAGTCGACGGTAGTACGCTGTCTAGGTCAAATCCATATTTATTAAACTAGCTCATTCACAATTAACATAGGCAAGATAATAATGAGAACAGAAACTTAAGATTGCAACTCAAATAAATACGACAACAGATTCAAATGTTTTAGTACAGAAATTCAGAATGAAATCGGGGACAAACCCGATTAATAAGATAAGAAACATAAACAAAAGATAGCTACTGCTAGCTACTCAGCAGCAGGGGTCTCCTGGGTGGGATCTGGCTCCTCATAAGTATCATCTGTACCCTCATAGGGACCATAATATGTAGGGGCAAGGTCCTCATCATCGCCTAAATCAACAGATCCAGTCAGGAAAGGAGCAAAGTACACAGTGCACAACAAAATTAAACTAAATATTTATGACAATTAAATTGAGTATCATGTTGAGAAACTGCATAAAAGAACATCAATACCTCAGAGTTAAAGCTGTAAACAGGAATATGAGAAAACAGAATTAAATAAAACAGGAAATGAAACTACAACAGTCAGCAAGAAATATAACATGACCAGAAACTATCTGTGTGAACTTGTGTTTGTTTTTAGAATACATAGTTGGCATGTAGGGGTTTATAAGGCTAATCCGGCCATCATAAACAGCTATTAAATAGGGAAAATCGAGATCCGGCTGAGGTACAGTCGCGTACAAACAGCTATTAAACATGACAAGGGGAAGGGTAAACTACATGCCTTCTAGTATTCTCCCACCCGACATGAAAAACAAGACATGAACTCCAATATTCAAGACATGAAATTCAGTATTCCTAACACTAGGTGTAATTATCAAGGGTACTAGTAAAGCAGGGAATTAATTATCACAATATAAAGATTTAACTTGAAGTGCAGGTACTTGCCTGTTGTTTGGATCTGATTAATTGGTTCTTGGGGAAATTTCCAGAGATGAGTCCAAAAACTGAAATAGATATTATCATCACGCTCAGAAGATGTCAAATAGCTAGAAACGCCTGTCCTTGGGTCCAATTTGGAGACAAGGGCAAAAACAGCAGTTTCGGGTCAAAACGGGGTCCGCCGGTGGGCCCGCTTTGCACCGAAAAACGTGTCCGGGTCTATGGTCTCCAAATTCACCAAACTTAGTGTTAATAGGTCAGGAATGCTGATACGAACCCAACGGAACTTCCAGATTTGGATTCCGATGAGCCGATCACAAAATCGCCCGTCGAGCGGGGCCTGTGGGGCCCACGACACGCGATTTCGTCAACGTTCTCAGAATCGAACCAAACTTGACCCACAGGACCAGCGTATCGCTACGAGTCCGATGGCGTAAGTTTCGTCTCGATCTGACGAGTGTACAAGAAGTTAGGGCAAATTGCAGAAAAGTCGGATACGGGACGATGTCCGCGGATACGCGTTGATTCCGGTGTGCACGCACACCCGAATCAGCTTCCGTGAAATCTCACACGTCCGTATCGACGATGCGCATGTATCTGTGAAGACCGCACGCGACCAAGTCGTCCCGTTTGGCGGGGCGCACTCAGTTCTGGGGTGAAACAGGGTCTGGTTTTTTTCCTGTTTTTGGATCGCGGTGTGCGATCACCACAGGACGCGATGCCCCGAACGGTTTGTCCGGACACCGAGAGGGTCATACAGGCTTCAAAACCCAATTTGCGGAATCGAAAACAGAGCTACGAGAAAAAGTTACACGCACCTGAAGGAGACCCGAAAAACCGGGGTCGAACCGAGTCCGACACGTGTCCGACACGTGTCCGACTCGTGTCGGACACAGGAATTGAACTAGGGTTAGGGTTAGGGCTCGGCTTTGGGGATTCCGGCGAGGGCGACGGAGACGGCGGCGTGGGCGGCTGGGGATGCGGCGGAGGGGGCCGGGGCAGCGCGACGGCGCGCTGGGAGGCGGCGGAGGCGGCGCCGGGCGGCGCTGGCTGCTGCTGCTGGTGCTGCTCGTTGCTGCTGCCGGCGGGGGCAGCCGGAGAAGAAGAACGGGGAGAGGGGTGTGCGGCTGGGCGGCTCACGGCGGTGAGGTGGCTAAGGCGGTGGAGGTCGGCCTGGAGGCGGGGAGCGGGGTGGTGCACGGTGGGGGAAACGGCGAGGGAGGATGGGGTTTAAATAGGTGGAGGAGGCCGAGGGGCGGAGCCGAGCAAGGCGGCGGAGGAGGCGGATCGAGGGCCTGGCAGCGCGGAGGGGGCGGCGACGTGGCCGGGCGTGGCGGAGGGCGGCGGCTGCGTCGCCGAAAAATGCGGGGTGAATGGGTCGTGCGGTGACCGGGGGGGGAAGCGGGCTAGCGGGTCTCGGGTCGGGTCTGGCGGATCCGACCCGACCCGCGAGGGGGCTGGGCCGGGGCTGGCCGCTGGGCTCGGCCCACTGGGCCGGGCCGGGCCCAAGAGAAAGAAAGAAATAAAAAATAAAAAAATACTACTACTAATAATAATAATAATATCAGTTAATAAAATAATTAATTAAAAATAGTTTGAGGCGTTTAAAAATAGGTCTGAGGCCCAGAAAAATCCAAAAAAATTACCCTAAGTCCAGTTTTTTATTTTACACCCAAAAATATTATTTCCATGATATTTTAATATTATTTATTAACAAATAAAAATCATTTAATAATTAAGAACCTTGATTTTAATTTCAAAAAATTCCCAGAAAATTCCAGAAAATTGGAAAAATCCAAGATTTAATAATTTTAAAAATTCAGGGGGTTTACACCCAAGTTGAAGGCAGTCACGTCCCTCGTCCTTGGAATTTGTGGCGTCTCTACTTCAAGCACGGGCTGTTCCACCGAAGTCGTTGCTGTTGCGGCGAAATGGTTGGCAGCCAAAGTCTGAACGATCAGTTGCAGGGCATCTACCTGCTTCTGTTGGACTGAGAATCGGGTCTCTAGATTACTCTCGAGCTTGGCTTGGCGAGCATCGTCTCGTTGTCGTTGCGATTCTAACATTTGCATTACCCGCTCAAGCGGGTCGACTTGAGATAAGCCTCGCTGGCTCCGAGAGCTTCCCGAAGTGCCCGAACTGCTTTCTTGTATTTCGGTCGGTGCTTGCACTGCAGATTACGCTGGATCCATTCCTCCAAAAGAAGGTAAATTACATTAGGATCATAATGTATTATGGACTTATTGCATGAACGTATCTCATTTTGGCCTAGCGAGTTCAAGAGTTCGCACAGGAATTGATCATTAAAGGAACTTTTTCAGCACGAAGTCTAAGGAACTTGAATCTGTGATCTGATACCACTATGTCACGACCCGATTCCGTAGAATCGTTTGAGGCGTCCCCCGAATCGTGACCGCCGTGCGGGCCTGGAGTTGCGCCCGCACAAGGCTTTAATGATTTGCATAGCAAGCACATATTCAGAGTACGCAGATAAATTGAAACACAGATTTGAAACATGGAAAAGTTCTCTTTATTCATAATGAACATCTGTTACAAACTCCTGAACGAGTCAGCTAATATGCCGAACGGCTTACAAAAGAGATGACTCAAAATGAGATAGCAGTCCTTTACATTACATCCCTTTATAAACTCAAAATGATAAAGACCTCCAGGCTGGAGGATAGCTTTGCCACGGAGCTGCATTTGTGTATGAAGAGTTGCAGCTTCGGACTTCAAAAGGCTTCAAGGGCGCGGTGAAGATGCGCCAACA
The DNA here is from genome assembly GCA_036927795.1 of Iris macrosiphon. Taxonomy (NCBI): domain Eukaryota; kingdom Viridiplantae; phylum Streptophyta; class Magnoliopsida; order Asparagales; family Iridaceae; genus Iris; species Iris macrosiphon. The sequence continues at coordinate 205,609,225 of JAYESA010000008.1, forward strand.
GCTGGACTGGATCGGGAAGACGACTTCGGCTCCTCGCTCGGTTCGCCTTAGTGCGGAGAACCTGTTTCAACGAGGGTCAGCATATCGAAACATGCTGGTGAAGGCGAGCTAGCCGAACTATACCAATCAACACGTTGTTTTAATGAAGCATGCATATTTGTGGGTTTCTATCTTGCCTTAGTTTATTTACAAGTAAGCAGCATATAGAATTTACTGAAATGAACGTGCCACCGTTCGGTGAATTTTACCTGCCCGTCTGAATTACCTGCACAATGCTTACCATGCCTTCCCTGCCACGAAGACACAAGTTAGTTTGCAACAGGTTTAAATATACACGTTGGGATCACTGGCTAGAAGCCATAATGGACCGTTTAGTCTTTGAACGAGGATGGTGTGCAACGAAGCACGTGAGGCGCTGCACGCCATCCCGTTCGCACGTGAGACTATCGTGAAGTTCCGCCCGGACCGGATCGGTGCCAGTGCCCCATCGACCGTCCGCGGAACCCGTTACCTTGTGCACAAGTTGTCCGTGATCAATCGTTCGTGGCACGTTAACGTTGATGCAGTTGAGGCACGTGAACAAGATAAGCAACATTGCATGATTCATTTTGCATAGTCTTCCTGACAGTTTATTTCATAATAAGTGTATTCCATACTTAGCACAATTTATGGAAGAAGATACATTCTAAATAAACTTGAAGCATGTATAGAACATTTAAAATGAACAAGCATGCAAATTGAGTAACCGTTTCCCAGTTAAGTGACAAGCATAAATATCCAAGTCTATTCTCTTTTATCTTGGTTTCTTTTATTATTAACTTGGTATCGTTGATCGGGGCAAGGGAGTGAAGCTTGGAAGCAGGGCTAGCTAATCGGGTTGGTAGCCACTCACTTGGTTGGAAGGAAAGGAGAAGGAAAGAGGCGCTTCACGACTCCGCTCGCAAGCCGCCTACTGCTCGTTCACCTGCACACGAACAGCTTGATCAATACTTCTTCCTCTCTTTCCAATCTCGGAATTGAAGTGCAGTTCAATGAACGAAAACAATAAAAACCATCAAAACCGTTCAAGGAAAACAAGCAAATCCCAAAACCAACTCAAAGCACGAAAGCAACAAGCGACATCGAAAACCGAGGCAATAAAAGATAGCAGCGGAGAGGTCCCTCCTGACTCTGCCGCTAAGCCGATCCTTGGGGCGCAGTCCACTGAATATGGGAATCGATTCCGAAGAAACAAATCCATAACGAGGACGAGTTCTTAATTCAATCTATCCCGATCGAACGATACCGTTTGTGTTTCTTAGCGCGCTCCCCGCACTGGGGGAACGGGGCGCTACAATTCGCGCCTAACGGGGATGACCGATTACCTGCGGGAGATCGGGACGTGACAATATATAATAAGAGATTCAAAGTCCAGCCCTGCGATATCGCCACTTTCATCTCTTGAGTCTTGAGTTCTTTCTTCAGCAAGGGTCCAATCTTGAACGCAGACATAAGCTTCCAAAATATCTGGCAGCAACCAGCTCCTCTTCTTGCTTAGCATCCTTGAACCTGCACTAAAACAAGATTCGGATGCTACCGTGGACACTGGGACCTTTAGAATATCGCGTGATATAGAAGAAAGTACATGATACGTTTTTTCGTCTCTTTCACCATTCTAAAATTGAATAATGAGATGAAGAGTCATCTTCATCTGCTTCATAAGAATTTAGATATAAGGACAATTCTTGCCTAGGTTGGGAAGATTTTTTTTTCTTCCTTTGCAGTACACCTTTAGCATATGATAATTTAGACAAAAAACTATAGCTACTACCTTGAACGGTTGTACCGGGTCGGATGGATACAACTCTTTCTTCATGTGAAGCAATTAAACTATCTAAAACATCCTTTACTTCTACTTTCAAACTACCTACGTCAACTCTCATATTATCTTCAAAATCGTCTAATAAAATATATACACCATCTAATTTAATCTTAGAAAAAAAAACCGAAGTAAAATAATATAGAAGAGGTATACCACCCCAATATTTTTTAATTTTGGCTTACATTTTGGCAACGACATAATCAAAACCAGAAATGTTTCTATATTTATAAAATAAATTAGACATGTTAAGAGTTTCTGTTAAAGCTAAAGGAGAAGTTGGATAATAAACTCCAGATAAAGTAAAATAATTCAAAAATTCAAAAATAGAAGTAGCAATTAACCAATCATTCTCAGTTACTTGATAATCAAAACTAGGATTAACATTACAATAATGAGTAATCACATCTTTAAACTTAATGCAAGATTGCAACATTAAATAAGTAGAATTCTATCTATGTGGTGCATCATTAACAAATCGCCTAAAAGTAACATCATATTGTGTACATAAAATTTTAAAAGCTTGTTATCTACTTGCAGAAGAGTTCAAACTATGTAAACATGATCTAAGATTTTCTAAATTTAGTTGAAATAATTCAAGACATTCTTGTACAATCAAATTAATAATATGACAAGCACATCTAACATGAAAAAGTCTACCTTCTAACATAGGCAGAAATTCTGTTTTCAAAACATTAATAGAAGAAGTGTTATTACAAGCATTATAAAAAAAATCGAAAATATTTTATTGTGAATATCATATTCACGCAAAAATTGTATTATAGTGCCACTAATTACAGCGTCGGTATGTGAAAATTCTAAAGGCCTTAGACAAATGATGCATTTTTGCAACATCCATCTTGCATCTATATAATGTGCCGTGATACAAATATAAGCATAATTTTGCTTAGTAGTCAATATATCGGAAGTTAAAGCTAATTTACTAACATGCATAAAACTTTATTTCAAAGCAGGATTATTTTTTTGAAAAAATTTCAGAGCCTCTGTTCTAGCAGTAGATTTAAAAACTTTACTAAAACAAGGATTAAGAGTATTACTTACATATTTATAATAGTAATTACTATCACCAAATGTAGATGATTGTTCCTCAAAAATCATAAATTATGCTAACTCAGTCTTGTTACGAGCATCATAATAAGTAAATGTACCTAAAGAAGATCATTGACCACTAGTACTTAGCTGTGTTTGTGTAGTCTGCAGTGTGTCTTTACCATAGCAACTTTCGTAGTGTCTTTTTAAAGTGTCCGTGCCATCATTTTTTTTCCACTTGTAAACCCGCTTACATCTCTTACATTCCGCAGACTTAGGTATTGGTTTTTGATCTTTTGGATCTAAAACCGGATTGTCCTCACTATCAATGACAAATATTTTTGTAAAATTATTCCATATTTTTTTTTTCTATTACCAACATTTGTAGCCGTGGTCATACTCCTAACTTCAGGAAGTGACATTTGTGTCGGTGGCGCAGATTCAGGAATAGGGTTATTTTTAAACATATTATTATAATAATCATAGTTTTCAAAATGTTGGTTTGAACCTTGTCCATCAATATTTAAAAAAAAAATAGAGAAAAGTTAATTAATTCTCTACAAAAGAGAGAGAGAGAGAGAGAGGAAAAAAATTCAAATCAGGAAAAAAAACTATTCTATAATATTAAAGTTACTTGTAACGTCTTCTAGAAGCCTCCAAAAGAAATCGAAAAAAAATGTGCTGAGAGGGAAGAAGTTGGACTCCAGTAATTGCTTTGATTCTAAACTTTGTAATTGTCTTGATTGCTTGTAAACTTTGTAAGAAGGAAAAAAAATTGTAGAAGGAAAGAAATTTTGTTGTGTTTATTTTTATGAATTATGGACAATTTATAAAATAAAAAAAATCGATCCAAATGACCCCAAATATCCTAAAAAAAAGAGTTGTTATAATGGATATTTTAGTCATTTTACAAAAAATAATCAAAATATCCCTAAAATTGCCACTTAAACGGCAGTATTTTGGTAAAAATACCCTCCAACGAATATATTCTAAACAAAAAAATTTAAAAATCGGACCGAACAGTCCTGAACCGGTCCGGGCCAAAAAAAACTAAAACGGATCCGGACCGGACTAGCGGGTAGGCTCCACCGACCCAGTCCGGATCCGTGGGGGCTAGTGGGCCTGGGCGGGCCGGTCCGTTGACGGGTTCCAGGCCGGACCGGAGCGGATTTGGCCGGTTCGAGCCCGGGCCGAATTCTGGACCGTCCGTCCATTTAGACACCTTGACTTCTGGGCCTAAAATGTGGTCATGAGTGTGAAATTGTCACATTTCTACAGTATAATTAATTTTAATTTTAAGGGGAACGAGAGATTTTTAGAATTTTGAGAATTGCAAAATATAAATAGCTACGAGTAGGAATTTCTAGATCCAATACGAGCATCAATAGTAAGCCTATATTGGATCTCATGATGGCTCTCTCTGCCACACGAGATGTAATTTGGGAATTGAGAGCTTCTACATTCAGAACGAAAACTTTTATTTTATTTTGTAATTTATAATATTTAATTGGAGTTTTATGATAGTCTCAGTCTGTTTTGATTTTGAAAACAAATGACAAATTAGGAAGAAAAATAGTTTAAATGAGCCCTGATCAATTTTAAATTATTCTCACATAGGCTCAATCCATTTTATATTATTTATTTATTTATTTATATAAACTTTTGTCCCCATATACGTTTTTTAGGTAGTCTTAGAGGGGAGACTCGCTTCAATGTGCCAAAACAATAAAGATAAAATAATAAAAAACTAATTTTGACACATAAAAAAAACCTAAGAGGCATGCTTCAAATCTTCAAACAAATTGCATATTTTGTCAAACTTTTGTTATAACACTATGTATATTATCATTTTTTACAAATTCACGAGGGGCTTAGATCCCTTCTAAGTTCTACGTGAGGTTCGCCACTAAAAGTAGGTGTCTTATATGAAATGAGTAAGTATATATTTATGTGTTCTTATCTACTATAATCCAAATAAAGAGAGAGAAAATGTATAACACAAAACGTAACAAACAATATTTGGGTAACAATTCTAAGTTGTGGTCCAGGAGGATAAACATTGTATATGTTGAGATTTTGTCATACCAAAACCCTTGAGTCAATTTGTGGACCAGATCAATGGATTCCTCCTCATTTGCGTTTTTTCTCTTTCATCTACGTAGATGAACACACGTGAGAGGAACGAGGCAATACCCTGGTATCGCTTCGATGCTAAAGTTAGATTGAAAAACGAAAAAAAAAATCTACCGAACTTTAAGATAGAAAAGTGTGTGCTTTGACAAATGTGTAGGGGACTATATATATTAATTGATGGATAACCTTGGGCTGCTTGTTTGCTTCTTAAGTTTTGATATAAAGTTGACGGAATGGATATGAATATCCAACTAATTAATTTTCGACAATAATCTTGATAAGATTATACCTTATTAGTGCATTAAAGAGATTAGGTTTGAGATAAACTCGAATTTGTACATATATTACAGACCAACAACCTAGATTATGGGTCTTTGGCATGGGTCGTGCTGGTATATATATCATCAGAAGCCCTCAAGTATGTAAGCTTGTACCCCAAATTTTGTCGAAATTTTAATTATTTGATTAGGCCTTAAAGTAGATGAGTAAACTACGTAGAGTAATTAAATAAATAAATAGTGGATGAGTAAACTATGTAGAGTAATTAAATAAATAAAATAGATAAAAACTCTAATAAATTAGATTTATAAGTTAAAATAGAAAATTATATGAAGTAATGAAAAAATAAATAATAAGAAATAAATTTTATATTTATTAAATTAATAAGAAACTATATAAAGCTTATAAAAATAAATCTTAAATATAATAAGAAATAATAATAAAAAGTAAAGTGAAGAAATATATATAACATAAAAACTTATCTACTATTTTTAAATCTATCTTAAGCTTATCCATAATACAATACATATGAATTTACATAAGTCATTTTCTAGAATACACCGAGCTAATTAGCCAACTCCTAAAGCTATAGGATTCTTTAATATAATTAATCAAACCTATGATAACTGTATTTAAACTTATTCAGTTATTCCTTACACGAAGAATAAAGCAATCATAAGTTACAACACAAAAGCTTTTATATATATATATATATATATATATATATATATATATATATATAAAAACGTATCTATCATGAGTAGTAAACCCTTAAACCTATAGATGTCATCCTATATTTAAATAGCAATCCTAATCAATAGAGCTTATTCCCATCTCTCTCTCTCTCTCTCTCTCTCTCTCTCTCTCTCTCTCTCTCTCTCTCCCTTTCCCATGCAATAACCGACTAAGACCTCCACAAACTGTAAATATACACCTGCAACTTAATACTAACATATTAAAATTATCAACTCTGCTTCTAGGTCTCCGGGGCAATGGGCCCCGCACATGGCCCCGCACTGACTTGTCGGCTCGGGATAGGAGGAGAAGAGTGGGAGGAGATTTTCCGATAGGAAGGAAAATAAAAAGCTGGCAACAGTCTGCTGGAATTGGCAGGAAATAGAAGTATAGGTTTTTAGAATTTCGGGAAAAAGAAATCATTTTTACATAATGTCAAAAACTGAGCCCAGTCTCACTCGGACTCGTCTTTCACTCGATCTGACGGCCAGGGCTTTTCCTGACCAGATCCGACACCCCCGCTGCATCCACGTGAGCCAAGTCGGTCGGTGTTACGATTTCGATTTCAAAAGTCGATCCAACCCGTTCAAAAGCAATCAGGGATCTGGATCCGGGTAATAAGAAAGCCAAGACCGTACTTGTTGTACCAACACATGAGCTAGACACAAAATTATCGTTGGATCTTAATACCAGTGCAGTTCATATGCACAATAATACAGCTAATAACAAACAAATAAACATCAAATAACATCACCATTATATATACTACTTACGTTCACCAAACAGAAAAACTTATAATATTATTAAAATTTTAAACTATATTAAAATATTTTAAAAATATTTTATTTATATTTTATTATATATATATATATATATATAATGGGCGGATCAAAAAGACCCGTCCCCGGAGGGGCTCCGAAGTCCTGCCCCCTACACCATTGGATAGAGGAGCCCGTGCGTGGGCCCCGCACGATCCAATGGTGGGGAACGACAGGACTCCGCTAGCGGAGCTCCGAATCCGCTCCCACACATATATATATATATATATATACATATATATATATATATATATATATATATATAATTTCACCAGACTTTCATAAGTACTCTAGACATGCATCCATAGTATCCAACTATCTTCCAACATGAAGTGTTTTTTTACAGCATCCATACACAGTTTATAGCATAGCAAAAGAGGGCCTTACATATCAAACATTTCGGACATTCTTCTCATTCTTTGCACCTAAAACATGATTCAGTATCATCAAGTTTAGTAACCAAGAAGAAATCCGGGTCCTCCACTTACGTTTGTTCGTGACTCTTAAGGATGTACAAGAACATAGCTATGCTGTTGTTCCTTACAGATAACTACTGTTTTCATGCATTGGGGGTGCTGTTATCACTATTTTCTACGTATCCTTCCTTTTTTCGTGGTGCAGGCACCATCATCTATCTAGCTCCAGCTGCACCTGCTTGCAAACCAGCTGCTGCTCTACTTCGCATGGCTTTTGATTGAGCCATCAACTCGTCATAGTTCTGATTAAAACATAATTTGTTAATAAATGGAAGCTGCCAGCAATAGGGATCTATGCAAAGTAACTACTTACCCGTTTCTCAAATGCAGTATCTTGCGGACTTATGATTTTGTCTGCTAATCCATAAGCAATTGCTTCTTCTGCCTGGAAATATTTAGGACGCTGGATATCCTTTGCAATTTCCTCCTTGGGCTTGCCGGTCCCTTTAGCTACTAGTTCAATGTAGTAGTCGGTGTTTGCATCAAGCTCTTTCGCCTGGGAAAAGGGGTATAGAAGCACAAATCACTAGGATTAACATCAAAATAATGTTGATTATGTGTACCTTCAGAACAAGAAAACACCACGGGTAGGAGAACCAGATTTTAATTGCCAAATGACACGCTCAAAAAATCCATTTATAAACTAGTGCTCTCAATTCAAAACAAGCCAGATATTACTTAAGGGAGAGAACCACGATAATGGCTACATATATGAAAGGTGAAATGTTTCACCTTGATCCACATATCGATGACTGCTCCACTGGATTTGTTGACCTTTGGAAGGTACAGTTTAGCTACAGAACAGAACACACGTAATGAGCTACTACAACATATTGAATGTTAGCAAAACTAGCAAACTACGAATTTTCACGTACTGGAGGAATTTGGCTGAAGAGCACGGAAGCCCTTCGCACCTAGTGATAAAAGCATTGCTGCTTGACCATACGCCATGCCACAATTCACCGTATACACTTTTGACTTGCAATACTGTCCACAAATAATAGAAAAATGCAATGTCAGATTGTTATATTTATTAACTAAATCAGTTTGGTGCTCAGAATATTGTTGGAATTTGATGGTTACATTAAAGAAATATATATTTGGCATAGAGTTGAACCACACAAGAGTGAATTTCCAGTGCAAGAAGTTACTTATAAGAGAAAAGGTCCATGTTCGATCATAATGAGGCTTTGAAGCATATAATGTCTCCCTAGTTCCTAGTTCCTAGGTGAGCGAATATAAAAATGTAAAAGGATGCAAAAAGTCATGGCACTAATACTTGTTAACTTTAGGTTTCTACACTCATCCTTGTGGTCCTGTTGACAAGGTTGTAAAATGCGCTAGGCGGTAGGCGGGAGGGTACCCGTCACCTAGTGCCTAGCCCGTCTAGGCGGCCGCTGCTTTCATGTGTCTGTGATGCAGAAAGCCAAAAGAGGAAAAAGGAAAAGAAAAGAGGAAAGGAAAAGAAAAAAAAAAATGAAAACAAATCCGTCTTCACATTCAAAAGTTCATTTCTACTTCCTACTTATTCATATGCAGTTGCAAAAGAAAAGGAAAAATATATGCAGATTCAAAGAAGTAGGAAAAAAACTTACATGGTCAGTCGGCATCGTTTGGGGAGACTCGCGGGTGGCCGGCGGTGGCGGAGGTCACGAGCTCGGGTGATGCCGGTTGCTGCTCGGGTAAGTAGGTTTTTTTTTTGTTAGGACTGGTTGTTGCTGCTCTATCCGAGAATGGATTTGGGAGAGTAGTTTGTAAATATTCGGGTCGGGTTTAACCTAAAATAAATTCAGAAAATGCCTAGGCAGCCGGCCGACCAGAGAAGTCTGTGCCGACTTCTAGACGGCAGCCTGCCCGCCTAGCACCGCCAATTTTGGCCGCTTTTTAACTTAGCTGCCTAGATTGCCAATTCTGGCTGAATCCTAGGCGGCTCTGTATATTTACATTTGTGTATATTTTGTACATCTGCAATGCTTTGTCTGTTCGCTATCTAATTATTCTAATTTACTTGGCCAACATTTTGAGAGGGAGAGCCTGAATTTGCCATTCCAACCCTATCATTTATTGGCCTTTGCCATGGATAACCACCAAAGGTAGATTACCAGGGCAAAGAAATCCCGTAAAAAGTGAGTTTTGAGGGAGTATGTTTTGTTCTCATTCAACAGTCTTTACTAGTACAGTTGTTCTCCTTTCATAGCTCGTCGACCAAGGAACAAAACTACCTCCCTCCTACAAGATTACCTTGGCACTATAGATTCCTGATAACCAAATTACACATCACGCACCCGATGGTAACTACACATGTTTAACAATGATAGGAAAACCTCTAATTACTCAATTTGCATCCAGCCATCCAGCAGCGCAACTTCTCCTCACAAATTTCCACTACCCAAGTCATGGATCAAGTTGTAAGTTATTCAAAATTTATTTCAAGTACAATATTTTTAGTTACAGACAAGAGATTCCTTAAATAAAGTTGAAGTCTGTAGCTATGTTGCACCAATATGGACAGGGACACGGATAAGGACACCATATGGATACGGGATACCGTCATTTTCAAATAGGTACATATGTAGTCCCCTTCGTTGAACGAATATGGACACAGGCAAGGGCACGAACACCCTTTTCCGGTGCCCATGCAACATACATATCCCTAGACTCTACCACTACACAAAAACTCTAGTGTGTTAGTAGAGTGGATGGTTTTATATATATATATATATTTTATATTATTTTAACAACTATACACCCAAGAAGAATACAATTTCTGCCCACAAGAAATACCTACAGTCAACACATTCCTAACATGAGCTTTACAGCAGAAAGATGTTACAGGACATGAAGTTATTGTACTTACAGCTATGGTATCAGCAATAGCATATGCCTCAGTTTCTGATCCAACAGTCTCATTCTTCTCATTCTGGAGGAGCAAAACAACCATGTCAATCAGCATATATATACACATAGCTACTGTGCAAGTCCATTGCAGGGTTAAAGATCCTCAAACTTTTATGTATCTTGATAAGAACAGTGCTTACCTGTGTTCCAGATGAATTTACGTACAAGTACAGTGGTTTGGAGGGGTTATCATAATCTAACCACATAAGTTGTGCAACAAGAAGCTCAGTGACTGCTGGAACTATCTGTTGAATGAAAAGGAAAAAGAAGAAGCAATTTGGAAAATTAGCTTCGAAAGAACGCACAAGTTGAAGGAAGAAAAATAATTGTATAAAGGCAAATTTGTGAAAATGAGACAAAATTAGTAATGCCTTACGGGCATGCCCAGGTAGCAAATTCGAGCATCTAACAGCAAAGAAGGCAAGTCTGGAGGGGCAGTTCTTGGCCTTCCAAACCCCCGAGCCCCTCCACGATACATGCTCACGCTCATGCTGTACTTCGATGGACCCTCAGTCATGCCTGTTGGACTCCACATCCCTCCATTATCAAGGTAATTCCTTGCGGACGAAATGCTTTCCTGTTATCATAACCAAGAGCACATGATTTGACAAAAACACCCATGAAACAATTGTCCTACTAATGTTTTGCTACCACATATATTCTTAAGATATCCGCAATGATGAGGTTTAACTACAATTGACTATTATATATGGTAATTGTTCATGGATGCATAAAAGTAAAACTCGCCTCTGTGACTTTCTCTGCTTGCCGCCTGACAGGGTTATCTTCTGTCATGAACATGTCCATTTGTGAAGAACTGAGGCCATATAGGTGTCGTGGGACATTCTTAAAATTGTCCATTACTGCATAGGATAGAGAAATAAACCCAAAAGTTGGACAACATATATGATATATGTATTGGGTTTGCATCTACAGGCAACATGTTATAATTCTAAAGTATCTACACAAGCTCTATAATGCTACAAAAATGACCATAAGAACAATGCAGATGAATGAAACATATCTGAATTGCATTATTCAATATCTGCACAAAATTATCACTGAAATTGAGGTACTCAAGAAGTGGTGGACCCAGAAATTTTTCTTGACGCGCAGGGTGGGGGGTGTTGGTGGTGGAACTTAAATTTTAAGGGGACATAAAAAGTTAAAATAAACACAACATAAGATGTAATGTGGCTAGAAAAATTGAACTCATGACCTCTTGATTAAAATCCCATATGTTTAACAACTAGACAACCATTCAATTTTGAACTTTTCATAGAACATTAAGTAAATAATAAGACACAAAAAACCGTATAGCATGAACCCCTGGCCTAGGGTGGGTCCGTCCCTGTACTCAAGCTACAACCTACTCCTGCATCTACAGAAAAGAAGATAACAAGAAATGACATTTACAGTACTCATAGACAACCCGTAAAGCATTTCATGTTGCGGAAGTTTTAAGTTGACATCCTATAAAGGTTGCTGCTACCATGATAGAAAGATCAAGAGAAAAATGTCTGAAACTGGGATCGTCGCCATATGAACTGAAACACTGGCTGTAATTATCACCTATGTTGCACGAATGCGGACACAATAAGGGTACAGGACACGATACAATATGTCACCTATGTTCCATGATTACATAGTAGATAGTACAGACACGGATATGAACACGATACAGACCATTTTCTCGTATCCGTGCAACACAGATTATCACAGTAAAACAAACAAATACCATCACATATATCTTGCATATTAGAACCAAAAAGAAGATTATCATAATATGTAAGAGGAAAAGAATAATAAATCAGGTATAGTGATGATAGTGATGCTCAATTATGATCACAATTCCCACAGCAAACAGCAGAGTAACCAGTACATTCCTCAAATCAGCATGAAAAAAGAAGAAAGAAATCCACCTTTACATGTTCAATCACTGCTCACCCTAAGGCTATGTTGTTTACCAAGAAGTGTCAAAAGTTCAATAGAATCAATACTGTAACACATTTTTCATGTTTGTTGTGTTTTTAATGTCTTGAAAAATATTAGACCGACTAAAGCTCAATAAGGCTTAACTGGCCATTTACCTTGCAATGGAAATTTTTGAGTTGTGCGAATGTGATCATGACAATATCTTGAATTTCAAGATTACATCATCCTGTGTAAATTCAAGGTTACATCCCCATCCAAACATTTTATCAACTGAAAGGTGTTCATGAAACTTCCAAGATTGTAGTCAGCTGCACATCAGATGAAGAATTGTCCCACAACACCTCCTCGACCAACTTTAGGCCCAACAACTGCTCGGAAAGGTCAGTTGATGCCACCAATAGCTCAACCAAGGGGCTCATCATTCCCTACTCAGCAGCAAAGATTTGTCCAACACCAGCAATAGAGGAGCCCCACAACAAGGTCGAGCTTTTGCAATGACTATTAAGGAAGCCGAGTCTACTGAAGATGTTATTATAGGTTCCATTATTTTGGACTCATTACATGTTATTGTCTTATTTTATTCTGGAACATCTCATAGGTTTGTATTAGTATATTTTATGCTAAATGATAGAATAGCGTCAAAATTTCTTAGTAGATATTGCAAGATCATGACCGGTGGAGGTATTAACCCAATCAGTGATGCTTGCAACAATTGTCTCATGTCCTTGGGAGGCAAAGAACTGCGTGCGAGATTACTCGTAATGTCACTTCCGAGTTTTGACATAGTCCTCGTTATGGATAGCTAGTTCTCGAGAAAATCCATTTTCATCATAACAAGAAAGACGTGATTTAAAGTTAAATTATATGTTCTAGAGAAATTTCCTTCATACAACTCTCCCATGGATTCGAGAGAACGATTCTGCAAAGCTAAATGTTCCATCTCGATACAGTTTTAAGGAAATTGCTATAGAAGTTGACATGGTAGGCGGAAAGGTTGCACCGAGACTGAACATTTAGCTTTGCAAAATCTATGTTATACTATGTTTTAGCATAAAACCTACTAATATAAATCTATGAGATTCTCCAGAATCAAATCAAATAAGACAGTAGCCGGTAATGAGTCAAATATAATGGAACATGTAATAACATCTCCAGTAGCCTCGGTTTCCTCAACAATCATTGCAAAAGCTCGATTTTGTTGTGGGGCTCCTCTGTTGCTGGCGATGGAAAATTTTTTGCTGCTGAGTAGGAAATGGTGGGCCTCTTTGTTGAGATATTGGTGGCCTGATCTGACCCTTCTGAACAGTTGTTGGGCCTAAAACTGGTTGAGGAGGTATTGTGGGACAATCCTTAATTTGATATACATGAAAAACCCTAGAGAGGTGGATAGGGTACTTACGCATTATTCGAGTAAAGCACAGAGGACTAGAAAAATACGCTCTTAACAAATCACTCAATTAATGGCTTGCAGAACAAAAGTGAAAAATATAATATAAGGACCTATGGCGAACGTTGTCTGCTGAAAATATGATCTTAATTGATGAGACTATAAGTGTGTTAATTTTAAGATTAAAATGAAAATTAGATGAAAAAAAATTAGAATCTACAGAATTTAGAACTAACATGAAGAAAGATGAATTACAAGAGGTATAACTTTGACAATATTAAAAAGAGGGGAGAAGAGATCAATCCAAACTGGTGACCAAGATTTATTGGATCACCATTTTAAGGTAAGTCATAAACCATAAAAGTGAGACTCATCAAGGATATTCATAGATGCGACCAGAGCTGGAGCCAGGATTTCAGTCGAGTGTGGGAAAACAATTTGGTTCGTATATAAATTGTTCAAATTCCCCACACAAAAAAGCATAAGAAATTTGTAGCTAACTTGAGGAGCTATAAGTTCCACACCAAAGAAAATCAAAACTAAATATCAAACATTTTTGGAAAATAACAAACGACCTTATCAATCTACTATAAGAATTGTCTGCCACTAATTACCAATATGGGTCCAATGTGACAGAAACACAACAACAATATTCGAGTGTCTGCATTTCGTAGTTTCTAAAGGTAAAAATATTACGTGAATCATTAAAATTTCAATTAGAACTAGATAATAATATGTTCTTTAGAAATCTTGCATTAGAAAATTATTTATTTTTTAAATGGGATCTTCGTAATAAGAAAATTAGAAACAATATATTAGATGAAGGTAATTCTTTAAAGGTTGAAACTTGAAATAATATCGAGGAAGTGGAGGGCACATACCTAAAATTCCTGGCTTCCTCTAGAGGTATATTATTCTTCCTCTCTATATGACTCTCCAAAGAGGAAGAGGAAGAGGAAGAGGAAGATAGAAGAGTGGTAACAATGGAGTGGGAAATGAAAAGAAAATTTATAGGGTTTTCCATGGGATGTTGGAGTTTATGTGGATTGTCTGAGGCAAAAAACTAAGTTGGGTGTGCCTCTTTAAAGAGTGAACAAAAGGGCCGGCCCTGAGCTCATGAGGGCTCGAGACGAACTTTCAAAATGAGACCCCATACATAATGTAAAAAAAAAATTGAAACAAAAGTAAAATAAAAAAATATGCCTCCACCAAGATTTGAACTAGGAACCTCTTATGTACAAATCTAATGTAATAACCACTACACTACAATTGCTTTGTGATAGGAAATGCCCATGGTAAATACTAGTTCTATTTTTGGTACAAAATTATTTATATATTAAAAAAAAAAAATCGGACCCTCAAGGCCCTGGGCGGTCGCCCTGGCTGCCCTGGGCCAGGGCCGGCCCTGGCTCTCAATATAGCCGAATGCAGGAAGTAAAGATTTATGTAACGACCATACAAATCTCACCTCCTCCCCAAACCCTAAACCTCCCACATCAAGACCTTACCCTCCAAACCTTATCTAAACCAAAAACTCTCTTCCCAAAGAAAGATGTAACTTTTCCAATCCGAACAAGATTCATTTTATTCATGTTCGTCAGATCGACAATCAAATAAGTCATGTCCTAATATTGCAAACAACCAACTGAAACTTCAAAATCCTTCCAAGTTCCAACACTGCAAATCTCAGCTCCTTCCTAAACCCTGATCCCACTGTCATCAAGCACCAAAACCAAAACAAAACAAAACAAAACAAAACAAAAAATTCAAAGAAATTTGCAACTTCTCAGCCAAAACAAGTCATTTCATAATTCCGAATCAACAAATTGAAACTTCAAAACCTTCCAAGTTCCAATACACAAATCTCAGCTCCTCCCCGAGCCCCATACCAGAAATATCAAACAAACCCCAAATGAAAAAACCGAAAACGCACAGCACACGCATCATCCTCGAGCATGCTTTGGATGTGCTAAACACACAAATCCCAAACCCTAATCCACCATCACAGAGGTCATTCTCTCCTAACCTTCTCCAAACGCTAAAATTTCAAATCTCCTAATCTTCCCCATGTCCTAAAAAATTGGAGCAAAAGACGTACAGATAAACCAGATACAAAATAATTGCTAGAAGAAACTCACATCCGTCCTTGAGATTCTCCTCCCGGAACTGCTTGGGGATGTGATGGAGGTCGTCGGGGCCGACCCCGACCGATTCGCACCTCCAGATCGCCTTCCTTCTCGAAGAGCTCGAAGAAGCCGAGAAGAGCAACTTGGAGCCGAAGAGAGATGAAATCCTAGGAAATCCATGGCTAAACCCTAGTTTCCTTTGCGCTCTCGATTCGTCGCGCGGGGAAGAGAGGATAGTGGCGGAAACGGAGGGGGATTGGAGAGAGGTCGCCATGGCGGAAAAAGAATCGAGTTTTGATGAGTTAAAGAAAGAAATAAGCTAGAGAGGGAGGAGTAGCTGGCTGTGAATGGATTGGTGATCAATAACGACACGCGAGTGTCATGGGCACCCTATAAATTTTCTAAGTCGGCACAAATTTTTTTTTTCCCCTTGTATTCTATTTATTTATTTATTTATTTATTATTTGAGATAATTATTCAAATGATATCTAAAGAATATAGTGGTTGCGATCGAAATTTTTTTATATTTTTTTTTTATCTGACCTTTGCATTTTTATTTAAATAGTGCATAAAATAAATTTTTTTTTTTTACTTTTGGACAAAAATCGATAAAAATAAACATATCGATCACAAAAACGATAATCACTACATTCCTCAGACAACATTTGAACAATTAACTCTTATTATTTTGTTAATCAAACTAACTTCTTCTATATTGTACGAGTTTGTTATATGGATATCATTATTTTAAAAAATGATGGCACGAAATAATTATGCTAACCATTCTTCTTTTGCCTCTAGTAAAAGTAATTTGTGTCAATATTTTTAAAATAAGGATATTCCGAATAATAAACTTAAAACGTATGCAAGGTTAGTGTAATTAACTCTCTCTCTCTCTTTTCTTAACTTAGGTTCTGCTTAGATTAAAAGAAATAAATAAGCAAAGATAAAAATAAGTCGAGTTAAGAAAATGTTAAGCGAAGAAAAATTAAGTAAAAGAGAGGGAAGACATTACATATAACTTTGTTTGGATTTGATAAAGAGTTAAGTGGGATATGTTTAATAAATATTGCTTGAATCGGAGGTTTTGAGTGAAATGAGAAAATTATAACATTTATCAAAATATTCTTATTACATGTGACATAAAATTAGATTTGATTGGATTTTAATTAATATTTGTCAAAATAAGAAATATTTATGTCTTTTCAAACAACAAGCTTTTATCTTTGCTTTGTTAACATCATAATTTGGGTTGAAAAAAATGGACAAAATAAGGTTAATTTTTTTTCTCATTGAACCCTCTACGACTCTTCCTCATAAACCTCCATCCTCAAACAAAACAGTATTTATTTTTTCCTCATTTAACTCTTCCTTATTTTATTCTCAATCCAAGCACACCCTTACGGTAATGAATTATAAGTACCAAAATTTTAACAGTTTTGGAAACATAATTTTTTTAAAAAAATATGACTTCAATTTTTTTATAGTTGATATAATATATTAGAAAAGTTAAATTTTGCCATTCTCTATCGTCTCTCAAATGTAAGAGGTAAGCGTTCAGCTTGTTCAGTTTCAAAACAAAGTTGAAATAGTCAAAAGTTGAAATAGTCAAAACTTAATAAATCGAACTTATAAAAATCAAAAACCGAATCGATAAACGATTGAAATTTTTTTGTTGAATTTTTTTTATTGTTTGATGGAATAGACCCAATAATATTTAAAATAATATTTTATAGGATTATTTATACTAATATTTTTTATATTTTATATCCATTATATAAAAATAAATTTAAATAATTACACGAACCGTCTTTTCTTATTATTGAAGATGTATATGGATTTTGGTACTTTCACGTATGCAATTGCATACTTTCTACGGATTTTTTCGTTTTAAGTAATAATTTATTATATAATTATATAAAACGGGATAAGTTTCGGGGAATTGCGAGGGGGGGGGGGACCACTCGCCAACTCAGTTGGCGAGTTGCTGAGTTGGCGAGGGGCTCGCCAACTGAGTTGGCGGGGCTCACTCCTCGAGGGCCCGCTCGCCAACTCAGTTGGCGGGCCGCATGCTGAGTTGGCTTAGACCCGTTGCACAACGCTCGTTTGCTCGCCAACTGAGTTGGCGAGTAAGGATCCGTTTCACAACGACTATTAACAACAACGGCTATTACAATCTCCCTCTATAAATTACCTATCTCAACCCATTCATCTCACACTCAATCTACTTCCTCTATTTTATCTCTTCCCTCTAGCAAAGTCTCCAACACTCTCTTTGTCTCTCTGCCCGCAGCTAAAGTTCATTTGAGGTTTTCTGTAACCAAAGTTCTCAACCGTCATGGATCGTAGCATAAGAATTGTATGCTCGCACGGCGGTACAGTAAATGGGTTAAATTACGAAGGAGGAGAAAGTATAATTTTTTCAACTTATCCGAATATTAGTTTTGAAAATATACGTAATCATATTATTGAACGTTGTTCTATTTATTATGATTTTATTTTGAAGTATATTTTTGGTTCTAATTGTTTTTTGATAGATAGTGAAGATGCATGGAATTATATTCTTGAGATTAATTCACAATCACGGTATATAAAAATATATGTTATTAAAGTAGCAGCAACCTTAGATAGTAGAAATAATGAATATTTTTCTGAATATCAGCATGTTAGTTCAGGTGCTAGTTCTTCTCAACAAATAGTTTTATTTATCCAAGAAGGTCATTCATCAGATGAATCTAACCATGATGATGATAGTGACAACGACGAAGGAAATAGTGATAATTTAGTTGAAAATGTAGATTATAGGGTAGATGATGATGTTGTAAAAGCTATCACTGATGAATTATTTAAGGGACAATCATTTCCTAGTCGTTCTCACTTTAGAAGCTTTATCAGTAATTTAGCAATTAAATATAATTTTAGTTGTTCAGCTAGTGATATGAATAATGCTCGTAGAATTATATATAGTTGTGATCAACCGAATTGTAATTGGAGAGTATATGTAAAATCTATTGGAAATGGCGATATAGTTAAAGTTAGTACATTAGAAAATCGTCATTCTTGTTTAGGAAGACTTAGTACAGGACGTCATCGACTAGCTACCGCTTCATGGATTAAGACCATGATAATTGACGTTATTAGAGATAACCAGTCATACAGTCCATCACAAATTGTTAAAGATATATATAGGGAGCACCGTATACAAGTTAGTTATTCCAAAGCATGGAGAGCCCGAGAGACAGCATTAGCTGAAATTAATGGTAGTTATGATGAGGCATACGCTAGTCTTGAGGAGTATTGTTATAGAATTATGGAGACAAATCCAGGTAGTACATGTTTTATTAAAACTACCGAAAATAATAGCTTCCAACGATTTTTTATTTGTTTTAAAGCATGTATTGATAGATTTTTAAGTGGATGTTTACCAATTATTAGTACTGATGCTACATTTCTTTCGTCAAAATATCAAGGTATCTTATTTATTGCTTGTGCTCACGATCCTAACTATCAATTATATCCTATAGCTTATGCTGTTGCTGAAGGTGAGAATAGTGATTCTTGGTCTTGGTTTTTAAATTCTCTTAAAATATCTTTTGAAAGTTGTTTTAATGATTGGAGTTCAATTTCATTTATATCTGACAAGCAAAAGGGTTTAATAAATGCTGTTCGTGCTATTTTTTCTGCATCTTCTCATTTTTTTTGTATTCAACATTTTAAACAAAACATGAAAAAAGTTACAAAAGAACCAGTATTTCAACGCTTGTTAGACTCGCTTGCTAGATCATATAATAAAACGGATGCAGAGAGTGTGTTTGATATAATTAAAGCCGAGAACATAGTGTTGTACGATTGGCTTCTTGGTGTAAACGATGAAAGTCGTCGATTTGAACATTGGATAACAGCGTATGCTAGTTGTCCTAGATTAGATATTAACACTTCTAATCTTGCTGAATGTTTCAACAGCTGGATTAAAAAATTACGAGATAAGCCAATAACAACACTTCTCGATGGTATTAGAGCCAAGATTATTACACTTTATGACAATCGTAGAAAGTTTGCTGAAAATGTTGACACAGATTATTGTCCGAAGATGTTAAAAAATATGGCTTCTATTATCAAAGAGAAGAACCACCTAGAAATATTAGCTATTGATAGTTATAGGTTTGAAATAATAGACCGGGCAACAAGTAGAACCTATATTGTTAATCTAACTAACAGATCTTGTACATGTTTAAGATGGTACCATACTTATATACCATGTATACATGCATGTTTTGTTTGTAGATATTGCAATATTAGTATTGATAGTTTTTATCCTGCAGTATTTTCGACGGCTACCTTGAGGAGTGTATACGCGCAAAATATGGAGCCAATTCCAGTTCCCTACGAGATCCAAGGTCCTTTGGTAAGAGGACAAATTGGGGTGCCAGATGTAAGACGCAAAGCCGGAAGACCAAAGAAGAACCGCATCAAACCCCGGGAATCATCGACAAGAGATCTACGATGCAGTTATTGTGGTGCTATGGGACACAACCGAAGAAGATGTACTAGTCAACCGAGAGAGTAAAATATAATTGTTCAATACCCAAATATTTATGTAAAAATCCATTACAAATCATACAAAAATTGCAATAATACAATGTTAAAAAAATTCTACTATTCCTCGTCCTGGTCTTGTTGAGTTTGGGTAGGCAGCGGTGCTGATGGAGTCGAAAAAAATTGTGTGAATATCTGGTAGCTTTCATCTCCAGCTGTCTCGTAACTCGGTCCGGCTCCAGGAGTCTCGTAACTCGGTCCCGCTCCAGGAGTCTCGTAAGTCGGGTAGGCTCCAGCATACTGGTAACTCGGGCCCGCTCCAGGATACTGGTAACTCAGGGTCGCTCCAGCATACTGGTAACTCGGGCCCGCTCCAGCAGTATCCCGTCGACGACGACGAGAGTGTCTCTGTCGTACTAAGCCGGTCGGATAGTCCGGTGGAAGACGGGATTGTATCGGAGGCATTTCCGGTTCCGGTCCAATACCCAGATGCCGAACACGAGTAACAAGCTCCCCCATAAGACGATGAGTCACATGTTCCTCCATATGAGGTTGTTGTAAATGTTGCTGGTATACCCCACTCTGAAATTTGAAACATGTAGATTAAAATATTTATCATATCTATGTATATGTATTTTTTAAAGTATAATGAAGTTAAAGTATAATGAAGTCATACCAAATCATTCATTCCATCAATAAAAGTACGCATAGTAGAATCGTCTAGGGATATAGTCTTGAACCTGGGCTCCTCATAGTGGTATACTCGGTTGCTCATAAGAGGGCATCCCCACCATTGTCTGTAGTCCAGGCTACCTATGTCTGCAAAATATAAACAAAATTTTAGTAAACTATTTACACTAAATCAATACGAATAATGAGTAACTTATAACTTACATTCCTCAGCAGAATTTAGTCTAGGAGACATGTCCCTCACACTATAATTCTCGAACCGATTATTCCAGTCAGCAACGAGACTAATGATTCGTTGGAATGCATTTGATGTCTGATAACCGACTGTCGGTGGAGCATCGGGAATTATTGGGGCCATTCCGAATTGCCGAAGAACACGGTCTGCCGGATGGTACATGGTGAACCGATCATATATAATATGACATCTGTGTAAACTAAATGCACAGGATGTCATCTTGATTTCTGGAGCATCGGGTTCACATATGTACGGTAACCAGGTTACCTATTTCAAGATATTCTAAGAGATTAGATGTGATGTTTATCTACGATCAAAACTTAAATAATTTAAAGATATTTATTGCATATTTAAAAATTACCTCATTAGACCGCAGTGTATCAAATTGGCTTCGATATAGTGATACAGTCATGTATTGGTAGTGTTGATAATCCACTACATCTGTAGGCCAGCGCATAGCAACTGGAAATACTCCAACATCACTGAGAACGCTAGTAACAGGCCTACCAATATAGAAGTGCTCGTAAGACCAGAACTATAAAACAAAAATATGACATTAGTACAAACAAAATTTGCGTATAAAATTACTCTAACTTTTTAAGGTCTTTCATTCATACCTGTATCAGTGAAATACATCCACAAATACTCTTGCGATTGCATCTCACAAATTCTGTCAGCTGGGCGTACAAAAATGCAAGAGTAGCAGCTCCCCACGCATGCTCGGTAGGTTTGGTCAGATCATCCAAGAATGGTAAAAGCTGCACATTTACCATATTTTTCGATGCATCGGAAAATAGAATTGCACCACATAAACAGAGCAGATACGCTCTAGTGCAACGAATGACCTGGATTTATTAAGTGTTAAACAAATTTATTAAATTGCACCACTAAATTAAGTAATAAACAAATTTACTAATTAAAATACATACCCGATTTTCATCTACATCAACCACCCCATCAATAGTTTGATGTAGGTCTATAAAGTTGCCACGGAGCCATGAAAATTTTACATAATTGCTATCTTTTAGACCAGGAGGAGGGCTAACACCGAGATAACTCCGGATCAGATCAGATCCCTTTAAGTGCGGATCAAAATATATAGCGTTACCTTTAATAGGTAACCCTAGTATATTCGCCACATCAAAAAGGGTGATCGCCATCTCGCCGAATGGGAGTTGAAAAGTGTTGCGTTCTGGCCACCAACGCTCCGCAAGGCTTACAACTAAATGAAGATCGTGAATTAAATATCTAACACGATCTATATAGTGGAATCCAAAGGATTCCACCAAAGCCTTTTGAGCTGGATTAAGCTCCCACATACGATAATTCCTTTCAGACCGCCAATGTACGTGGATCCGGGTTCGTAAAACATTATCATGGTCGTATAACTATAAAAATTATATGCATTAATAAAGTAAACATAGGCATTCTAAAAAATATATACATTAATAAAGTTAGCAACTTGTAATTTCAAAAAATATCTCGCCAGTAAAAATCTGAGTAGAAATGTGCTCTTCACGTTGCTTAAGAATAAGCTCGGTAGTCGGTCCGTCAGGAATACGACCGTCATTGCGGGTAGCCATCGCCAGTAAATATCAAGAGGAGGAGAATTTGGTGTAAGGAGTGTTTGGGGTAGGAGGAGAATGTGAATGTTGTGAGAGGAGTGTTGGGTGGGGGGTGTTTATAGGAATGTGGGGATTATAGCTGTTGGCCAACGGCTGAAAATGCAACGTTGCATTGCTCGCCAACTGAGTTGGCGAGCGGCCCCTCGAGGAGGGTGCCCCGCCAACTCAGTTGGCGAGCCCCTCGCCAACTCAGCAACTCGCCAACTGAGTTGGCGAATGGTCCCCCCGCGATTAACCAAAATTTATCCCGTTTTATATAATTATATAATAAATTATTACTTAAAACGAAAAATTCCGTACTTTCTACGAATAGTTTGAACTTAGTTTTGTGCCTAATGTTAATATACTTCTGAATTTGCTTTGAAGCAACGACTGTTAGTAATATCTTCTCTCGTCCAAAATTTAATCATGTAGTATGTCAAAGTCGCAGGTTCGAAACCTGCATGGGCCAAATATTTTTTAAAAATTTACAAATATTTTAAAATAAAATATATGATATGATTGATATCCCAAATATTTAATTTATTTCTTCCTCTCCTTTCGCCATTTGCTCTCTCTCTCAACTATCCGCAAAAGGGAAATTTTTTCAAATAACCCCCTGTCAAATCGAAGAATACTCGTCTTTCCCACCCAAATTCCTTCTTCAACCAAGGAAGAGAAGACCCTGGACCTGTACGAAATAGCATACCATAATTTAATTAGAGAATTAACAATTCTATTACATCGTTTGAAAGCTGGATAATGATGATTCCGGACAGCTTTTGGGAATTGATGTCGATCTACACCACAGGTTTAGCTGCTTCTTTCTGATTTAACCACTTTCTTTTAGTTAATTGCAGAAGAATACGCTCAACAAATTTGCAAAAATGACACAACTTTTTAGAAAGTTGCACGCAATGTGTTAACTTTCTGCACTTATGCACTTGGACAAGGTTGATAGATTATGGGTTGCTTATTGTTTAAAATATTAGGTTGCTTATTGTTTAAATACTCTTATGTCTCGTTTGGTTCGCAAAATCTTTGAAATAGAAAAAAAAATTATTTAGGATCCGTTTGAATAATCTTTCTGAAATTTTGTTCTGAAAACAGTTTTCTAAAAATAAGTTATCAAGTTGTTTTCTGACTATAGAGATTATGAGTTTACGTTTGGTTACTTTTATCTGAAAAATAATTTTAAAACATAAAAGTTAAAAATTGTGTTTGATTAAAAAAAATTAGAAAATAATTTTATTAGTTGTGTCCATTCGTGTCCATCTTTGTGTCAACAACGAGCAGCAATCCTCCGACATCGTCCAGGACGTCCACGGCCACTTCACGCGCCGCCCCGAGGACGTCGGCTCATGCGACCAGGGTGTCACGACCCGATTCCGTAGAATCGTTTGAGGCGTCCCCCGAATTGTGACCGCCGTGCGGGCCTGGGGTTGCGTCCGCACAAGGCTTTAATGATTTGCATAGCAAGCACATATTCATAGTACGCAGATAAATTGAAACACATATTTGAAATATGAAAAAGTTCTCTTTATTGATAATGAACATCTATTACAAATTCTTGAACGAGTCAGCTAATATGCCAAACGGCTTACAAAAGATATGACTCAAAATGAGATAGCAGTCATGTACATTATATCCCTTTACTAAACTTCAAAAGATATAAACCTCCTGGCTGGAGTATAGCTTTGCCACGGAGCTGCATTTGTGTATGAAGAGTTGCAGGCTCCTTTCTTCAAAATGCTTCAAGGGGCGCGGTGAAGATGCGCCAACAGCTGGACTGGATCAGGAAGACGACTTCGGCTCCTCGCTCAGTTCGCCTTGGTGCGGAGAACCTGTTTCAACGAGGGTCAGCATGTCGAAACATACTGGTGAAGGCGAGCTAACCGAACTATACCAATCAACACGTTGTTTTAATGAAGCATGCATATTTGTGGGTTTCTATCTTGCCTTAGTTCATTTACAAGTAAGCAGCATATAGAAATTACTGAAATGAACGTGCCACCGTTCGGTGGATTTTACATGCCCGTCTGAATTACCTGCACAATACTTACCATGCCTTCCCTGCCACGAAGACACAAGTTAGTTTGCAACAGGTTTAAATATACGATATGGATCACTGGCTAGTTGCCACGAGGGACAAGTTATAGTCTCAAGACGGAAGAGTGTGCAACACGGTGCACGCCTCGTTCCGACGATACAGACGACTATACAGACGTTCCGTCCAGATCGGATCGGTCCCAGTGCCCCGGCGACCGTCTACAGGAACCAGAAACCTTGTGCACAAGTTGTCCGTGATCTAACAGAGTCTATTTAGGTTTCTATCAATTCATGCAGTTGAGGCAACACGAGTACAGACAAGCAGTATTGCTTGATTCATTTAGCAGAGCCTCCTTGAACAGGTATGCGCATACAAAGTGTTTAATTCAATTATAGAAGAAGATGAATTCTTACTAAAATTGAAGCATGTATAGAACATTTCCCAAACGAACAAGCATGCAGATGAGTAACAGTTTATAAGTTTAGTTGACAAGCAATATTCCAAGTCTATTACCTTTTTATCTTGATCTCTTTTTAATATTACTTGGTATCGTTTGATCGGGGCAAGGAGAATGCAGATTTTAGGGCGTGAAGCTTGGAAGCAGGGCTAGCTAATCGGGTTGGTAGCCACTCACTTAGATTTGGAAGGGAGAAGGAAAGAGGCACTTCACGACTCCGCTCGCAAGCCGCCTACTGCTCGTTCACCTGCACACGAACAACTCGATTAATACTTCTTCCTCTCTTTCCAATCTCGGAATTGAAGTGCAGTTCAATGAACGAAAAAATAAAAACCATCGCAACCGTTCAAGGAAAACAAGCAAATCCCAAAACCAACTCAAAGCACGAAAGCAACAAGCGACATCGAAAACCGAGGCAATAAAAGATAGCAGCGGAGAGGTCCCTCCTGACTCTGCCGCTAAGTCGATCCCGGGGGCACGGTCCACTGAATATGGGAATCGATTCCGAAGAAACAAATCCATAACGAGGACGAGTTCTTAATTCAATCTATCCCGATCGAACGATACCGTCTTGTGTTTCTTAGTCGCGCTCCTCGAATAGGAGGAACGGGCGCTACACAGGGCCACATGTTCGGCTACGTCACCGAAGATATCCCCGAGCTCAAGTCCTACTCTCACTCCTCGCTACCAAGTTCGACGCCAGGCTCACCGAGGTCCGCAAGGGCGGCACCAGCGACGACGGCAATATCTCGGCCGACGAGCTCGCCGCCATCTTCGCCACACTGGGCTACGACCACCCCCTCACCGATGAGGAGCTCGGTGGATCCTGTAAACCTCTTAATTTTTAATTTTAGTATTTTTTAAATTAAATTATTGAATTTATTTTGACTATTTTGTTGGTTAATTAGAAAATAATTTATTTCATTTAATTACTTATATAAATACTTATTTAGAATCATTTTGCAGGCTATTTTATAATTTCTTTCATTTTTCTACATTTTTTTGGTAATTAAAACCTATACAACGTAATTTTTCAGTGCTTTCATGATTTACTGTGAGATCATACTTGCATATTTTTCTACCAAACATTTATTTTAGGGTTAAAATACTTAAATATATTTTAAAAAAAAATTTTATAATTTTTTTAAATTTATTTTGTTTTAAAATAGGCTAAATACTAATTTTCTAGGAATTCTAGAATTTATTATGCAAGACTAGGAGCATAATTTGGTCCCAAGTATTTTTCTAGCATTTATAATGATATTTTGCATTTTCTAAATTTTTTTTAATCTTTTTACATATTTATTTGGAGTTAATTAGGTTAAAACTGCTTAATAAATAAATTTTTGGCTATTAAAACCTAGGGCTATTTGATATTACCCTCCTCTTATATTGGGTATATTGATATTATCCCCCGTTAGATTAAAAGTTGAGTTTACCCCCCCTAAAAGTGTCGTTAAAAACTCTTTACGACACTTCAAAACTCATTAACGACGCTTTCAGGTTTTTAACGACGCTTTCAGGGTACTGTTCTCAACTTTTAATCTAACATGGGACTAATATCAATATACATAATCTATGAAGGGGGTAATATCAAATAGCCCTAAAATCTCTTTAAATACCCAATCAGCATACACAGTCAGTTCTAACTCTACCCGCCTGGCCCACCCGTAAGCTACCTATATATATGAGTAGAGGTGTTTAGGATTTCTTATTTCCGCCAAATTTAAGAGAGAGAGAGAGAGAGAGAGAGAGAGAGAGAGAGGTAGGTTTGTGGAGGTTTTCATCTAGGGTATACTTCAAATTCGAGAAGTCATATCTCCTAGCTCTGGACTCTAAATGTATTCCCGTTTCTTGCGTCGGAATCATCTTGAGGTTAGATTCCAGAATATATAATTTATTTTCAATAATTATTTACACAAAAATTTGTAAAATTCGTGGAGTATCGGTTGTCCAAAATCTAACATGTTTTGGTATTTTTGAGATTTTAGGATATCCCGAACTCGGAATCATGATCCGTTTAAAGTTTTGAAAAGATGACATGATGAAACATGACATATATTTTTACCAGAATTAAATATTCTAGTTTACTATTATGGAAAATTAGTGCAACGTAGACGTAACTAGAAAATTACTGAAAACTGTCATTTGTGTGTCATATCGGCCATAACTCTTTACAAACTTATAATTTTGTGAAACCGTCGATTCCAAGATTCATATAGAACTTTAATATACATGATTCTACACACAAATCCAAGATTTGAGTCGTTTTACTTTTTGGTCAACCGAATGTCTTAATTTGCGTGCTACGAATCTCGAACTTGCAAACATAATTTATTTATAAGTATAACTTATAATTTAGAATCTTAATAATAAATATTGATTATAGAGACTAATTTAACTTAATTCTAGATGTTATAACTAATAAATGGTTTATGTGACATAGATAATAGACAACTTAGATTAATCCCACATTCATAGTTAATAGTGATTGTTTGTAATTATATTTGTGTATGATATTTAGTTGTATGTTTTTTTAACTTGTTAGATAATTCATGGTGGTCATAGATTGTTGGTTCATGGATAGATCTTGGTTAAACTTTGGGATCGCAACTTAGCATGGACATAACAGACAAGTATACCTTACCATGATGACTATTTATTTATATTTTGTACAGCATGGTGCGGGAAATCGAGATGCTTGGTGTGATGATGCAGCATTTCTTAAGTTGGCCGGATGGGATATCTTATGCGACGTGGTTTGAATGTATGATTATGCCAAGTTAGAAGACCGTGCATCACGTCGGATCATTCTTGAGGGATCGTAGGTGAATGTGGTATCGTAGCATGGAAACAATATTTATATAAGTGAGTGGATCTGTCCCTTCTCCTCTACTCCTTCATGCCCTAATAAAATAATTGCTAGTGTTGCTTTGTTGTATGTCATAACTATATCTGCTCTAGTCCACATAATGATAATGATACCTTATGTTCAATACGACTGTAATTAATGAAACACATGAATAATGAACTGCTAGTGTTATTGATACAAGAATGCTATAAAGTATTATTATGCAATCTACTGCACATGATGGTAACAATGAGGATAGAATATTGAATATCTGTATAGGTATAAGTGCATCATTGCACAGTAACTCTGAAGGAAACGCTTCATATGCGAGTATAATTATGATTTGAAACCACCAGGCCACAAGAAGTTCTGTAAGTTGGGACCTACGGGTCACCAACCGATATGAGAATGAATAAAACAAGAAAGATCAATAATATGAGACTTTACTTACATTTCTTTACCATACAATTTATGTTTAGATTTTATTTGCATAATCATTGCATGGTCAGGGATAACTTGTGCATAAGGTATGGTAAGTTTTCTCGAATGAGATATACCGTCGGGATCGTTCGACATAGGAGGAAACATAGTGGTTTGGTAGCACTGGGTATAAATGAGACATTTATTGGGGATCACAACCTCATGAATGGCACTTCGTACACCCTTCGAAGTCCTATATGTCATATCCCTCGTGGTGCAAAATCATATCACCAATGACTCTCATGTAGTTAGGCTGCATACTAATGAGAATACTTATGCAGGTTTAACATTATCTCGGTAAGAATGATTCATATTAATTATGTTATGGCTAATGCTTATTTTGCAGGGATACGACGAGCGGGTTGTTGGTAAGAATCGTCGTTAGGCGATATGTACATATTTCACATATATTCAATGTATCCTAATGTTTCCAAAGTATGTTTTATTATGCTGCTGAATACTTTGATAAATGAAATGAACCTAGTTTATAATAGAAAGATCACTAAGTTAATATGCTTGCTTTTCACATGAATACTTAGTGTCGGTTTAGGCGAGTGTGCTAGTTTCTGCTCACAAGTACGCAATATGTATTGACACACATTTGTGGGTGTCACGACCCGTACCCGAAAAATCGGACATGAGTCGTGGGTACGCCCAGCCTACGCCGCAGCATCGACGGTAGAACGCTGTCTAGGTCTACTATCTAGCTAACAATCTCACACAAACAATATATATATTTGTCAAGATCTCAACTTGTCACGCCCCAGTCCTAAAATGACGAGGGACTGGAGATGCGTGACAATGGCCAGCAGCACGCACCGATGGACAACCCAATTTAATGGATCCATCAGGGCATGCTTAAGCTGTAGTCTAGCAGTACTAAGTACAAGTCTCAGGTATTACTATTCTCATCCACAGAACAAACACAGATTAATTGCCAGAATTAATGCAATGGAAGTAAATAAGCAATATTAAATAAGGTTATCTCGGGAAACAAATCCGAGAATTATTCTGTTACAATTAAGAAAACATAGACTGAAAATAAAATACTGAAAAGGAAATACTGTGTAGCTGAAACCGGTGCTCAGGTGAAGTCTTCGGCCACTATCTCGTCCTCAGTTCCGGGTTCTGCTCCAAGGAGTGCTTCTGTACCGTACACCTCGGGGTAGTTCTCCTCGGCTATACCTGGGGACATAGTCCATTCCAGGTCCTCAGGGGACATAACAAGGTACAGAAAATACAAGCCAAAATATATGTAGTGCAGCAACAAGATAAACAGCAGGGTAAATATATAAACCAGCTAGTGATATGCAAGTGAGAGTTTTAGTCATACTCAGGCTGAGACTACTACAGGATCAGTGTCGAAGAAACCATAGCAGTATTTTCTCGAAGAGCCAGAACTTGTGCCAAAACTCTGTATCAGAGACTAAGACACCTCCAGATAACATTATTTACATTATAATCAGCCTTGATATGGTAATACTCTTCCCACCCCATGTAATCTTACGTCACAGTTCCAGAATATATCAGGTACAAGTCACGCAAGTTTTAACTAATGCAATGAGTCAGGATAGAATCTAAGTATGTAAACTGTAAATGTCATGAATATGTAACCTATACGGAATCACCAGGTATATCTCAGGCAATTCCGTCACATGAATAGTGTCAGGTGTCCTGGGTTGAGCAGTTAAACAAGTTACATAAGAAACTACCAGAAAATCAAGTAAAATACAATAATCAGAAATGTCTAAGAATTGGCAGGCTTTACTTGCCCACTGATGTATAACCAAGTCCAGGAAATATGTAGCAAACTGCAAGTTTTGGCGAGGTACACTTGCCTGTGGTTCCGGCTCGGTTTGCAGTTCTGACTTCAGTTGGATTTGCAGGCGGTACTCTGGTTGCTGAAACAAACATCACCATCAGATCCAGAAAATATCAATCAGCTAGAAACGCCTGTCCTTGGGTCCAATTTGGAGACAAGGGCAGAAACGGCAGTTTCGGGTCAAAACGGGGTCCACATACGGGCCCGCTTTGCACCAAAAAATGCGTCAGGGTTAACGGTCTCCAAATTCACCAAACTCAGTGTTAACAGGTCAGAAACGCTGATACGAACCCAACGGAACTTCCAGAATTAGATTCCGATGAGCCGATCACAAAATCGCCCGTCGAGCGGGGCCTGTGGGGCCCACGACACGCGATTTCGTCAACGTTATCAGAATCGAACCAAACTTGACCCACAGGACCAGCGTATCACTACGAGTCCGATGGCGCAAGTTTCGTCTCGATCCGACGTGTGTACACAAAGTTAGGGCGCGTTCCAGAAAGTACAGATACGGGGCGATGTCCGCGGATATGCGTTGATTCCGGTGTGCACGCACATCCGAATCAGCTTCCGCGAAATCCCACACGTCCGTATCGACGAGGCGCACGTATCTGTGAAGACCGCATGCGACCAAGTCGTCCTGTTTGGCGGGGCGTACTCAGTTCCGGGGTGAAACATGGTCTGGTTTTTCCTATTTTTGGATCGCGGTGTGCGATCACCACAGGACGCGATGCCCCGAACGGTTTATCCGGACACCGAGAGGGTCATACAGGCTTCGCAACGCAATTTGCGGAAATGAAAACGGGGTTACGAGCAGAGAGTTATGAGCACCTGAAGGGACCCGAAAAATCGGGGTTTTGAACTGTGTCCGACACGCGAGTTCGTGTCCGAATCCTGTGTCGGAGCTGTGTCCGCGTGTCCGGGGCTCTGGGGGACTGGCCGACGGTCGAGGCGACTCGGGGCGGTGGCTGCGGCCCTCGGCGAGGTCCCGGCGGCGTCGAGCGGCGTCGAGCGGCTGGGGGAGGCGGAGATCGGCAGCCGCGGGGAGAGAGAGAGGAGGAGGAGGGGGTTCTGGGCGACTCCGGTCGGCGAGGAAGAGGGGCTGGGGCACTGGAGGTCACGGCGGGGAGGAGGATGGGGGTCTCGGGTCGCCGGAGGGGGCTCGCCGGAGTGGGGTAGGGTTAGGGCTCGGTGGTTGGACGTTAGGGGAGTGAGGGCGGAGGAGGAGGCGAGGGGGTTTTTATAGGGTCGGGGCTGGGCTGTCGTGGCCGGGGAAGTCGGTAGGGGTGGGCGGCTCTCGCGGAGGGGAGGCGAACGTGGCCGCGCGTTTTTCGGCGCCGGCGGAGGTCTCGGGGAAGACGGGGTCGGGTGACAGGGGTGATGGAGCGGGTCGGGTCGGGCGGCGGGCTCCGGGTGAGCGGACCCGCCCGACCCGCTAGGGGTTGGAGGCTGGGCCGGGTTAGGACTAATGGGCTCGGCCCATTGGGCTGGGCCCAAACTAAAAAAATATAAAAGAAAATAATAATAATTATAATAATCAGTAATTAATTAATTAATTTAGGAAAATAGTTTTTAGGCTTTTAAAAATAGGTCCGAGGTCCAATAAAAACCCAGAAAATTATCCTAAGTCCGGTTTTCTATTTTACACCATAAAATCATATTTTTATTATATTTTAATGTTGTTTATTGGCAATTAAAAATTATAAACTCACTACATGTCCTATGTAAATTGCATAATAAATCCATAAATTGATTTTAAAATACCAGAATTTTAGGGTGTTTACACAACTCCAAACGGAGGAGCAATATCATAATGATAACACAATACTCAATCACGAATCTAAGCACGATAAGATAACACAGAAGACTAACAACTACAAGGTCTAAACAACTGCTACTAAAAACCACCACAAAAAAATAATAATAATACAACAATATCCATAATCATATACAATACAAAGTCTCAATCCAAAACCGGGGACAAATCCGGTACCAAAAGCTAATAAAAACAACAACTGAGGTCCTAGTGATCCCGGCTACCAACCCAAAAATTACTCCTGAACTAGGGGGTCCCTGTCTGTACCATCGACAGGCTGAGGTCCATAAAACATCGAACACCAATCCTCCGGATCCTCTGAAAAATATATCCAGTCAGGATTGGAGCAAGTACACCTCTAATAGTAGTTCCAGTTAAATGATAAAAACTATAAAATAGTTGTAGCAAGTAGCAAGGTGTAATCCCCCTGATTTTCAAGAATTTTTAAAAGTTGGATTTTTCCTATTTTCTGGAATTTTCTGGGATTTTCTTGTAATTAAATTCAGGTGTTTGAATTATTAAATGATTTTTAATTGATAATAAATAATATTAAAATATTATGAAAATAATATTTTATGGTGTAAAATGAAAAATCTAGACATAGGGTAATTTTTCTAGAATTTATTGGGCCCTGGACCTATTTTTAAACCCCCTAAAAATAATTAAATAATTATTTAATTCTTTAATGTTTTAATGTTTTAATGAATTTTTTTTTTTTTTTTTTTAAAAAATAAAACCCGGCCCAGCCCAATACCCTAGCCCGGCCCATCCTCTGGCCTAGCGGGTCGGACGGGTCTGCCAACCCGACCCGTCTGCTGTCGAACCCGACCCGGAAAAAACTGTTCGTCTCCCCCGACGATTCCTTCTCCGCCGGTTGCCGGCGCCGCTCCGACTTCGTGTAACCGCCCCGCCACTTCGCCTCCGACCACCGCAACCTCCGCCGCTACCTCTCCCATCTCCACCCTATAAAGCCAGCCCCCGCCTCGTCTCTCCTCCTCTCTCCGTCTTCGTCCTCCTCGCCGGCCACCTTGCTCCGCCGCACCTCGAGAAGCTCCGCCCTCCAGCGTTGCCGTCGACCCCGCACGGCCACGAACCGCCCTGAGCTCGCGCCTCTGCCCAGCCGCTCGAGACAACCAACCCAGCAGCGGCCAGACCGCCCCTCCGCTCCGCCTAGCAGACAACTCCCAGCCGCCCCGAGTCGGCTGTTCTCGACGAACCCCTCCGCCGCCGTGCCGCCCCAGCCGCGCAGCCGACCCTGCCTCGCCGACCTCCACCCTCCTCCGGCGGACACAACAGAAGACTCGGCCGGACACAGGACAGGACTCGACACAGTAAACCCTAACCCTAGACACGGTTGGACACGAGGATACGGTTTAAACTCGGTTTTCAAGCCCTATTCAGGTAACCGTAACTTTCTGTTCGTAGCTCGGTTTCCTATTCCGTCAGTTTTATCGTGAAGCCTGTATAACCCTCTCGGTGCCCGGACAAACTGCTCGGGGCATCGCGTCCTGTGGTAATCGCACACCGCGATCCAAAAACAGGAAAACCTAAGTCCAGTTTCACCCCGGAATCGAGTACGCCCCGCCAAACGGGACGACTTGGTCACGTGCGGTCTTCACCGATATGTCAGCGTCGTTGATACGGACGTGCAGGATTTCGCAGAAGCTGATTTGGATGTGCGTGCACACCGGAATCAGTGTATATCCGCGGACACCGCCCCGTATCCGTACTTTCTGTTTCTCGCTGTAACTTAGTGTACACAAGTCAGATCGAGACGAAACTTGCGCCATCGGACTCATAGCAATACGCTGGTCCTGTGGGTTAAGTTTGGTTCGATTCTGAGAACGTTGACAAAATCGTGTGTCGTGGGCCCCACCGGCTCCACTCGACGGGCGATTTTGAGAACGGCTCATCGGAATCCAATTCTGGAAGTTCCGTTGGGTTCGTATCATCGTTCCTGACCTGTTGACACTAAGTTGGACTATTTTTGAGACCTTTGACCCTGGCACATTTTTCGGTGCAAGACGGCCCACATCTGGACCCCGCATTGACCCGAAATTGACGTTTTTGTCCTTGTCTCCAAACTGGATTCAAGGACAGGCATTTCTAGCTGATTGACATTTTCTGAATCTGATGGTGATATTTGTTTCAGCAGCCGGAGTACTGCCTGCAATCCCAACTGAAGCCCAAGTGACAACTGGAACCGGAAATCCAGGCAAGTGTACCTTGCCATAAATTGCAGTTTATTAAATTCATTTTACTCTTGCTTTATTTTCTGTGATTATTGTTCATGCTTAAACCTAGGGCCGTGTGGCATACTTAGTGTCCGATTACAGTCGGGTGCCAACTCCGTACGCGGAGTTGTGTATGTCATTAGAGATGGACATTCGTGACCCTTTACATTCTAGTACTTGCTGTATCAAGTACAAAAACCCAGGACACTTGACACATACATTGACAGAATCTTCCTGAGATATTCAAGGTGATTCTGTATAGGATACAGGATGGACATAGATTATATTCTTAGATTATGACTTGATGCATTAACTATGATCACATGTGACATGGACATGAGACGTTATGGACATGAGACTTGTGGTTACATTGGGTGGGGAGAGACACACAGGCTACAGGCTGATTATATATATAAATAAAATCCATAGTAAACTCATAGTATATCACATAGTATAACTACTACCGGCTCCCCGACACAGAGCTTGTAGTGGTATCAGCCTTAGTTTTAGTGATGCTCTCACTTGCATGATCACTTAGCTGGTTAGTTACTTACCCTGTTGTTTCATTATTTTGCTTTACTGCATTATATTTGGCTTGTTTTATCTGTACCTTGCTATGTCCCCTGAGGACCTGGATCCGGATTATGTCCCCAGGGTTAGCAGACGAGATCTACCCTGAGGTGTACGGAACAGGAGCACTTCTCGGAACAGTACCAGTACCTGAGGACGAGGTGATCGCTGAGGACTTCTCCTGAACATCTGCT
This sequence comes from Iris macrosiphon, assembly GCA_036927795.1. Taxonomy (NCBI): domain Eukaryota; kingdom Viridiplantae; phylum Streptophyta; class Magnoliopsida; order Asparagales; family Iridaceae; genus Iris; species Iris macrosiphon. The sequence continues at coordinate 205,644,459 of JAYESA010000008.1, forward strand.
TCCCTATGCTCAGTTTAATATATTTAATTAAAACTCTTTTCATGTTTATGAGAACAATTGTAACAGACATTATATCGGGTTGTTTCCCCGAATTACTTTGCTGAGACTGGATGTTTAATTTACTTTCCTTATTGCTGTTGATCTTATTATCTTTTCTGTGGATGAGATTAGTTCTGATTTGTTGTTACAGACCTTATATACAGCTTAAGTATGCCCCGATGGATCCATTAAATTGGGTTTGTCCATCGGTGCGTGCTGCTGGCCATTGCCACGTGTCTAGTCCCTCGATATTTTGGGACTGGGGCGTGACACAAGGTGAAGAAAATAAAGTATGAACAAGAAATATATACATATCACTGGTGCATAAAGATAAAGATGCATGAATATCAGAAGCAAGATAGTAATGACTGCAGGATACAAGAAATCTAAACTAAGAGTAAGTATGTGCACAATAACGTGTAGTGAGTCCAGCAAGAATAAATGTAATGAGACAAGTCCAGAAAGTATAAGTGAGACCAGTCAAGAATGCAAGTGAGTCCAGACTAGAAAGAATAAACTCGTGTCTTTGAAATAACTGTTTCGACATGTAAACGGCTAGGGGTAAGTACGGCTCACCGCGCACTGGGTGCGCGACTGCTATCATTCCAGATTAGACACGATGGGGTGATTCCAGTAATTCCAGTTGGAAATATTTACATGTCTACTCGAGTATTTCCCTGCCCCGACTAGTACAAGTGAATCCAAGACCCAACACGTAAATCAAGTATGAGTCCAGCTAGAAACATGAGTGATGCCTGTAGGTGATTCCAGAATAGAGGCCAGAAACATGAAATATACGTGTCGCAAGTAAATGAATCCAGAAATACTAGTCCGTGTTATGCCAGAAAATTAGATGATACTATACTAGAAGCTGAATCATAATAATCATAAGATAATGGAAACTATCAGAGAATGTACTCGCCTGACGTCCTGAGCAACTGGCGATCCGAACTGGTGTCGCAAGGACCTATTACAAAAAGCAAGGTTAAACAGGGTTCTAATGAGTTAAACAGATATAAAATAAGTAAATACAATCTTCTAGGGTCGTTCCAGGTCAAATGGGTCAAACCGGTAAAATCTGGGTCAAAAGTCAACTCTTGGTCATAAAAGTCAACTATAAGTCAAAACTAGGTCAAAAGTTGATTTTGGCGGTCAACCGGGTCAACTACGGTCAACTCTAGGTCAAACTAGGGTGCCCCTAAAATTCTAGGTCAAAACTAGGTCATTAAGCTAATAAACCCTCAAACTCGCCTCCTTGAGATACCGGGATACCCTCGGTATCTGATATCTCAACCTACGCGATACGCCCCCCGTCTATACCCTCAAAAAGATATATATATATATATATATATATATATATATATATACATATATATATATATATATATATATATATATATATATATATATATATATATAAAACCAAGTCCAACCTCATTCCTAGGCTAAAACTCAATACCTTACCCCGATGCTCAATACCTTGAGTATCTCAAGGTATTGAGATACTCAAGCCTTACGCCTCACTAACACTACTTAACTAACTAACTATCTATATATATTACCATATACTAATATATATATAACATATATCTAACTATATAGATATATATATATATAACCTAGTGTATAGGTAAATAACTCAATACCTTACCTCCGATACCCAACTTATCTCAATATCTTGGTATCTCAAGGTATTGAGATACCTTACCCTCTAATTCTAGCTAACTTAGCTACCTATATATATATATATATATATATAATCTAGTACATAGGCTACCTCAATACCTTACCTCACCCCTTACCTCACTACCCTCAATACCTTGGTATCTCAAGGTATTGAGATACCCAACTATCTCCCCTCTCTAACACTAACCATATAGCTAACTATCTATATAAACATATACCTAGCTATATAACTAAGCAAATATATATATACAAACACATATGCATCTATATATATATATATATATATATATATATATATATATATATATATATATATAATATATGTGTGTGTGTGTGTGTATGTGTGGATATATATATATACTCGTACATATATATATATCTATCTATATATCTACCTATACTTATATCTATATATCTATCTGTATATATATACATATATACATATATACATCTCTAAATATATACATATATATATATAAAAGAAGGGGGAGGGGGGTAAACTAGCTGCGCTGCCGCGCTGCCACTGCAAAACCCGTTGTTGCTGCTGCATGCAGCGCTGCCGCGGCGCTGCGCGGCTGCACGAGCGCCTGCAGCTGCTGCTACTGTTGTCGCGGCGCTGCTGCCCTGCTGCTTGCTGCATCTCCTTCCTCTCCCTCTCTACACACCACACGCACACAGACACACAAGCACACTCACACAGAAACATATACATGCACACACACTTACATATATATATAAACACACAAACATATATACATATATACACACACACACAACCATATATATATATATATATACACACTAACACATATATATGTATATATATACACACAAACACATATATATATACACACACTACCATATATATATATACATACACACATACATATGTATATATATACACAAACACTCATATATATATATATATATATATATATATATATATATATATATAAACACACACACTCACCCCCACACACAAAAATACACACACACACACACACACACACACACACACACACACATATATATATATATATATATATATATATATATATATATATATATATATATATATAAATATATAAATATATACTCAAAAACTCTAACACACACTCCCCAAAGCTAAACCAACGTGCGTACAAGCCCAAAACCTAGAAACCAAGTCGAAATGGTCATTCGGTCATTTCGACGAACTCGTGGAGTGCGGTTCGCGAAATCTCGTGAAACGTACACCAAACCTTCTCGGAATCGGCCCAAAATTTATCCACGAGTTCAAATCAATGTCTAGAACCTAGAAAAAAATTGCTAACTCTCCGATTCTAGGTCCGTGGCAAAAACGCGCACGCACGCGGAATCTACGACGACGAAAAACCCCCAAATCGCCCGAAACACCCAAATCTCCGCGACACGATCTCACGTGTCCGAACGGGGACACGTACTTAGCCTCAAGACACCCAAGCACGTCTACCTAGGTCCGTCTAACCTAGGACAATACCAAAAATTGGGCCAATCTCGGATTTTACCCAAAATTGACACAAAACCTAATGTCAAAGTCTCCAAACACATCCAAACAAGCTCCAACTTCCTCCCACGGGTAGCCCTAATGTCTAAAAAAGTTCTAAACTACTAATTACACTATATTAAATTAATCACAAGGGAAAAAAATTAGGGTTTACCTCTTGGGAGTTGGAATCCCAAGCCAAAGTCTCCAAAAAGCTCCAAATTCACCACACAAAGCCTCCAAGCTTCCAACCCAAGCTCCAACACCAAATCTAAGCTCTACACACCTAGGTTAGGAAAAAGCGAAGGGTTAGGATTGCATTGATTGAAGAAAATAGAAGGAAGAGAAGAAAGTGAAGAAACTCACTTGGATGAGAAATTTGGAAGAAGAAAGAAGAAGAAAGGAGTGAAGAAGAAATGGAATGAGGAAATGAAAGGGGGGCTGCTGGTTGTATCCGGCCAGGGGGGGTTAAGGGTTGGGTTTGGGTTAAGCAAAATGACTAATATGCCCTCCAATTCAAGTCATCATAATTGGGATTTGGGTTTGGGGTTCCAAATGCACTCTAATAAATCCCTAATCACTCCAACTTAACTAATAAAAATATAAATAACTATTTTAAGCCAATAAATAAGTCTAACAAGGGTGTTGGTTGGGTCTGACATGGGTCCACTAGGGTCTGACATTGGTCCAGACTAGCAAAAATCCTAAAATAACTAATAAAAATAATAATACAACCACTAATTAAATATTAATACAAATATTTATGATAAATAAATAATTAACCAAATTAAAATAAAAAAATACCCTACTCTGGAAATGGGGTAGTGACAGTGGGCATCCCTAGGTACTCAGCATTGGGGAGTGGCTGGAATGGTTCCGAGATATCGAAGCATTGTTGGGGCATGCAAAAGCTCTTTTTCATTAGAGACATCTTCTGTTATAAATGACATAATGTATGGAACAGTGTAATTTAGTGTATCAGTGAGATTGTAAGCCAAGACGACAAATATCAATGTAAGCCAAATGGACTAAGTATCAGTTGTATTTGAGAGCTTTGTAAATCTTTTGTAAGCCATGTACTCAATTATCATTATCAATAAAGAGAATCTTTTTATTATATTCATTGTGACTTCAATTTGTCTGCTTAATTTTGTTGCGATGTCGTTATTTCTGAGATATACCATGCCTTGTCTATCTTCTTTCTTTGTACAAGTACAATCTAGACTTGTACGACATCATGCCTGTAGCTATTTTCGGTTCTTTGGAATCGGGGCATGACAAATTGGTATCAGAACACGGTTTATGCGTCATTGGACTCTGCAAAATTCTAAATCCAAAGTTGCTTCCACAATTACTCGATGATGCCTCTGCGGATACTCAAAATTATGCTAGTGACTATTCAAGGCCTCTTCCACGATTAGTCACATTCGCCTCAGTGCGTATTCAAAGTTTTCTTCTACGAGTATTCAAAGTTGCTTCTGCGATTATTTAATTTGCATCTGTGATCGTTATGTATTGTTTTTGCTATTGTTCGAAAGTGTTTATGCAATCGAAAATATTTGACCGCTTGGTTACACTAATTGGATTTCCATAAAATGAGCCTAAATATTATGATCTCCTAATTGTTGTGATTCTTGATTTGTAAATGATACCAAGAACCTAACAATGATTCGATGCCATAGATAACTAACTTGTGATTAATATTTTGTATGTGGAAATGAAAGAAATCAATATGTGTGATATAATCAAGAAAATTTGTGCATGAGTAATTTCAATAGAGAAAATCAACAGTAAAGCTGAGTTAATTCATGTGCGATGGCGGAATTGTGTTTTATATCTGAGTATGAGAATCATGTTATAGCATGCAATGCTACCATGTGAAGGTAGTACGAGATGGATGTTGGATCAGTATAGGAATGGTGTGATAGTCAAAAAATAGCTTCGTTCTGAGTGGTATATGCCTCTACCCTCTTAGTGATGCATGTGCAGTGACCCTTCCATAAGTAATGGTATTGAGCCTACCTGTAAGAATGGGGTAGTGCCGAGACTTAGTCAAAAATGATGCCTTATTGTATACGGTACGATTGTCCCTTGGGTATTTCAGATTGTGTATCAATATTGGACCCTTGATAGTTGGATTTGAGTTGTCAACATTAGACCTTCGATAGCTTAATGTTACATGGGGTAGCAAGAAAGTGAGAAGGTATGAGATGGAAGCCTTAGCTGGTAACAACGAGTTAGATTATACGGTTATATGGTGGCCTAAATAAGTTGGGTAAAAGTTTTAACTTTTAGCATCGATGATCGAATATTACTATCGATAGACAAGTTGGATCGTATATCCTGTGAGATTGGTTGGAACTGATTGGGAATCACAAGCGAGATATTATGTCTGGTTACTTGAGTATGAAAGTTCTTGGAAATCAATTAAAGATGATCGAGTATGTGAAAAATTATTTTCTTTGACCTTAGGTGTATAGCATTTACTACATGTCTAACTTAAAAAGGGTAGCAACTGTGAAGTGAGAATATTTGAACCTAGCGATTGGCGAATAATAATTAATCAGCATATGAACTTGTGGGATTACAAGAAACTAATTGATGACCTTTATTGTCTAGCAATGCATAGAAGTTCGTCAAGAGGCTTCGATGGATGGAATACAAATAAAGCTTGAGTTATAGCATGGTGGGATAAATACTATCGACGCAAAGTTTGGTCGCAGTAATAACAGTTGATTGACAGATATAATTAATCAAATCATTAATATGGGGTGATCCCTAGCTTGGTGGATTGACCAATATACCGAGTACGTGAATAATTATCGAATGGGGCTAAGCAAGATAAAATTATGTGAGACATTGATGAGATGATATAATTAAGTTGATGGTTAATGCGAATGCAAGTTGACCCTATCAAAATAAAGTTGGCAAAAGTATGTTAGACGGAATGAATAAGAAGAAAGATATTTTTAATATATTGGTTGAGTGATATTGTCGGTTATGAATTATTTGGGTGATACTGTAAACACGAATACGTAATATGAATGGAAAGAAATTAAGAGGAAGGATCATGAACGATATACTAGTAAATGTGATCGATCAAAATTTAATTTTGGGTTAGTTGCCTTGTTCTATAGATAAATCAAACGCACGGGGATTCAAGAATGATATGTTGGTACAACTAGAGGATGACCATGAAATCAGAAATAAAATAATATGTTGGAGCAATTCGGATTTTGAATGTTGGTTATTTACTTGATAGATACGGGATTTGAGTGTGTAGTTTTAGACTGACCTTGTCGGTTGGGGTAAGTCTAGAATGAACCTTTAATTGAGGTAGACCCTTAAGAGATTGACCGTGGGCAGATAGATCTAATCCAGACTGTTGGATGTTTCTTATTTGTGGGTAGGTCAATAGTACTGCATTTGTGGTTCGAGTTGGTAATAATATTGGATAGAAGTCCCTTAGACTTGTCAGACTTTAGTTGGCCCTAAGAAAAAGATGAGTATGGTCCCTATCAACTGCCTAGCATGAGATGAGTTGCCTATGAACACTGGGTTTAGCTGTCGTTATAGCTAGTCTTAGAGACTAGACTGAAAAGTTATGTTGGTTGTCGGAGACCCATATGATGACCCTATTAATGTTGCATGGGTAATGTAATATCGTGTGATACTCGAATAGTGTATATTATGAGTCGGCCTATGTTCAGTCGGTGTTTAGATAGTTTGTTGCGAGATTTGGGTACGAGTATTTCAGTATAACAGGTCATGTCGGAATGGTCAAACTGTTGGATGGATAAGTTTAGAAATTTACGGTTACTAGAGTTAGATTTGATTACTTCGACTATAATGAAAATAAATAATGGGTTCGATTGGATGAATTATCTTGGAATGGTTTCTTTTGGAATCAAGTTAGAATGAGAAATAAATCATAATAAAGGATAAAAATGTCGCTTGAGAATTTTGATAAGAATTTCATACACTGGAAAGAGAAACTTGATATGCGATGTGACTAATGCGACTATTGTAGGGACAAATTATAATCATTAAACTATAATAAAATTTTCTGGCTTGGACATCGATATGACCATAGGGAACTCTGGATTCAGGAGAATTTTGATGCTACTAATGTTGGGAAAATATTGCTAGAAGTTTGAATGAAAGAAATTATAATATGGAGGAAATGGTCAGAACGATTATAAATACACTTGGGTCATGATAAAGAGACGACGGGTGATATTCTTAATAAAATCAATCGAAGTTTGATGGATCAAAACAATGTGACGATGGGTAAAATTATTCATAAGAGGTGGGAATGACGGAATTGACATTAAAAGAAGAAATATTGCAATTCGGAATTAATAAAAAAATTTGTTGTGGTCAATTTGTTAGAAATGATTAAAGTATCGTGCTTGGGTTAATGGCCTAACCTAGGCAGTCTCGAAGGTTTTTTAGATTTTTGGCAGAATTATAAGATAGCGATTGTGGCAAATAGTTATACGAAGGAACATTGTGCTCGAGATAAAAGATTTGTACATATATCGGACCGAGAGGATGACGACGAATATTGAGAAGTACTTAGACCGGAACTTGATTGCAACGTGTTGGAAAGACATTAACAAGATTGACCGAATAACTGTCGCAAAAAATTATATTTTTGGAAAATCGATGTTAAAGAACAACTTGGCCGAACGTATTAAATAATCAACAATGAGGAATGAAATTACCTCTATAGTCGTCTGGTTTTTCTAACAATTAGCATTGGTTGAGTGCATTATATTTCGGGAATGCCTTGAATGTATGTACGTTCCAGGAGAACTGGTAAACGAAATTCAAATGGAGCTGCATGAGAGTATTGATTAATGTAAGAACATGAACAAATTATTTGGGAAGAAAAGAGAGGGTTGGAATGCATAAGTATATGAGATTAATGAATGAACAATATTGACAAGAGATGGAAACGGGGTATTGAGCTATAATTGACATAGAACATTTTCGTATGATGACTTAAGTGATATGGTAAATTGAGTTATTTCTTTAAGTTTCGAGAATAAATTTTTTTTAAGTGGTATATTATGTAATATCCCGCTCGGCGGAAAGGTATTACGCTGGAATTATAGATGGATCAGATCGATATAATACAAGTGGTGCAAAAAATCGAGATGCTTTGTGTGATGATGTTGTATTTCTTAACTTGGCCGGATGGAATACCTTATGCGACGTGTTTTGAATGTATGATTATGCCAAGTTAGAAGATCGTGCATCGCGTCGGATCATTCTTGAGGGATCATAGGTGAATGTGGGATCGTGGCATGAAAATAATATTTATATAGTTAGTGGATATGTCCCTTCTCCTCTACTCCTTCATGTTCTAATAAAATGAATGTTATTGTTGCTTTGTTGTATATCATAACTATATGCTGCTCTAGTCCACACAATTATAATGATGTCTTATGTTCAATGTTGTTGTAATTAATGAAATACATGAATAATGAACTGCTAGTACTATTGATACAAGAATGCTATAAAGTAAGTCTGCCATGAGAATGAAGTATTATTATGCAATCTACTTCACATGCTAGTAACACTGAGAATGGAACATTGAACATCTGTACAGGTATAAGTGCATTATTGTACAGTAACTATGAAGAAAATGCTTCATATGCGAGCATAATTGTGGTTTGGTACCACCGGACTACGAGAAGGTCTGTAAGTTGTGACCTACGGGTCACCGACCAATATGAGAATGAACAAGAAGGATCAAGATTGTGAGGCTTTACTTACATTTTTTTACCATACAATTTATGCTTAGATTTTATTTGCATAGTTATTGCATGGTCAGGGACAACTTGTGCACAATGTTTGGTAAGTTTTCTCGAACGAGATGCACCGGTGCACCGGGATCGTTCGGCCTAGGAGGAAATATAGTAGTTTTGTAGCACTGGGTATAAACTAGACATTCATTGGGGATCGCAACCTCATGAATGGCGCTTCGTACGTCCTTCGAAGTCCTATATGGCATGTCCCTCGTGGTGCAAAAGCATATCACCAATGACCCTCGTGTAGTTAGGCTGCATACTAACGAGAATACTTATGCAGGGTTAACATTATCTTGGTAAGAATTATTCGTATTAATTATGTTGTAGCTAATTCTTGTTTTGCAGGGATACGACGAGTGGGCTATTGGTAAGAATCGTCGTTAGGCGATATGTACATATTTCACATATATTCAATGTATCCTACTGTTTCCAAAGTATGTTTCTTTATGCTGCTCAATACTCTGATCATTGAAATGAACCAAGTTACTAATAGAAAGATCACTAAGTTAATATGCTTGCTTTTCACATGAATACTTATTGTCGGTTTAGGCGAGTGGGCTAGTTTCTGCTCACTAGTATATGATATATACTGACCCACGTTTATGGGCATCCCTAACTACTCTGCATTGGGGAGCGGCTGGAACGGTTTTGAGGCATTGAAGCATTGTTGGGGCGCACATAAGCTCTTCTTCTATTAGAGATGTCTTATGTTATAAAAGACATAATGTATGGAACAATGTAATTCAGTGTGTCGATGAGAGTGTAAGCCAAGACAAAAATTATCAATTTAAGCCAAATAGGCCAAGTATCAGTTGTATTTCAGAGCTTTGTAAATTTTTTGTAAGCCATGTACTCAATTATCATTATCAATAAAGAGAAGCTTTTCATTATATTTACTGTGACTTCAATTTATCTGCTTAATTTTGCTACAATGTCGTTATTTCTGAGATATACTAGACCTTATCTATCTTCTTGCCTTGTACAAGTACAATTTAGGCTTGTACGGCTTTACGTTCGTGCCTACTTTCAATTTTTTGGAATCGGGGTGTGACACTTGCACCATGCCACTTCTCGACATAGTGCTCCGATTAGGTGCAACAACCCCCTCCGAAAGCTCCGTGGCATAATGCCCCAACAGTGGCACTATGCCCCTATAGTGGCACTATGCCCTCTCCGATGCAGTTGTCCAATTTTGAACCACAACTATATGCTTTGCTTGACAAAGCATCCAAATTGATACTCATGCACAATGCACGCTTGGTCGCTCACTCGATGAAACAATTCGCTTCTCCAACCAAGATGAACCACTCAAGCTCCAACTGCCCAAACATAAGGTCCAACTCAAGCCACAAATTCTATCCATCCAAACGACACAGACTCTATACACGCCACAGTACAGTGATTCCAATATTTCAGTTCCAAGTATCCAAGACATTACATATTTTTTATTTATTAGGCATGAATGAGTAGAGGAGAAGGGACATATCCCACTCACCAAATCTGATTTTGCAAGCACTGTGCCTTATCGATTCGGCTTATCCCTTCAATCCGTGGTCCGATGCGAAGTATAATCTACTCATTTGGTATGACCATGCGAGCAAGTCGAGCTCTCCAAATCAACCGACCGATCGGACTAAGAAAGACGACATTATCGCTCTAATTTTGCTATCTCTGTCTTATTTTGAACGATTACACTGATTCCATCGAACTCCGCATACGATCTGCACATGAAACCAACTCAAATCAATACTTGCTTTCAAATCCAATAAATTAAAATATAACCAGCCATTATCTTATTTTAATCCGACTCAGCGTAATGCACAGTGCTGGTGCGGGATATTACAACCCATATCGTGAGGGTCTTCTTAGGCTTTGCTAGCCTCGGCGAAGCACTGCCCTCAGAGATCATTTCTTAAAGGCTTGCTGGTCGAAGCATAAAACTAGCATCTTTTGGGTCGAACCCAGATTTGACGTATCGGGCTGCATCACAACCTTCTCATCAGAGGAGAATGATGTCCCCAGCAGAGTCGCCATCTTGTTCGTCATTAATGTGTAAGTTTGGAAAACTTTTGTTTAACAACAAATAAAAAAGTACAAAGAAATTATAGACATAAAATTTATGTACAATATTTTTGATCCGGGGAATGTGACAATGGAGATCGAGTATTACATCGACTCATTTACTCCGTTGACGGTCCAACGAGGGAATGGTGATGCTCTCCTCTTTTTCTTAACCATGTGTGCACGTACATGGCCAGCCTATTTTGTGGGGTATGCAACCTGTAACGCCCCGCAATCGCTTGGAGCGTTACGCTGAGTCGGATAGAATAAATCAAATGCTGGTTACATTTAAAATGTTGGATTTTGGGAAAAAAGATTAATCGAGTTGGTTTCAATGTGCAGATGGCTAGCGGGTTCGATGGAAATCAGATGTTCGTTCAGAACAATACTGAATAGCTGGATGGAAGCGATAATGCCGTCTTCCTTAGTCCGATTGGTCGGATGATTTGGAGAGCACGGCCTGCTCGCACGGTCATACCAGTTGAGTAGATCGCGCTTGAATCGGACCACGGGTTCAAGGGATTGGCCGTATCGGCATGACAGGATGCCTAAAGGGATCAAATATTGTGAGTGGGCTCTTTCTCTTCTCCTCTACTCCTTCATGCATAATAATATAAAAAACACGTAAAAGACTTGAACACTTGGGCTGAAATATTAAGAATCACTACACTGAGACGTGCATAGAGTGTACGTCGTTGGCTTGGTAGGATTGTGGCTTGAAATGATTTACGCGTTGGATAGTTGGAGCGATAGTTGGATTATGCATTTGAGGCAGTCGGTTGGATACTTGAGATTATGCTTGGACGATTTGGAATGATATATTTGAGGCAATGGAAATATCGGGAATTCGGGCGAGCGAACGTGTATCTGTGCGCGAGTATCACTTGGTCGCTTTGTCTTGCAAAGCGAGCAGTTGTGGTTCGAAACTGAACAACTGCATCGGCGAGGGTGTTGTGCCGCTTGATGGGGCATCGTGCCACGAATGGGGCATTGTGCCACTGAAACGGCATTGTGCCATGGGATTGCTTCGAGCATGGGTGTTGCACCAATTCGGACTCTGTGTTGAGAAGAGGCATTGTGCTTATGAAACACTTGATATTTTGGTGCCTTGGGCTACATTTTGAGGTCGAGATTTGGAATCCTTGGTTGGATATGTTGGAAGAATGGTTATGGATATTTGGTTGGATATCGGTTGAACGAGTCTAGGATCGCTTGGTGGGGCGATAATGTTTCGATCCTCTCGTCATACCTACTGTGTCTGCATTATCACGGACAACCTGTGTGGCACAGGATTTTGTTTCCTGGAACGGGATGAGGCACCAGGACCGTTCCACCATGGAGGAAACAATGGGCATCGTGGGATTGGGCGCAGTGCTGGTAGTCCGATACCACCAGGCGGGAGTAGCTGCCCAACCCTGGATCTGGTAGGATTGCCCTATTGATCTTGGTCCGATCAATGTCCTTCATGGCTTTTAGCCAGTGGCTTTATATAGTATAAGTGATGGCTTACTTTTCTTTCGTTGGTTTGGCTTTCGTGTAGGCGCGGCCACCTTGCCTCGGCAAGAGTGTGCACTCGAGATTGGAACATAAACTTTGGTTGAGGATGGAGATTTGAGGCGAGATTGATGGTTCGATATGTTATCGTGCAAGCGATGGCATTGAATAAGACAGGTCGATTATATAATGCTTGTCGTTTGGTTTGAGATTGAATGCTTGCATGCTTAAACTGCTTTACAGCTTTCCTTAACATGTCATCCCAATGCCATAAAACGAATCTAGGATTCAACTAGAAAGATCACCATTTAACTTGTTGCATTCACTATTTTACTTAGTGTCGGCTTAGACGAGTGGGTTACCCCGCTCACAAGTACGGTTGTGTACTGACCCACATTTGTGGGCAATATTTTAGGTACGCAGGCGTAGTGGCGCTGCTTGGATATATGGGACAAGATGTATGAACTGTAAGTACCTTTGTGGGCTAGAGAAAAGAGCAAGAGCATTTCACCGTCTCCGTGGCATCGCCTTTGTGGCATTTCCTTCGGGGTATTTCATTTGGCCCCTATCGAGAGCTTCGTTGCGTATTACTCTGATGTGTGCTTGGTACACAAATTGGCTTCCGCTGTAACTTGGTTGTTTCGATGATAACTTTGGTGTTTAACAACATCGCCTTGTACGAGCGCAACTCCAGGCTCGTACGGTATCACGTCCCGATGAGAACGATTGTCCCGCGGGAGAGCTGCAACGTGGTGATTTCACGTTCAGCAGGGACAGTTGAGCTTGCGGGAGATTGGGCCGTGATAGATTGGTATCAGAGCGCCCGGTTCATTTCTTCGGACTTGGTCCTTCGCTTCACCACAAACTCTAAATAGCTTCCGCGTGTCGTTTAGCTCTTGACTCTACTCGGTGCCGCATTTGATATTTCATGCAATAAGTCTATATATTGCTGGTTATGGCTGTATTTTATTCTCGGTTGTGTTGCTCTGGTTGGTTTTCGTAGGATCGCTTAGCCTCGTTAGGCGTTGTTGCATTCGTGCAGCAAGTTGGTTGGCGTTGTTGCATTTGTGCAACAAGTTGTGGGCTTTCGTTGGGTTGCCTTATCGTTCGGAGAGATTCTGATTGCCTCAATGGATCAGTTGGTTGGCTAACGAGATTTGGTTATGCGGCATGTTTTGAGTAGAAACATTCGTTGAGAATAAATCCTTGTACGAGTTGCTCGTCTAGCGATTGTGTTGGATAGAAGTTGGAATTTCGGCTGTGGCGCATCGGTTGGGCGTATTTGAGTTTAGCTTGGGAATATACGGATAAGTTGGTACGAGTTGCTCGTACAACAAATGTGTGGAACCATTGAGTATTGGGTTTGGATTATTTGAAAGAGAGCTCGATAACGGGATTGCTCGTGTTGCAAAAGTATCGGACAGTTTGAGAATAGTTGGATAATTCAGGCATTGCCTGAGTTCTGTGTCAAAGTCGAATTGGGAAAGGCATGATCACACATAAGGGATGGTTCGAACGGATCTTGGATTCGTATAGGAAATTGTAATGCGAGTAGCGACTTGATTCGGAGTGGTATATGGGATACCACATTGTGAGCAAGGCATTTGAATATTTTGGTTGGACATCAATAAAAATTTCCTGAACGGACTAGTGCAAATGAAAGCATCGTTGGGCTTAAGTGATGGACGAAATTGGAATGAAGAACTGGGTTACGCTTGAACGAGCGATGGGTGAATCGAATGATAGCGAGCATGGACAGACTTTTGAATATAGCTAAATGTGAGAACAACGTCAGAACAAATTACTGTGCTGCTCGAGTAAGTTGGACGTGCATTGTGGAACGCGGCAACGGATATGAATTTAAGCAAGTCTTGAGTTTTGAGAATTATTAAAATTTATGGTGCGAGAAGACGAATATGGCAATTCGGGAATTTGATGAATTCAGGGCAGAACGACGGATTGATGGAAGATGATTTCAACGAGCGCGGTTCTCTGATTCGGAAACTTCGCTCGGATGGAATGGTTGAATTTTGATTCAGATTTGGAGATGAGATATAGCATGGTTTATAGTAACTGTCCATCGTGATGATTATAATTATCGAGCGTAGCTTCGGGACAGCCGACCCTAAGCGACTTATCCGCTGAATCAGATATGAATATGGTAGACCCATAGAACGACCCTTGAGGCGGCATATTTGGGAATGCATCGAGGGCATATGTGAGCGATGAGATTTGGCTTATTGGCTGAGTGTTGGATTTGAGAGACTCTTGGGATAGTCTTCAGCTGAAGATGCAGCCGGAAGATCGGAGCGATGGTGGGAAGTAGCCTAGTCAAATGATGAGATTCAGAGTCGCAGATTTTTATCGATGGCATCGCCTCTGACTCATCGTGCCCTTGAAGGGAATAGCATTCATATGAATTGACGACTGTAAAACTAGCTCGTGAAGTTAAAGCAACGGCTCGTTCGAATCAAATCCTTGCGAATACTGGAAGGGACAGACGTGCCTCAGATTTACAAGATATCTCGGAACTTAGTATGGGAAGCGTGCTCGTTCGGAAGGCAAAGGTGATATCCTAATGCTTCGAGGCAGTGGAAGCAGTGCGAAGGACTATTCCATGCTCAACTAGGAATTGTGGCGAGTGTGTCCACGTTGAAATCATGGCGACACTATCCTTTGGCGTGGCGACGAGATCTTCGTGGATCACACGAACCTCGATATAGATGATCACCCAGTGAGATATTGAGATGGCAGGAAAAGGTGTTGGACTGAAATGATCCAAGCAAGTTGATATTTGGGTAAGTCGCCTAGCTGGGGTAGTATCAGTTGAGATGATCGTTCGGTGAATAAGATAATAATTCGAGATGTTGCTAGTACGAATTTCAGAAATAGTTGGATAGATTGAGTTGGAACGCGAACTCATTGAGTCGGTGGAAAATAATCAAATTTGAGAATAGTGCTCAAGCGAATATGTTGGAATGGAATCAGGATTTGGTTCAATTGGGAGTAAAACAAATGGATGCCTCGGACATACAGATACCCTTGCAACTTGTTTAAATTTACTATCGCAAAGCTCGGCTGAAATGCATGTATTTTAGGGACGCCTTAAATATGTGTACGATCCAAAACTAAGCGATACGAGGAATTCGTATTGAGCTGCAAGGAGAATGTGGGAATTCGTGAAAATTGTACGAGCGTTCAGCAGAACGAGATGCGGAGTCAGAATCGTTAATATGTGAGTTGCATGGAGTAGATCCATGGAATTGGATTGTGGCATGTGATAGGAATGTGTACCAGCACGGTTCGTGGACGAACCTGATTCTAAGTGGTATATTATGTAACGTCCCGCAACCGTTCGGAGTGTTACGCTGAGTCGGATGGAATAAATCAAATGCTAGTTATATTTGAAATATTGGATTTTTGGAAGAAAGATTAATCGAGTTGGTTTCAATGTGCAGATGGCTAGCGGGTTCGATGGAAATCAGATGTTCATTCAGAACAGTACTGAATAGCTGGATGGAAGCGATAATGCCGTCTTCCTTAGTCTGATCGGTCAGATGATTTGGAGAGCACGGCCTGCTCGTACGGTCATACCAGTTGAGTAGATCGCGCTTGCATCGGACCACGGGTTCAAGGGATTGGCCGTATCGGCAGGACAGGATGCCTAACGGGATCAAACATTGTGAGTGGGCTCTTTCCCTTCTCCTCTACTCCTTCATGCCTAATAATATGAAAAATACGTAAAAGGCTTGAATACTTGGGCTGAAACATTGAGAATCACTACACTGAGGTGTGCATAGAGTGTACGTCGTTGGCTTGGTAGGATTGTGGCTTGAAATGATTTACGCGTTGGATAGTTGGAGCGATAGTTGGATTATGCATTTGAGGCAGTCGGTTGGATACTTGGGATTATGCTTGGACGATTTGGAATAATACATTTGAGGCAATGGAAATATCGGGAATTCGGACGAGCGAACGTGCATCCGTGCGCGAGTATCACTTGTTCGCTTTGTCTTGCAAAGCGAGCAGTTGTGGTTCGAAATCGAACAACTGCATCGGCGAGGGTGTTGTGCCGCTTGATGGGGCATCGTGCCACGAATAGGACATTGTGCCACTGAAACGGTATTGTGCAATGGGATTGCTTCGAGCATGGGTGTTGCACCAATTCGGACTGTGTTGAGAAGAGGCATTGTGCCTATGAAACACTTGATATTTTGGTGCCTTGGGCTACATTTTGAGGTCAAGATTTGGAATCCTTGGTTGGATATGTTGGAAGAATGGTTATGGATATTTGGTTGGATATCGGTTGAACGAGTTTAGGATCGCATGGTGGGGCGAGAATGTTTCGATCCTCTCGTCATACCTACTGTGTCTGTATTGTCACGGACAACCTGTGTGGCACAGGGTTTCGTTTCCCGGAACGGGATGAGGCACCGGCGTACCGGGACCGTTCCACCATGGAGGAAACAATGGGCATCGCGCGATTGGGCGCAGTGCTGGTAGTCCGATACCACCAGGCGGGAGTAGCTGCCCAACCCTGGATCGGGTAGGATTGCCCTATTGATCTTGGTCCGATCAATGTCCTTCGTGGCTTTTAGCCAGTGACTTCATATAGTATAAGTGATGGCTTGCTTTTCTTTTGTTGATTTGGCTTTTGTGTAGGCGCGGCCACCTTGCCTCGGCAAGAGTGTGCACTCGAGATTGGAACATAAACTTTGGTTGAGGATGGAGATTTGAGGCGAGACTGATGGTTCGATATGTTATCGTGCAAGCGATGGCATTGAGTTAGACGGGTCGGTTATATAATGCTTGTCGTTTGGTTTGAGATTGAATGCTTGCATGCTTAAACTGCTTTACAGCTTTTCTTAACATGTCATCCCAATGCCATGAAACGAATCTAGGATTCAACTAGAAAGATCACCATTTAACTGGTTGCATTCACTATTTTACTTAGTGTCGGCTTAGACGAGTGGGTTACCCCGCTCACCAGTACGGTTGTGTTCTGACCCACGTTTGTGGGCAATATTTCAGGTACGCAGACGTAGTGACGCTGCTTGGATATACGGGACAAGATGTATGAACTGTAAGTACCTTTGTGGGCTAGAGAAAAGAGCAAGAGCATTTTATCGTCTCCGTGGCATCGCCTTTGTGGCATTGCCTTCGGGGCATTTCATTTGGACCCTATCGAGAGCTTCGCTGCGTATTACTCTGATGTGTGCTTGGTACACAAATTGGCTTCCGCTGTAACTTGGTTGTTTCGATGATAACTTTGGTGTTTAACAACATCGCCTTGTACGAGCGTAACTCCAGGCTCGTACGATATCACGTCCCGATGAGAACGATTGTCCCGCGAGAGAGCTGCAACGTGGTGATTTCACGTTCAGCAGGGACAGTTGAGCTTGCGGGAGATTGGGCCGTGACAGATTGGTATCAGAGCGCCCGGTTCATTTCTTCGGACTTGGTCCTTCGCTTCACCACAAACTCTAAAGAGCTTCCGCGTATCGTTTAGCTCTTGACTCTACTCGGTGCCGCATTGGATGTTTCATGCAATAAGTCTATATATTGCTGGTTATGGCTGCATTTTATTCTCGGTTGTGTTGCTCTGGTTGGTTTTCGTAGGATCGCTTAGCCATTTTTTTTAACTCCGTTGTGTGTGTGACTCGGTCAGCTGGATACGTGGTCTGTACTGATTGTGTAAGGATCCATTCGGTTGTAATGGAAAGATCTTGTAATATATCAAACATCAACAGTTAAAATTATCAGACTGTCACTAAAAAAAATTTATTCGGAGCTGTCCAATTTTTTTATGACTGTCAATTTTTTTCACAATCCTACTAATATATCAGACATCAACGGTTAAAATTAGATAACTTAAACAACATCCAACGAATATGATAATAATTTTTTTTAAATATATAAGAGTGAAAATCCATATTATATATATAAAATCACCTTTTCTAGTTGGTATAATGATACATAATTTCACAAAGCACGCACGCACGCGCGCGCGCGCGCGCACACACACACACACACACACACACACATATATATATATATATATATATATATATATATATATATATATATATATATATATATATATATGGGTAAACGGGATATGAGCCATAGTACTCATTTTTCTAAATGAGTCATACACATGTGGACCAATAGAAATAGAGTGTACCAGTGCACATAGGTGCACACGGGATATCCTTCTACATTCTGTGTGCACCCATGTACACTAGTACACTATATTTCTATTGGTCCACGTGTGCATGACTCATTTAGAAAAATAATCACTATAGCTCATATTCCGTTTATCATATATATATATATATGTGTGTGTGTGTGTGTGTGTGTCTCATCACCTTTTATAGTTGGTATAATGATACATAATTTCACAAAACATACAAAATACCAAACCATCATTTAACTCCTATACTAAAACCATAATGCTTACATCGTTGTCATTGTCGTGGCAAATGACTATTCACGAGGAAACGTGTCAAACAACTACATCCAAAGTAATCCATATTAGTTTATACTTAGTAACGTACACGTACATAACACGAACGTAATTTTTTTATTAAAAATAAATAAATATAAAATTATTATAAATATTGTTGTTTCTAGTAATCGAACTCAAACAACAAAGAAAAATACGTTACACCTTAATCACTTGAGTAAAATTAATTTAATTATAAATAAATAATATTAGATATTTAAATAATAAATTATATTATAAAAATATTGTTAGTGGAGTATATATAAATGACTTAAACGGCTTAATTTCGAACCGTTTGTTTATTTATTGCTCATTGCCCACAAGTACTCCACTTCCCTCATGAACCCGTTTTTATATTTAATCGTCGTGCCCTTGATCGTACTCTTTTTGCCCTCTCTACCGTCGGATGATGGATAGAGTTTTAACATTTCTCTTTTAATTGTATCAGTATGTATGCACATATATTGTATATATTTTATGGATTATTATTAGAAAGACTAAAAGATAAATTTTATAATTATTCTAATATTTATTAAAACTACTTAAGAAGTCTAAAGTACAACTGATTTAATTATTTTAAATTTATTACTATATTAGTCCGATCATATTATTTTATAAAAATCTAATGGGCAACTTTCGTAATTACTTAGTTGGCACTATTAATTTATGGAATAATTTTAATTATTAAACCTATGTAAGAGTATATCTGGAAAAAAAAAATTTATCGTCAAAATTTGAAATTATTTTCATTATTTAATAGTATAAAAATTTGACATAAACAAAGCATTGTTACCTGAAAAAGAGATCAACTTAAACAAGTTGCCACTAATTTGAGAAAAAAGGTAATACAACAACGGGGAATATGACAGTAGCCTTCGGCCCATTAGAAGAAACAGGGCAATAAAGTACTGAGTAATATTATTTGTATCTCCAAAACGTTCTTCTAAATTATCACTCTTTATGTGATAACTGACGTGACAGTTAATATTGTAGATAATATATCAAAATTTGAAATTAAAATTAAAATTAAAATTAAAGTTAATATTAAAGTTAATATTAACATGAATATTTATATTTATATTGATATTTGTACTAATATTAAGATTAAAATAAAAAATAAAATACATTTCTTTTGATGGTTAGTTTTTTATATATTAAAATTTGGCATGTCAGCTGCCATATTAGATGTCGCATAATATTATTTAACTTGTCACGTCGTCACATAAAAATGAGTGGTTTGGAGAGACAATTTAGAGGTACAAATAACATTACTCTAAGGTCTCGTTTGGTTCGCGGAATCATAGAGTTGTAAAAGGAAAGTGATTCTTTTCTATGTTTGGTTGTCAAAATAATGTATGAGGAAAGGAAAGTGATTCCAATGGAAAAAAAAAAAGGAGAAAAATTGGTTCTCTCCACCCACCGAAGAATTCACTTTTCCATATTTAAGTAATCACTTTAACTCACATTTTTTTTTTTGCATTTACAAACACTGAAATTTTTTCCGATAAAAATTGCAATTTAAAAAAAAAAAAAAAACCAAAAATTTACAATTTTCCTGTAAATCTTGTCGGCCCAGCCCATACCAGCAGCTATAAATGCTCCCTTTCAGATCCGGTCCACTTTCTTTCCATCCCCCAAATTTCTAGGGTTTTCTTCTCACCATTCTCGATCCGATCTCGATCTCCGTAAATTTTCTAGGGTTTTGAAGGGGAGGATGTACGGATTCGAAGCCATGACGTTCAACATCCATGGTGGGTACCTGGAGGCCATCGTCCGCGGCCACCGGGCGGGACTCCTCACCGCCGCTGACTACAACAACCTCTGCCAGTGCGAAACCCTAGATGACATCAAGATGCACCTCTCCGCAACAGATTACGGACCCTACCTACAGAACGGTGAGCTCACTGCTCGGTGTTCCGATCTCGATATGTTTCAATTATTTTCTTTTTTCTACTTCTTTTTTGCTACGTCAGTCTGAAAATCGGTGATTTGATGATTATGCATGTGAATATTCGTAAATGCAGGTTTTTTTGTTTTTGCCTAAATATTGGTTGACACAAAGAAGTAGGTTTTGAGTAACGATGTCTTGTAAGAACAAGATCTTGAAGTGTTTCCAAGCGCCGAGATTAATCTCACCCTTCGGTTGGCCGACTTCAAGACGTGAGATGCTATAAGAAAGACAGGGTTTTGTGTGACGACATAACATAAAGCTGAGATCTTGACGGGTTTCTAAGTACCCTAGCTTAATTTCACCCCTATGTGATCAGATCCTATTTTGTTTCATTTATCTAATTTTTGCTACATTCATTAAATATTCAAGAATCTATGCGTAGATGCCTATTGCTGCTGGTGGATTTTTGTAGAATTGTATGTGAATTTTGTGTGTAAATTTGGATTAAAGAATGTGAACTGATAGTATGTTACAATGAAATAGAAAGGAAATAGGTTGTCATTAGCATTCTTTTTTGGAAGAAATGACAACAAAAAACAAAGCCTTCATCCCAAAATGTGGGGGTTAGCTCTGTTAAGGGCTATACACCACTACAACTCTAGTAGACACCATATCCTCCTCCAACACAAAGATAGTTTTGAACAACTAATATCCTAAAGTAAAGTTGTTGAAGTGATTCCAAGCACCCGTCTTAACGTTACTGCTTGGTGATGTGATCCTAATTAGCTTTAATATCTCCATTTTGCGGTGTGCTGTTTTGCTTCATTAGTGGTATGCTCATCCATGATTTTTGATTAGGTGCAGATTGCTAAGCGGTACTTTGAAGAACTAGGTTTGGGGGTTCAATTATAATTTGTAATATATTTAATGTTAACTAACACAATAAAGCTTGGTTTTGAATGATGACTCGTCATAGAACTAAGATCTTGAAGCGATTCAATTAAGCATAAGATGGTAATAATATGATTTGGACATGTTTAGTTGAGACAAATAGATGCACTGGTCTTATGATCTTTGATATGGAGTTGATAGGTCTAGAGTTAGGTCAAAAAAATGATCATTGATGAATGTATTAAATAGAGGAGTTTGCCCTTTAGAGCTGAATGAACAAGAAGGATTCTTGTAGCGGACCCCCAAATTGATGAAGACTGTGTTTCATGCTGATGTTGTTATTTCATCTACTTTGCCTTGAAAAAGTTTTTGAAGTTATTTATAACTACTCTTAGGAGTTGTTTGGTTGCCCATTGATGAAAATACCAACATTTGTTACTCTAATTATTATTGCAAATAGGATGCAAATACAATGTTTGGTTGGTTGTAAATGATGTTGCAGAATCTACCTATCTCGTGTTTGTAATGATGCAATTAGGATGCTCTATTGCAACTTTTGTTTAGATACTTATTTGGTTGGGAGGGGACTGTGTGGATTGACTGACAAGATGAGAGTAAATGGTTTAATAAATGTTGTAAGTTGTGTTGCGGCTGATTTGGCCACAACAAAAACTGCAGTTTTCTGGGGAGGTCTTGGAACTTTTGTTGCGGTAATTGACACTACTTACAACAAACCAAACACTGGAAATGCTGCAACAAATCTCCCTATCAGTAGGGAACTTTTGTTGTGGTAATTGGCACTACTTTCTTGCAACCAAACTGTAAGGGAGATTAGTGCTATTCAGTAGGGAATTAAGTTCATGTAAGTAGTGTCCATCTAGGGAAATTAGTTACAATGGAAAAGTTGCCCTCTCTTCTTGCCTCCCTTTCAGTTATGTCATTATCATATTTTGTTTTTGTTTATATTATCTGGCTAGGCATTTGTGCTGAGAAAATGACTGTTTGCAGAACCTTCTCCTTTACACACTACCACAATTGTAGAGAAATGCACTCTCAAGTTGGTTGATGAGTATAAGCATATGTTGTGCCAAGCCACGGAACCCCTGTCAACCTTCTTGGAGTATATAACGTAGGTATTTCTGGACATCTTCATTATAAAAAATTGGATGCTCATTTTCCCTTCCTTGAAGTGTTTAAAGTTTGACTTGTGAACTTATGGATTAACGAAGGCTAGATGCTGACTGATGTCAGTCATTTGTTCCTTTCAGCTATGGTCACATGATTGACAATGTTGTGCTTATTGTCACTGGCACCTTGCATGAGAGAGATGTGCAAGAACTATTGGAGAAATGCCATCCTTTGGGTATGTTTGACAGGTATATCCTTACACTTACCAATGCTTTCTTTCCGCCGAATGTTTGTGAGTATTCACTCTTGCCTTTTCTTTTACAGTATTGCAACTCTTGCGGTTGCCCAGAACATGCGAGAGCTTTACAGATTGGTTCTTGTAGATACACCATTAGCTCCATACTTCTCAGAGTGCATCACGTCAGAGGTATTATGTGTATATTAACTATTAATTCGTACATGCCAAGCAACCAGTGATTCGTGCAACTTAATTGTCTTATTTAATGCTTTCTGATTTGCACAATGATGTATATATATTATGATTTTTTTGTATTTTAAGTTTTTTATATTTGATAGTCCATGAATTGTTCTTTCTTTTAATTGTTTTTTCCCACTGCTTATTATAACTGATAACCACAAACTATATAGATACCATCAGGTCAAAATCTCTTTTCTTTATGATTGGATAAATTCCAGCTATGTATGTGTCTAACAGTACCGTATTTCTGTATTATCTCCCCCGTGTGGGGGAGGACATGAGAGTGCTTTTACGTTTTTAGAGTTGGAGGTTGCTTTATTTACGAGGGTTCTTGTATTCTCATGATTTTCTTTTATCTATACTTCCCTGGCAGGACTTAGATGACATGAATATTGAAATTATGAGGAACACTCTTTACAAGGCATACCTTGAGGACTTCTACAAGTTCTGTCAGGTAGAAATATTTATAAATTTAGTTATTGGACTCCCTTCATTCTCACATGAACTTAATGTCTACTGATATTGGGTCTTCTAATGCATGGGAAATAGAAATTGGGTGGAGCTACTGCTGAAATAATGTCTGATCTCCTAGCCTTTGAAGCTGATAGAAGAGCAGTCAATATTACTATCAACAGGTTGGTTATGCAGTTGAATATAACTGCCCAGTTATGAATCCAGTTAGATTTGAGTATATAGGCATGTCTCTGTTTTCACTTTCTGTTTAGACGAATCCTTCTGTACCTTGCAATTAAGCTACACCAAACATACATAACTTCTTTCTGTTCCTTTATTTTTACTACAGTATTGGCACTGAGCTGACTAGAGATGATCGGCGGAAGCTTTATTCCAGCTTTGGTTTGTTGTAAGCTTATCCTGTTATATCCTTCTACTATCTGGCCTTTCTGATATACTTTAATTTCCAGTTGTCTGATGGGTGACAATTTTGTTCCTCTTAGATATCCGTACGGTCACGAAGAACTCGCTGTATGTGAGGATGTTGACCAGGTGAGACATGACATGGTGTATCATACATTCCACTTTACCGTTATTTCACTTATAATTTAGTCTATTCCATGGAGGTCATGGAAAATTAATGGTTGTGTCAAGTAACAAGTTTCTATACTTTGAGAACTGTATATGCATATGTTCTAGTGAAGGTTGTCAAGGCATTCCTAGTTATTGTATTGCCACTACATTATAAGGAAAACTTCAAATGCCTTCCAATTTCTTCTTTGATTTTGTATTTTAACATTCAAAGAATTTGCTCAACTGTTTTAGGATATTCTTTGTATGAAGTACGCTACAATCCTTGTGCGTCGAACACTAATTTGGGAACATCAAGAATCTTGTTAGTTTAAATAGAGGATCATACCTAGGTTCCCTTTTAAATTCTGTGGCCCCTAGCTACTTCGCCACTGTAATTCTACTGTAGGACAGATAATTTAAGCCCAAGTCCGAGCTTCCCGCCTTGAATGACGAGGTACTGTGGTATTCCACGGAGGAAATTGATGTTCTGGAATACAATGCTTGTATAATGGGCAAGTAGTAAAAAAATATCGCATTCTTTGGCTACTTTGATGTCACTAGCAGGAGTAAGATGGAGGGTTAGACCAACATTCTATGTTCACGGACATGCATATGACAATGAGGACACGGACATATGATTTTGGCGAGTCCTATTCTTCTTTAAGTGTCTACTGTGCCTGACACGATGCTACACGGATACAACAAACAATTTTGAAGTTTCCATGTTTTCTAGTCAACAGTTGATGGTTATTAATTTCGGTTCCTACATTTTTTTATGGTGTGTGCAGATCTTCATTTTCAGTACCTGGTTGAGTAACGGTAGTACATGGATGTTCAATGTCATAGGAGCCCATCATTTTTGACAACTATGACCTCTGCAAATTATTATGTGTGAACGTCATCTTATTTGCAAATAAGATTATTATGTGCCATGTGTAGCTTTCCGGCTGGGCCTGTTACTGATCAGGAGGATTTTTTCACCTTTCATCTTCTTTATTTATGCCAACAATATATTGGTGAAATATTATCTGTCCAATCTTCTCTAGATATGAGTAATATATGTAAAACTACCTTTTTTAGTTCCTAGCTCCATAGAACCTGCTGTTTTAGGTATTGTTTTATGGGTCTATGGGGCATTGGATGGACATAATAATATAGAAAAGTATGCAATTTCAGCTAGCTAGTTGATAACATAGTTTGCTCTTATTTTTCTATGATGTGGAGTTGTATATGTCTAAAATCTGCCATTGCCAATTTGGTTGAACAAATAAACTATGCCATTGGCCGAGCTTTCTCCCCCTTGAGAGATGGGGTAACGTGGTATTCCACCGGAGAGGTTAATATTGTGGTGCGCAATGCAAAATGTGTGGTGGGCAAATATTAAACATGTATTCCTTGGCCCTTAGCTGTGTTTGATTGCAGTTAGAGCAGGAAACTCCTACATTTTATGTATTCATTTTCTTTTCAAATATTTTTCAGATTTATTCCTTTCTTTTTCTGTTCTCTTTCCTTTTTTGCTCATCTTCATTCTCAATTCCTGGCCGACTTCTGAGAGTATAATGCCCAGTGATAGGGTAGCCCATCATTTTCTTACAGTTGTTTCCTCCTAGGCATAAGCTGCAAGTACAGTCTTTTGCATTTATGTTCTAGTTGCTATTTTATTCAACAATCAATTAAAAGTGTTATCTCCACAAACTTCTCTGAATGTGAGCATATCAATAAAATAGCCTTACATCTTTAGCTCCTACCTCAATAGAGTTTACTGTGGGTGACTGTTACAATGGATGGATATCGTAATATAGAAACATGCTATGACCAATAATTATTAGGTGATTACTACTATGCTGTGTTTTGGGGATGGCGCTCCCCATTTTAGATGTTTCTTATGTTAAAGATAATGCCCTAGGCCGAGCGCTCTCCCCTTTGAGATATGGGGTAGTGTGGTATTCCACGGGAGAGGTTAATATCGTGGCATACAATGCAAATTGTGTGATGGGCAAATATTAAACATGTCTTCCTTGGCCGCTTTGCTGTCTTTGATTGTAGTTGGAGCGAAGGAAAGACAGACATTTTATGCTGTGTTTTGGGGATGCGCTCCCCATTTTAGATGTTTCTTATGTTAAAGATAATGCCCTAGGCCGAGCGCTCTCCCCTTTGAGATATGGGGTAGTGTGGTATTCCACGGGAGAGGTTAATATCGTGGCATACAATGCAAATTGTGTGATGGGCAAATATTAAACATGTCTTCCTTGGCCGCTTTGCTGTCTTTGATTGTAGTTGGAGCGAAGGAAAGACAGACATTTTATGTTATTAGTTCTGTTTTCTAATCTTTTAAGATTTCCTCTTATTTTTTCCCCTCCTTTTTTTTATCACATTTGCACATTTTCATTCTCAGCTCCCAGTCAACTACTGATAGATCATGATGTCCAGTAATATGGTAGCCCATGTTGTGCCACTATTGCCTTGTAGGAATAAGCTACTAGTGCATACTTTTTTTTGCATTTATGTTCTAGTTTATGCTATTTTATTCATATAATAAATATAAAATACTTTCTGTTCAATCTTCTGTGAATGTGAGTAATATATAAGACATCCTTCTTTAGTTCCTAGATTAATAGAGTTTGCTCTAGGTTGACTGCTACAGGTCTTGTGCTGCAATGGATAAATAATATAGAAACATGCACCGTCCAGTAGCTCATTACTGTTGTTGGTATACTGTGTTTTCTGGATGCCTGCCTTGTTCTAGATGTTGATTATGTTAAAATATGCCCTAGGCCGAGCGCTCTCCCCCTTGAGAGATGGGGTAGCGTGGTATTCCACGGGAGAGGTTAATATCGTGGCACACAGTTTAAATTGTGTGATGGGCAAATAGTAAATCAGTCTTCCTTTTCTGCTTTGCTGTTCTGGACTGCAGTCAGAGCGAGGGAAAGTTCTAACAGTTTTATGTTATTAATTTCGTTCTCTGGTCTTTTCAGTTCTATTTTTATTTTTTTTCTGTTCTTTTTCCTGTTTTGCATACCTTAATTCTCCTGCTGGGCCTGTCACTGATCAGGATGATTTTCACCTTTCATCTTCTTTATTTATGCCAACAATATATTGGAGAAATATTACCTGTCCAATCTTTTCTAGATATGAGTAATATATGTAAAACTACCTTTTTTAGTTCCTAGCTCCATAGAGCCTGCTGTTGTAGATATTGTTTTACGGGTCTGTGGGGGCATTGGATGGACAAACAATATAGAAAAGTATGCAATTTCAGCTAGCTAGTTGATAACATAGTTTGCTCTTATTTTTCTATGATGTGGAGTTGTAGATGTCTAAAATCTGCCATTGTCGATGTGGTTAAACAAATAAACTATGCCATAGGCTGAGCATTCTCCCCTTTGAGAAATTGGGTAATGTGGTATTCCACGGGAGAGGTTAATATTGTGGCGCGCAACGCAAAATGTGTGATGGGCAAGTATTAAATATCTTCCTTGGCCCTTTGTTGTCTTTGATTGCAGTTAGAGCAGGAAACTCCTACATTTTATGTATTTAGTTTCTTTTCTAATCTTTTTTCAGATTTATTCCTTTCTTTTTCTGTTCTCTTTCCTTTTTTGCACATCTTCATTCTAAATTCCTGGCCAACTACTGAGTATAATGCCCAGTGATAGGGTAGCCCATCATTTTCTTACAGTTGTTTCTTCCTAGGCATAAGCTACAAGTACTAGTTCTAGTTGGTCCTATTTTATAAATACAATGAATTAGATACATTATATGTACATTCTTCTCTAAATGCAAGTATATCTATTAAAAAGGCCTTCTTTAGTTCCTAGCTTGATAGATTTTGTTGTGGGTGACTGTTGCAAGTCTTATTTTGCAATGGAAATAATATAGAAACATGCAATGTCCAATAACTAATAGGTGATCACTATTGTTGGCTTTGTTTTTTTCTGTTGTAGAATTGTGGATGATTTCCTCATTCTAGATGTTAATTATGTTGAATATAATGGCCTAGGCCTGTGCTCTCCCCTTAAGAGATGGGGTGGCATGGTATTCCACAGGACATATTAATATCGTGGCACACAATGCAGATTGTGTGATGGAAAATATTAAACCTTGCTTTCTTGGCCGCTCGGCTGTTTTGGACTGCATTCAGACGAGGGAAAGTCCTACATTTTTGTTATTACTTTCGTTCTCTGATCTTTGTCATTATTTTTCTTATCCTTTTCTCATCTCTTCCCTTCTTTGTACATCACACAGTATGCAATGTTGGATTATTGATAGGTGATTACAATTGTGTACTTTGTTTTACTATGCTGTGGAATTGTGGATGCATTTCCCTATTCTATATGTTGCGTACATGCCATAATTATGCCCTAGGCTGAGCGCTCTCCCCCCTTGAGAGATGGGGTGACGTGGTATTCCACGTGTGAGGTTAATGTCGTGGCACACAATCTAATTGTGTGAAGGGCAAATATTAAACCTGCCTTGTCCGCTTTGCTGTTAAGGGATACATTCATAGCAAGCGATAGGCCAAATTTTCTTGTTTATAATTATCTTTTAGTTTCATTCTTCTCTCTCTCTCTCTCTCTCTCTCCATTATCAGCTCCTGGTAGACTAGTGATGACACATGGATGTCCAGTGATATAGTTGCCCAGTAATCTTACCATTGTAGCCTGTAGAGTTTTTCATCGCCGTCTTGCTCATAAGCATACATAGTCATGAATTATTTTTACCTGCAAGACATCATAGAAATGCCAGTATATCGCTGTGACCATATTTTTTATTTCTTAGCTCAATACTTGTTTTTTTGGATAATTTTTACAGGTCCGTGGGGTATTGGAGAAATACCCTCCATATCAATCTATATTTGCGAAGTTATCATATGGAGAAAGCCAGATGCTGGACAAGGCATTCTATGAGGAAGAGGTGAAGAGGCTCTGCTTGTCATTTGAGCAGCAGGTAAGGTCCTAGTACAGCAATTCCATTTTTATGTTTGGTTCTCTTAAAAGATCTATATCAGCAATGAGTTAAAATTACAACGTATATCAAGGAATGGTAGTAAGTAATTTGTGTTTTGTTCTTATAAATGAATATGGTAGAAGTTGTTCTGGGAGACTTTATGTTGGCTGTCTTAAGTCTTAAAAGTCTAATATGAATCAAATTGATGCGAGTGTAAATCACCACGTCATAGTGTTTGTTTTGTGGCATGATCCAGGAATTAGTGTATAGTTGTTGTTTCTATCTTATATATGAATATGTTAGTAGTAGTTTTCAGACATTATATGTGAACTTTGTTCTGGATGAAGTTATCATAAAGAGGGGTGTGTTACATGTGAGCACATCTTCTGTTTTTGATGGCATTCCTGTGGGCGTCTTGTGACCTCTTTTTTTCTCTCTGACATCTGCAAGTGCTGTCACTGCGCAAGCCTTATCTAATCGGATAAGCCTACGGTGAGTAGTGGGTATAAGAAGTCAGAAAAGCTTGTTCTTTGGTGTATTTTTAAAATTTACATGTTTTATTGCTTGCTTTTCTTATTTATGGAAACACCACGAAAACATCAAGTTTTGCACTTTAAAGATTAACCTAATGTTTTTGCGATGATTGCATTTAATATCAGACCTACTTGTGTTTTTTTTTGGTTGGTGGGACTGTTCATCAAAGATTCTTCCTGATTCTTGTATATGCCCTTAATCATGTGTTTTATTCTATTTGACAATTTTGTTTTCACTATTTTTTCTTGATGCAGTTCCATTATGGTGTGTTCTTTGCTTACATGAGACTGAGGGAGCAGGAGATAAGGAACCTTATGTGGATTTCAGAGTGTGTAGCTCAGAATCAGAAGTCCAGAGTTCATGACAGTGTGGTCTTCATCTTTTAAGTACATATAGTCACAACAAGATCTCTAAATCTCATTTGTTTCGTTGTATATTTTTTTTTTCATGAATTATCTCCTCAGGCTTACAAGTAACTGTTATCTTAAGCTGCTTCCCGTATCAAAATTTGTTAATCTTGGCCAAAATAATATTTATTTAAGTTGGCCAAACTAATAATATGCAAGTTTGACAGCCGCATTCGAGGTGGCTTTGTTGTAACGTGAATATCAGATATGAATTGTAAGGGAGCTAAAAATACCGAGTTGCTTTTACTACTCGGTGTTGGTTCATGTGATTTAGCACTTTTTACCTCTGATGTCAAGAGCTTATTAGTTGGCACTCCGAAAATCTTCAATAATAATATCATATTAGAACAAAGACTTAAATGTTTTCTTTTTCTTGCATTTATATTGTTGTTCTGACCATTAAAAGTACCTGATGAGAGCCAAAATGAGTTTACATAATTTACATATTCGAAACTTAAATGATATGCTATATGTATGCACCTTGTAAATCATTGCTGAAGAAGTAAAATTTAAGTACCTACACTAGCCAGTTTGGGATCATGACGACTGCTTTCCAAAACTTTAGCAGCAGACAGCCTGCAGCCTCATCTGCTTTTGGAAGTTAGGGTTATTTTCGGTTTATTAAACAAACTTTTCTTACGTTGAAAAGATCTTACTTTCAATATAATAACAGACGTCTCCTTTGCCGTATGTTGTAAGGTTATTGAGTGTAATAATATTTAACCTAAAATATAAAATATAAGTGAATTCGTGTAATAAATATAAAACATAAAAAATATTAGTTTGATTATTTTTAAAAAAAAAAAAAGTTTAATAAACAAAAAATATAGAAAATGTTAGTGTAAATAACACTGAAAGTTAAATGGAAGTTATTCTAAAATTGAACCATAACAAATTGTACACTGACAAAAATCAAAGTATTATGTAACACTTGAATCGTGTTAATAGTAGATATTAGTGTTCTTTTATTTAACATCATTTTCACCACTTCTAACTCGGATACATTCATTCCTTACATTCTAATTTTTGCTTTGTTAACTTCTGGACTCTTATTATTAGTCCAAAGCAGGGTACTGATTAGGGGAAAAAAAAAAGCGGGTCGGATCCATTATTGGTTTGGTAGTATCTAGGCCCAAGCCTAAACCCAATCCAATGCTAGTTGCTACACAAAGTAGTGTCCAGAAGAAGAAACAAAAAAGAACAGCAGCTGCCAAAATCTGCATATTCTTCTTCATTTCTGAAAATTGCATCGCTATTATTCCCATCACCACCACCCCCATCACCGCCACAATGATCACCAGCAGGTTCAGTTCTAGCCGAGGAATCCGAGCTGGAGCTCGGTTGGCTGCTTACAACTTCTTCACCTCTAGGTACTTCTTCTCATTCTTTTCGATTTCATCGCCGATCAATAACCATAGTTTAGGGTTTTCTGGAATCCCCCCTTCCCCTCCTCTTATTTATGTATGCAATTTCTTTTCTTCTTCTAATGGTTAGTTTCGATTGAGCACAGATCGGTACACTCTCCAAGTTTCGCGACCGTAGATGCCGAAGAGATTTCCGGTTCTGGCCCCGCGGAAGTCAAGAACTTGGGTGAGCATCCACTGATGTATCTGTTGTTGTGATTTGTTTCTGCATTTTTTCTGGAATGCTCTCATGCTTGCTCTTTCTGTTGTTTCAATGGAAGTTGCTATATGTATAATCCAGTATACCTGTGATTTAGGAAGCACGGGCATTTCGATGCCATGCCACGTCTGGTCCGAATCAATGCTGTATCCGTGTCGGCATAGGCAGAAATTCAAAAGAGGGGAGTCAATCTCAAATATAAAGAAACTCCAAAATTTTATTAAATAAAGTTCTCTTTATCAAAATGTTGTTGTTCCTCCACCACGTCTTCTCTCTAAAAATGGGTCAGATCGGGAAAAAGGAATAAGGAAAAAATGGTTATAAGTTGGAAATACCGGAGTTTTGTTCTTGGAGAATGAAAATTATGAAGGAAAAAAGTAAAACCTAAAATAAATATGTATATAAAAATTGATAATTACAAATTTTGGAGGGGGCAAAACATAAAATTGATGAAGAAAATAAAAAGAATATGAATATCTAATTCGGAAGAAAAAATTCGGTAGGGCAACTGGCCCTACTCGCTCCCATGTAGGTCAGCCCATGCGTGTCCGTGTAGTGTTCCGTGCAACGCAGCTGGTGGCAGTCCCTAGGACCTACGTACCACATTCCATTTGGATGCCAACATAAGTTCTTTTGTGGAATTTGCTAAGAATGGACTTTTATTGGGAGATCTATCATCTAACAAAAAAACATGATGTAGAAAAATTGAGGAATCTACGTGTTAGGATTCAACTCTTGATGTGCCAAGTAATTGCTGTGTAAATTTCTCAGTTAATGGTGCAAACACACAGGCAACGTACAAATCTGCATTATTTCCACATGAAGCGAGTCACAGGTTCCTTTTGAGGTTGAGGTACATTAGGAAGACAAATTGTCTTCTTAATTGTCTAAAAGGAGAACTTCACTATGAACATGTTCAACTATTAGAGATTATTCGAGAAGTTATGAAAGTCTCCATTTGCCTAGCTTAGCTACATATCCATCACTATGAGATACAATAGACTTTCATGACATTGGTGACAGCTACATAGAGCTGTGACCAGCTTAGACCTGAATTCATTATTACTTAATTTCTTCTTGATGATTTTTTCCCCTTCTTTAGCTGTCTAACGATTCCTGCATGACCAAGTCTTCTACGAAATGTTTCTTTTGATTGAATGTTCCGTCATCTTATCTCCTAATCAGGTAACTTGGGACTAGTAACAGATGGTCTTTATATTATCCAGTGCAGGGTAACTGGAAGGCATCTGATTGTTGGAACACAATAGTTGATCCTTTAAATGGAGAACCATTCATCAGAGTAGCAGAAGTTCCAGAAGCTGAAATAGAGGTATATCATATATATGCCAAACGTGTGTATCATTTCTATATATATATATATAAATTCTTGGCTAGATTATTGTCACATTAGAAATTTCATGAAAAACTAGGTTACCTTGATCACAATTATATGCTTGAGGTTCATATCCTGATTTGTATAATCTGCTAAAAAATCTAATCATGAGCATTTTTATCTGCAGCCGTTCGTAGAGAGCTTGTCTAACTGTCCGAAATATGGGCTCCATAACCCACTCAGAGCTCAAGAGAGGTTTTGTTCTCTTTCTTCTACCAACAACTCCAGATATTGGATTTAAAAAGTCACACACGAACATTATATATATGAAGGCACGTTCACACATACATACAAAATAATATGTCCATGCCACCCGTCAATCATCTGTGACCACAGCCATACACGATTACAGTCATACTCACACCATCTGTTAATCCCACTGATTTAAAGCACCTAAAGTTTCTATAACAAAGTACCATTGTTTGTTTGATGTCTTGCCTACGCACTAGATCTCACAGTATGTATAGTTTGGAATAAAAAAAAATGTTTGGAACTTATGATTTTCATACAACATAATGAAATACTTATTCATGTGTTTCACTCGCTTAGTTCTTTCTGTTCTATGTTTATAATTGATCTATGATTCTCACCGAGAACCACCAGATTGGCTATTAAACGAAGGTACAGACCTAATGATGCGTGGATCACCCTGCACATGCACGTCACTTGCCAAATGCATCTGCATTGCATACAAGCTTGCTCTTTTAAGTGCTCTTTAGATAAGGAATCCTGTAGGCTAACAACCTATTCTATAATCCTGCCACATGCCTTTGGAGGGAGGGATAATGGATCAGTCAGTTAACACTCAGTTAAGGGCACGACAGTACCATCTTGTAAGCAAAATGAGCTTACCTTGCTTGTTCCTATCTACCTGCCTACAGGAGAAGAACAAAATGATGGGCCACAAGTGATACCCCCTCTCACTAGCTTGTCCATTGTAACATTCCTTGTTTTTAAGTGCAAGAATAATGTAAATATTTTTCTCCCTTTCCCCAGTGTTTTAAAAAGTCCATGAGGCGCACCTAAGGCACACGTCTCGTGCGCCTCACACCTACTTTTGAGAAGTGCAACTCATAACTACTTTTGAGACACACATGATGCATGGGGCTCATTAACTTATTATTATTTTTTTTATTATGTTTGTTCTTTTTCTACAACAGATGTATTTTTAGCATCTAATATTTATGTAATAATTCAGTTAATATATCTGTAACTAATAGTTTTTCTATAAGGACTTTTGATATTATCAAGTCAATCAAGAAATGGTTATGGTTGAAAATAATGCCACAAGCTGGATACTGAGGATAGAAACACTTTCGATGCATCAAGTCATTTAAGCAATCTTTCTATTGTAGTTGATAGATTTTATGTTGAAGGATGATGATGATGAGGATGACCTGTGCAAATCCATTGGTAGAGTTGGTGATGGAGATAATAATATAGATGATGATGAGCATGACCTATGCAAATCCATTGGTAGTGTTGGTGATATAGATAATAATATAGATGATGATGATTTTTAGGCTTTCAACAATTTTTCATTAATGAATTTGTGATAGATAATAATTAGTTGTCATTCTTATGATTTTATGTACTCCATCTTTTACTATTTTATTGGTGTTATGAATTGATTGAACATAATATGATTTTTTTAATTTCAAACTCTACTATTTAAAAAATTCTAAACATGTGTGCCTTGCTTTGTTGAAGCCCACGCCTTGCAGTGTGTCTCGTGCCTAGGCTCCAGAGGACCCTATTGCCTTGAGTGCATCTTGTGCCTTTTAAAACACTGCCACCCTTTTGCAACAACATTCTCTCTTTTAATACTTCTCCTAGTCTTTGTTATATTAAGCGTGAGGTGAGGTGAGACGATGAAGTTGGCGCCTCTCTTAAGCGCGCTTAAGCGGCGTTTAAGCGTCGCCTAAGCGCTTAGTTAGCGCTTCACCCATTTTTACCTACCTACATGTAAAATACTCTTTATACACATAAATTTTAACATATTTTTCATACAATCCTCTTAGTATATGCATGAATAACAATACCAATTATCAATCAAGCAAAGACACTATAAATACTATAATCAAAATACAAAGTCATCAAAATATCATGGTCAAGCAATTTTTTTTCGTTTTTTAAAACTTGGCGCTTTTTCCGGCGCCAAGGGGTAGGTGAGGCGCCGCCTAAGCGCGCCTAACCGCGCGTCCATTTTTTGGGACGAGATTTCTCTAAGCGAGGCGTCTAGGTCTCCAAATCCGCTTAAGCGGCACTTTTTAAAACATAGCTCCTAGTTATGATAGGTTCTACTTTCTACTATTTTGATTTTTTTCTTTTTAAAAACTTGTCTAGATGCTGAATTATAATGCTGTTATATTGGTTGTTTCTTCATGTATTATGGCATGCTATGTTGCATGGACATGGGGTAACAAGGTACAGGATAAGGACATGGTGACATGGAGACTACACCGAGGTGCCCATGTATACTTTAGCCTACCCTTGCCATGCCCAACATGGAGATGGCACCATTTTTTTCGTCCATGCTTGCTAGATTGGTGTGCCTCTCTCTAGTCCTAAACTTTTTAGACATCCAGTACTTTTGGACTGCTTTAAAACAAATAATGGGACAGATAAGGAATTGGTTCATCCATCTTTATTTTTAACTTAATATTGTTTACTGCTTTGGATATCACAGAATAACTACTCTTATGATGTTCTTTGACCAATTAAAATTATAATTTGCAGATATCTTATGTACGGTGACATATCTGCAAAAGCTGCAAATATGCTCGCGCAGCCTGAGGTATCATATTTTCGGAAAAGACAATTGACTTTGCTCATTATTACCTCCTGTTTGTAGCCTGTGGTGCACAAGGGATGGTTGAAAACTTGTCCCAATGAGAGCTATTCTTATTTCTTAAATGAAAAAGTTCTCAATTTCTAGAGGCATTTTTTACTTCAATCATTTCTTTGCTGATGCATAGAGGCATTTTTTACTTTAATATTTTCTTTACATATCCATATGTAATACATTTAAACAAGTCACTGCATTTCTCTATTCATAAACCATAATACTTGATTCTTGTACTTTATATTAGATTTCAAACTTCTTCACGAGGCTTATCCAGAGAGTATCCCCAAAGAGTTATAAGCAAGCTCTTGCTGAAGTCCAAGTCACCCAAAAGTTCTTTGAGAATTTTTCTGGAGATCAGGTATAGTACCCTACTTGATTCTTGTGCATTCATCAGAAGCTTGAACTTCAGTGTTTTAGTTTTGGTTTCTCACTACCTTATTGCTACTATAAACTTGTTTATCTTATATATGGCACAAGTTGTTTTCTTTTTGAACTATTTTCTCGCTTGGTCTTTCTTTGCTTTATTATGAATTCAAACATTATGCTGTGAACATATACATTGTAAAGAGACAGTGATAGTGCATTAGTGTTATCAATTTTATTCATATTTACATCATTGGTCCCAGTTCAGAATTTGATTTTTTAACATCCTTGGAAGAGTATGCACATATTACTTAGAAGTGTAATTTCCAATGCGTGCAAATCTTTACTTATCTGTATAATTGCAGTATCACCATAGTTTGTTTCCTATGTTCCTTCCCTCTTGGTTAATTTACAAAGTCGATCTACCCATATACTTGATTTCGGTTTAGCATGATTCAAATGGTACTTGTTCTCTGTATATTTTATAAACTTGCAGACAGCAAATATAATACCATGTACTTATTAGCTATGGTCCATCAGAAACTTTAAATTATGATCCGAGCAGCAGTCTGTCTTGTGTCTTCAGTTTCAAGTTCTTGGTGTGTTGGACACTCCGGTCACCTAGACACTTGAGGTCACTTCCACGACATTCTAAGAGCACTTCAATGATTTTGGTGTACGTATTTCACCATTTCATTGTAATGACTACAATTTTCCATGAAAGATGTCAAGTTCAAATATGTCAAGGAAAGTTGCTAATCAATTTAAGTTTAACTATACCAGTGAATTACTTGATAAGTGGATCATTCAATATTTTAACATGTTTACGCACATTTGCATCAAGGTTCATAGTATCGGAATTGGAATTGGTATCGGGCCCTTCCTATGAGTTATATGTATCGGCGGTATCGGCAATATCGATGGTTTCTGATCGGACTATCGGAGTTTTTGGTATCAAGAAGCAAATAATTATTAGTAAATTATTGAATTTCCCAAAAAAATATTTTACAGTTTTAGGCATAATTTTAAGTATTTTCTGTGTTTTTTCTTAATAATTTTGGAATTGAATGAAATAGTACCCACCTCTGTCGATTGGATTACTTGTGATAGATGAGTTTCTTCTTTTACGTGCTTTTACAACTCTACTATGATTTTACACCATTGTTAATTGGTTTTTTTTATTCAATTTTCTTTGAGACCACCAATGTCGGTATTGGTATTGGTATCGGAATCGGGACATGCCAAATCATATTGGTATTGGCCGATACTACAAACTATGATTTGCATACACTTTATGATACTATAGGTGTAGAAGCATAAAAAATGCATCTACGAAGGATGTTACGTTCGAATGAATGATGGCGTACTACTCACCAAGAGAAGGAGTGACGTACTTCCGCAGCATTCACCTTCACTACAACAACGTACAAACATTAGTGTTCCTTTCACCCGCATGGTGTGGCCATGTCTTTTCCCTTAAAAACATTTAATGCAATGAACCTGACAGTGGACATGCCAGCACAACAGTCTAGAAGATCAAGGCATTAAATGCATATAATTTTTTGGCGCGCAGACCCAGGTTGTCGTGTAGCAAACAAATAAAGCCGTTGTTCCATCCTGGTACGCTAAAGGGGTTACTCTGTCTTAAATACGCTGAGGTTGTCACTCCATTTCAGTACGCTAGGGTTGTTACTCCACTTCAAATACGTAGAGGATGCTATTTTTCAAAGTACACAGACGCCATTGACATTACGGTCGAGAGGATTAGTTATGCGATGCAGAGGATTTCTTGGTACAGACCCAAGTTGTTGTTAAACCGCCAAAGTTGATATCTCAGCTCGAGTATGCCGCTAATGCTGCTTTGCTATTGTTTACCAAAAGTGCTACTTCAAATAAAGTACGCCGTTGATGCTCTCTCTTTTGAATACGCCAACATTGAAGCAAAGTACGCCAACAGTGCTAACACTCACTGAATACGCCAACATTGGTTCTTCAACTTGAGTACGCCAACATTCATATTACATCCAGTGTACGTCAGCCTGGCTATCTTCCTTAGAGTACGCCAACATGGCTATCTCCCTCAAAGTACGCCAGCTTGGTCATCCTCTTCAGAATACGCCAGCAAGACTATCTTCTTCAAAGTACACCTACATGACTACTACTCTCCAAGACTCCAACAATACACCTATACCAATAACTGACGATAAACAGTTATGATGAGATGTTTCTCATGCCATGTTTCTCGTAAACAATGTACAAATAACTGCCTTAATGACCTGAGCCTTCCTCGTATGGGAAGCCACGTGTTAAGCCATCAGTGATTTGTGCATCCACTATCCAGAATGTGGGTTGAACGTCTTCAAAATATATGCGTGCCGCCGCAAACACGGTGTATATTGCTCGAGCGTACGCATGTACACAGATAACCGTTTCCAGCACGAAATATTATAAATACCGGATCAGTATATCCATTACACGCACACGGACAGAGGAGAAGAAGAACAAAAGCTCTTCGTGCAAGTGTTGCCAAAGCTTTCTCGTTGGTAGATTCTCTGAAATCGTTCAAGTGTCTCTAAAGCATCTCCTCTTGGTGTCTAAGTCAAAGGAGTAAAGTAATCGACCGTAGATTAGATCTCCACAGCTATACTTTCCAAGAATCATTGTACTTAGATTCTCGTATAGGATCTCTTGTACTTTCTTTTCTTTCTTAGTTTGTAACACAATGTTTTCGCATAAGACTCTTGTTCATGGTAAACAAGGTGGCGATTCTGCTGGGACGACCTTCTCCTCAAATGAGAAGGTGATAGCTCAACAAGACACCGTGTTAGTCGGCTCAACGCAGAAAATTTTGGTCGTAAAATTCGA
The DNA here is from genome assembly GCA_036927795.1 of Iris macrosiphon. NCBI lineage: Eukaryota > Viridiplantae > Streptophyta > Magnoliopsida > Asparagales > Iridaceae > Iris > Iris macrosiphon. The sequence continues at coordinate 205,683,958 of JAYESA010000008.1, forward strand.
CCAGCAAGCTTATGAAGAGATGCTTAACGCTGGGGTAGCACCAGCCCCTCGTCCGTGCCTAAGATGAGGAACACCCGCCAAATGTGGGTGCCCAAGTCTCATTTCTCCACTCCTGAAGTAGCTACTAATAAGGAGAAAGGTGTGATGACTTCTGTCAACGAAGACTCCCTCGTCAACTCTGTTATTCTATTCCCAGTCTCTGACTTGGTGGGCACTTCTCTTAGCAACACCAGCGTGCTGACTAAGGGAACCAGACAACGAGCCTCTCGTAACAACATGCGAGAGCCGAACCGCTCTTCCTTTAGCAAAGGAATGGATTACGATGCTAAGGGGGTGGTGATGGTTCAGTATCATGCACGAAGCAAAAACAATGCACTCACCAACTTGCGGTCCAGTAAAAATGCGCATGATAACGCTAAACGATCATGTGCTGGCTGCTCTGAGTGTACAAGTGCTGGCTTCCATCGGCGTATAGAACAAAAGTCAGTGAAGACTCTTCCTGCGCGCATGCAAATTACACGCACTGCAAAGGGAAGTTATGCGTCTCCCACTCTGAAGCTGCACAAGATACGCTCAAAATTCTAGATCTGCGCACCGAGTTGTGCACACAGAGACAAGATACTTCTTTCTCCACTGCAACACTCTGACGTACGCCGCAAAATGCTGCCTAACTCAGTGCTGCATTTTATACACAGGATACCAAGAACCTAAGTCCTAAGTCGATTGTGACCAATTTAAAAATGTAGAGTCTGCCTTCCTCTTCTTCTCCTCTTCATCCTTCTGATTTACGCCAAGTCATTGTACAAAAGCGTAAAGAAAGAGAGTCCTCCTTGCCTGCAATGGTGCTCCCTAACGAGCATCATTCTGGTTGCCACAAGATTGTAAGCAATTGTTGCTGCGCACCAGCAAGACGGTTTGTGTTTGACCGGGACTTACACTGTGTCCACTAGACAACATGCAGAAGAGCATGCCGAAAATCAAGAAGATGAAGATGAACTTCTTTTTGCCCCAGTGTACATGGCCTCATGCCTTCCCCGTAATGAGAGACGTTCAAGACGACATACTTCGAGGACGTCCAGTCAGAGGAGGTTCGACCAACTTGTCGAATCCTTTGAAGGGGTATACCTGAATACCCGTTCCCGACGACGAGAACTCTCTCTCTCCAGGAATCCTCACTCCTCAGAATCTGATGCTGGGGGTAGCAATCACCCTGAGTCAGAGACAGACATTGTAGACTCCAACTACACATTGCAATCTACTAGTCCTTATGTTGTACACAGAGAAGTTAGTATATATGCTGTAGGCGATGGACAAGATGCTTCTCCGTCAGGAAGTACTGACCAACGTCTTGACTCGTTGGAAGCTGTCACGCCCCAGTCCCAAAATACTGAGGGACTAGCCACGTGGCAATGGCCAGCAGCACACACCAATGGACAAACCCAATTTAATGGACCCATTAGGGTGTACTTAAGCTGTAAAACAACAGTAAATAGGTCTACGATACAAGTCACAGTCTAATTCTAATCTCATCCACATAAAGTAATCGCAGATCAAATGCCAGAATAATCGAAATAAAATATAATTAACAAGTCTCAATAAAAAGTGTCTCGGGGAATAACCCGAGAATAAGTTTGATACATCAATTCAATAGACAGGAATAAAGTAACTAAAAACAGAAATAACTGAGTATATAAAGCCAATACTCAGGAGAAATCCTCTGGCACGACCTCGTCCTCGGGTTCTGGTACTGCTCCAATGCATGCTCCTGTCCTGTACACCTCGGGATAGATCTCCTCTGCTAAACCTGGGGACATAATCCGGATCCAGGTCCTCAGGGGACAGCAAGGTACAAGAATAACTGAAGCCAAATAATGCAGTGCATAAATAAATAAATCAATAGGGTAAACTATGTAACCAGCTATGTGATATGCAAGTGAGAGCATTAATCATACTCAGGCTGAGACTACTATAGGCTCTGTGTCGGGGAAACCCATAGCAGCATTTTCTTGAAGGGCCAGTAAATGTGCCAAAGCTATGTGTCAGAGTCTAAGGCACCTCCAATAATGTAATATATATATATAATCGGCCTTTAGTATGGTAAGTCTCTCCCCACCCAATGTAATCACACGTCTCATGTCTCATGTCCATGTCACGCAAGATCATGACCTCTAACTGATGCAGCAAGTCATAATGATAGCTAAGCATATGCAGTAAAGTCTATGTCACGAATCCTGTAACCTATACAGAATCACCAGGAATAACTCAGAAGATTCTGTCTCATGAACAGTATCAAGTGGCCTATGGTATGACGTACTTGATAATGCAAGCACGAAGATATATATAGTGTCGCGATATCAATATCTAGTGACGTTACACGACTCCGTGTGCGGCGTCGACACCCGAATGTTATTCAGACGCTAAGCAATGTTACACGGTCCTAGGTTGAACATTATATCAAGAGTATATATATGTACAAAGAACTCAAACAAATACTGTAACAGGAATCACTGCAAGTTGGCAAGATACACTTGCCTAGTGTTTGGTTTCCAACTATTGCTCTGGTATTAGCGGGATTTGCAGGATCTGCAGGATCTGCAGGTACTCCTCCGGTTGCTGAAATAAACACTACCATCATGCTCAGAAGATATCAAATAGCTAGAATTGCCTGTCCATAAGTCCAATTTGGACACAAGGACAAAAATGATAGTTTCTGGTCAAAGCGGGGTCCACATGTGGCCCACTTCGCACCGAAAAACGTGTCAGAGATAAAGTTTTCCAAATTCGTCAAACTTAGTGTCTACAAGTCCAGAACGATGATACGAACCCAACGTAATGTCCAGAACTGGATTCCGATGAGCCGATCACAAAATCGCCCTTCAAGTAAAGCCGTGGGGCCCACGATACGAGATTTTGTCAACGTTCTCAGAATAGAACGAAACTTGGGTCACAAGACCAGAAAAATGCTACGAGTCCGATGGCACAAGTTTCGTTTCGAAACGACGAGTACACACGAAGTTACAACGAGTTTCAGAACGGAGCCGATACGGGGCGTTGTCGACGGATACGCGTTGATTCCGGTGTGCACGCACATCCAAATCAACTTCCGCGAATCCCACACGTCCGTATTAACTGCGCGCACCTTTTGGTGAAGTTCGCACACGACCAAGTCGCCTCGTTTAGCTGGGCGTACCCAGTTCCGAAAAAAATCAGGGTTTTAAATACCAAGTTTTTGGCCATTTTTACCCCCGAATAAATCGCAATCTACAACACCAAAAATTGAACAAAAAATAGGGTTTTAAAACTAGGTTATACGGTCTAAATTACTGTTCAAGTAGATTTTGAAAACAGTTAACATGTTGCACGCAAAACGGTCGTGAACTGGGGTGTTCGCGATAAATTTCTGAATTTTCAGAAATTGGGATTTATTTTCCTGTTTTTGCGTCGCGGTTTGCGACCGACACAGGACGCGATACCCCGAACGAGTTGCACGGGTTTCGAGAGGGTCACGCGGTCTACGCGCATGATTCGACAGAATGAAAAACGGGTAAATACACAGGGAGTTACGAGGCTGGGAAGACGGGTACCTGTGCTGCGGCGGCGCTGGACTGCTCAGGGAGGGTCGACTGCGGGCGGGAATGTCGTCGAGGGCGTTGGGCTCGTGGCGGAGGGGCGTCGGGGTGGCGTCGGGAGGCGGCGGAGCTCGGTGGAGGGGGTTTGGTGATGGCGGTGGCGGTGAAGATCCGGAGGGGTTTTAAATAGGGAAGGGGAAAGGGAGAGGCGGGGAGAGGGGTCGTGGGGCGGGCTCGTGGCCGGTGTAGCGGGGAGCGGGGCCGGCGGAGGTGCGGTCGTGGCCGGGAAACGCGGGGCGGGGGATCGTGGGGAACGCGGGAGAGGGTTTGGGGGCGGGTCGGGTTCGGATCCGATCCGACCCGTTAGGTTTAGGATTTGGGTTCAGTAGGGTTTAGGCCGGTTCGGTTCAATTAGGTCCGGTTCAACCCGGTTTAGCCCGGTTCAGCCTGGTTTAATTAAAACGGAGGTTTCTAGCTATTTAAAAATAGTTTTTGAGCCCAATAAATTCTAGAAAAATTACACAACATCCAATAATTAATAATACACCCAAAAATATAATTTTTGTAATATTTTAATACTTAATTTAATACATAAAAATATTAATCCATGAAGGACATTTTTAATAAATAATAAAAAATTATCGATAAACCCAGAAAAATTTATTTAAAAAAAACAGGGTGTTACAGAAGCCGCACTCAAAGACATGCACTCTATGATGCAGAATATGCATCAGATGATGATGGTCCAACACTCTGTAGCACCAGTACCTGTTCAAGCAATTGTATCCATTCCCGCACAACCCACTCAAGGGATGACACCTCGGGGCGATGCAAATTCAGATGTAATTTCCAATGAAGACTCGGCGCCGCAAACTCTTAACCCCCTGAACGCTGGGGGTGGGCCCCCACCAATAGTTGTACATGTTCAACCGACGTTACTACAATCGGCTGTACCTCATCAAACTGAAGATCCACACGAAGCTATTCGGGAGTTACGTGCCCGTGCCCGGTTTGACGCTTTGAAGAACAAAGACCAACTTCATAAGCTCGGGGTAAAATAGTCTTAACCACCTCACTAGGATAATGTTCACTTCCCTCCCAAATACAAGTCTCAATCAATGGTCTTGTTTGAAGCGAATACGTCTTCACCTGCAAAAAAGAGGACGCTCTCCTTACCAGGTTATTTGTCGGTTGTTTAGTTGGAGTAACCTATGATTGGTACTACCGTTTTCCTGATAACTGTATATCATCCTTTGAGGACTTCAAATGCCTCTTTCTTACCCGGTTCTATGATGGAGGTATGGACATGACTATGTCTTCACTCATCGGCATCAAACAGAAAGAGAAGGAAACTGCTCGTGAATTCATAAAGCGCTACAGGCAAGCAACTCTGAAATTGCCTTCGGTATTCATAACTCTGCATTCATAGATACCTACAAGAAGAATTCGTTGCCCGCAATAATGCTTTGGACTGGTCCCACTCAGTTTCGAGATTGGACGACATTCATCATAGGTGGTGAAGCTGCTGAAGGTACCGCGAAGGAAACATCCTTGCTAGGACTGCAAATGCCCAGTGTGGAGGATAAAGGGAAACGCCCCCTCAACAATGCGAACAATCGCAACGACAGAGGAAAAGAGGCCCTCGCCATAAATGTCTCTAAACGATCCACTTCTCCGCCGGCACATTAACCTCCGGAGTCTATAAGACCAAAGAAGAATATTCCTTTGTTGAGAACGACGTCATCATCATCTTCGATTGCTTGATCAAGAGTAACAAACTGCAGTTGCCGGATAGCAAACGGCCAAATGAAGCCAATAAAATATACGATCCTAAGTATTGTCTCTTCCATCGTTACATACATCACCCCACAAATGCGTGTTATGCACTGAAAAGGAAGATCCAACAGCTGATAGATTCCAAAACGATCACTCTTCAAAGTTACGAGAAAACTGTCACCGCCAACTTGATGTTACTACAATTTGGAGATTTTCCTGCTCAATAAGTCCCCGACGGTGTTGTTCCAATACCTAGGGTTACTATGGAAATAGTCACTCTCCCGCCAGCTCGAGGTCAAGCAGAGGGATTGATGTCCCTCACCACACATCGAGGTGAAGTCATATGGATTCATCCTGATTTACTATTAGATTTGGAACATGAAGCAATATCTTCCAACTCTAAGTCCAAGAAGAAAAGTCATAAAAATAGGCCGTGCAATATGATTTCTATCGATCACTATTCGGACGAGAGACCTCAGCTCCATCGGTACAGCCAACAATCTATCTATCTTATGCAAAAATGAGAGATGATTTTCGAAAGGCCAAAGGTCTAAATTTCGGTAATGGACTGCCTGTTCCTTTACCGTCCCAAGGGCGTTCCCGTAAATTCTTCAGCGGGTTGGGATACAAGGGTACTACCTAGCAAACTCGTCCAAAGAAAAGACATACAAGGAGGAAGGTCATGTCCTGTCACATGGTCCTTCTTTCTTCAATGCCTGAAGAAGAAGCTACGACCGACACCAGATCCGGAAATGAATACCTCAAGACTTATGAGCCTACTCCGGAAGATACTCCTGTTGATCCTTCCACCTCTTCGATTCCTGTTGCTCCAGTCAATGCTGAACCTGGTCCTTCAAAATCCACTGTAACAAAGAAAGGGAAACAAAAGGAGGTGCGCTTGGACAAATCTCTAAAGAAGAATCAACCTCAGAGGCTTGAGAAGCCATACAACTTTGATATATTGGCGCAACTGGCCAATACAACGGCTCGACTTTCCATATTTGAGTTGCTCCGTTTATCGAAAGAAACCCGTGATGCTTTGAGTGGAGCATTGGTCCATGCGGATGCATGCTTGGCTCAGCTTAAGACTCATCGAGAACCAATATTATGTTCCCAGTGCCACATTGTGATGGAAAAAATTTCCAACATCACCTTCATACAGGATGACATGTTACTTAAAGACAACAAGCATGACAGGCCTCTGTACTACACAGGTTATATTGGTTCCATCAAAGTAAACCAGATTCACATCGATCCAGGTTCATCACTCAGCATCATTCCTAAGAGCTTGCTGCGAGCTCTGAGAATACCGACCCATAACATGTCAGTTACCGCCACTACTATCCTGGGTTTCAATGCTGGAAGAAGTCGACAACTGGAGAAAATACGCCTAAAGATTCAGATAGGCGATCTTTGGACCGAGGTCACATGTTATGTGATCGACTCAGAGGTATCCTATAATGTCTTGCTGGGACGACCATAGATACACGAGCACAAGATTGTACCTTCCACCCTGTACCAGTGTCTCAAGTATGTGGACAACTAGGAAGAAGTTAAGATAGAGATTGCTGACCTCAACCCGTTCAAAGGCGTCGAAGCTTATTATTCTGATTTTGTGCTCTATACACCAGAGTACATGGGAGAGCAAGTTAATGAAGATGTTCACGAAGTTGGGAATATTTCGAAGGAAGAACCTCTCATGATCTTAGTCAAATGGTGTATTACTCGTCCAACCCCTTCGGAGCCTCTTGTCATCAACCTCCGCAAGCCAAAGCGTGAGGAAAAAGCAAAAGAGCCACTGGTGATAAACCTCACTAAGAAAACGCCTCCGCTGGTCATCGACTTTTGTCGTAACAAGCAATCGATGCCAGAAAATCAACCTTCGGTCATCAATCTCACCGTGCCTCCAGTCAAGGCTGAAGCTTTTTTTGATAATGTAGGGGAGGAGGAAATCGTGTATTTTATAAATAAAGAGGATAATTCTTCGCACTATATAGATACGGATCCCTTGGCGGAAGGGTTCTTAGAGGCCTTATACGCTTATGAACCTCTATCCCTACCAGTGGCTTCGCCATTCCAAGATGGAACATCATATAGTCCCCATGAAGACGCCTGCTTCATAGTCCCATCAAGGTGAAACGATCAACGCCAAATACTTTTTGGTAAGGGTAGGAACACAAATGTTACACATGCCGAAGATTCTGATGATGGAAGATTACAAGTTCATCGTTACATCCGGACAACTAAGGAAATTATTCAGAAGATGGGCTACAATTTGGAGTCTAGAGGACTTAATTATGGAAAAGGTAGACGTACCCCTAGTACCCCTATACGTCACCTCTGTAAAATGCAAGTCTGAAACCTATTACCAGAAAATCGGTCATGGTTTATGGTACCTCACACCTCCGACAACTCTTGAAGGCTCAGAATCAGAGGAGAAAATTTGTTCCCATTCATCTAGCTCATCATTCTGGGATTCAGATGGAAGTACCGGTGAAGTATTCAAACACGCTATTTTTGTCAACATGGTGTCAGCCGATTCAGATAACGAAGACCAACTCTAGAACCCTTCAAAAATGATCCGTGGACACAACGGATGGGTTCTCAATAGGAGATTCGGTTCGAGTAACGTGAACCACTTACAGAGGATGAAATCATTCAGATTGATGTGGGAGAAGAGTTGTCACGCCCCGATTTTGTCCAATCGATAATCGTCCCCTGGGCGTGATGCCGGGCGCGCGTGCACAATGCCTAGGCATAATGATGATCTTTAGAACATATGCAACAGAGTACGCAAATAAGATAACACACATTGAGGCATAGAAACGTTTTCTTTTTATTGATAATGAACATCTGTTTACAGACTCTTGACCCAAAACGAGAAGGATGCCACACGGACTTACAACTTGGATACAAAATGAGATAGCCGTTCCCATACATCATATCCTTTTACTAAAACTTCAAAACAATATAGACACCTGCTGGCGAAGCTATCGCCTTGGCACGGAGCCGCATATAAGGGTTGCGCTTATTCCAAGTGCTTTGTACAAGCTCCAAAAAGTCACGAACGGAATGTGTCAGCTACTGGACTGGTTGGGGGAGGAAGAAGCTTCAGCTCATCGCCGCGTCGCTCGGGCTCGGGGAACCTGCTGCAACGAGGGTTAGTACTATGAAAAGTACTGGCGAGGGCGAGCTAACCCAACTAACCAAATCCAAGTTTGTTCATATGAAACATGCAATATTATTGTGGTCTTTCTATTCTTGCCTTTGTTTAATTTTCATGCAAGCATCAAGTAATCAATTCATCGAAACAAATAGGCCACCGTTAGGTGACTCTTTACCTTCCTGTCTGAACTGCCTGCATAATACTTACCATGTCCTTCCCTGCCACGAAGACACCATTAGTTTGATCAAGCAATGCAGAAACATATATACATTGGGTCATGGCATATCATTGCCACCGTGGACAATAGCTACAGTAAGCGGTGATCCTTGCAGCTCGGGTAGCAAGCCCCGCTACAAGGCCTCCCCCGCCTTACCCGTGCTAGCCTCGCTAGCGTAGCTATCCGAGTTCCGCCCGGAACGAATCGGCCCCAGTGCCCCGGGCGTCGTTCGCAGGAACTAAACCTTGTGCACAAGTTGTCCGACCGAACTACGCATTGACACTAAATTAATAGATAGAGCATTCAAACCACAAGAATGTGTACATCTACTTTAGCATAGTGCATTTGGCATAGTCTTCCTGTCCAAGTGATTGCATTTCAATATAGTTGCACAATACATCTGTACAGTTATATAGAATAATTTTAGCTACAACTGAAACATGAATATATATATGCATAGCGGACAAGCACGCATCAAAGTGATCGTTTGAGAATTCTAAGTGACAAGCATTTCAAGTCTAACTCATCTTCCTTATGACTCAGTTTTATTCTTATTATGATATCGTTGGAACGAGATGCATAATGAGTCAATTATTATTTAGAGTGAAGACTTGGCAGAAGGGTGCGAATCGAAATAAAGCCACTCACAAGTTGGAGAACTAGGAGAGAAAAGGGAGAACTTCAAGACTCCGCGCGTGCGTCGTCTACCCGATCACCTGCAGCACCAACAGATGATCAATATCTCCTGCTTCGGTCTCCGAGGTTCGATATGAAAATGCGAGATTCTAAGAACGAAAGCAATGAAATCCATCGAAACCGTTCAAGAAAACGCAAGTCATAAAGCCAACACGAAAGCAACTAAGCGGCACGAAAACGGGCAAGGAAACGAGTGCAACGGAAAGGCCCCTCTCGACTTTGCCGCCGAGTCCTTCCTTGAGGCACGATCCGTTGAATATGGGACCTGATTTCGAAGAAACCAATCCATAACGAGGAAAGGATCTTGATTCAATCTGTCCCGATCGAACGGTCGTAAGTATTTCTTGGCCGCGCTCCCCGAATAGGGGGAACGGGGCATTACAAGAGTTCTCCCCGAAACCAATCTTCATCAGCAAAAGCCTTTCAGAGGAGGATAAACGAGCCTTGGTTCAATTGATAAGGGAATATATTGATGTTTTTGCCTGTAGTTATGAGGATATGCCTGGCATGGATCCTCGAATAGCTACACACAAGCTCAATATTCTTCCTAAAGCTAAACCAGTCAAACAACAACAACGACGATTTCGTCCAGATATGATGGACGCCATCGAAACCGAAGTCAGAAAGTTGATAGTATGCGGCTTTATTCGGGAAGAACAACATCATGATTGGGTAGCTAATGTAGTCCCGGTCATGAAGAAATCGGAAAAGTCCATGTCTCCATATATTATATGAATCTAAACCCGGCCTGCCCAAAAGACGAGTTCCCTCTCCCTATTACGGACGTCATGATCGACAATACATGCGATTTCGAGCATTTGTCGTTCATGGACGGGTTCTCGGGATATAACAAAATTAAGATGTATCCCGACGATGAAAAGCACACTTCTTTCCTATACAGTCATGCCCTTTGGTTTGAAGAATGCGGGAGCAACGTATCAACGAGCCATAAGTACAATCTTTCAAGAACATTTGCGGAAGACAGTGGAATGCTACGTGGATGACATTGCCGTCAAGAGTCACTTCAAAGATGACCACCTTCAAGACCTGGTGACGGTGTTGAAGTTAATGCATCAACATCAACTGAAGATGAATTCAACCAAATTCTTTCTGTGAGTCTCCAGTGGCAAGTTTCTCGGATTTGTTATAACTTCCAAAGGTATTCATATTGACCCTGATAAGGTCGAATCCATTCTTAAAATGCGCCCTTCTCGTAGCCTCAAAGAACTTTGTGGACTGCAAGGCCGTCTGGCATGCATCAGAAGATTTATCTTAAATCTCTCAGGACGATGCCGACCCTTCACCCAGTTAATGAAGAAAGGCGTATCATTTGTCTGGAATGAAGCATGTCAGCAGGCATTCAATGACATTAAACGATATCTCATAAACCCGCCAGTTTTGGTGGCTCCAATCGTAGGAAAATATTTCTTGTTGTATGTTCGAGCAATGGATCATTCCCTAGGAGCTCTTCTCGTACGGAAGAATACTGAAGGCCACGAAAAGGCGATCTACTACCTCAGTCGTATGATGATCGGTGCCAAACACAGATATAATCCTGTGGAAAAAGAATGCATTGCTCTACTGTTTGCTATTTAGAAAACACGTCATTATGTGACGGGTCAAACTATCCATGTCATATTTAGGATGAATCCCCTCCGGGTATTGATGACCAAGCCAAGTACACTTTCTCGTCTAGCTACATGGGCAATGTTGTTATCACCTTACGAAATGGTTTGTCTCGCAGAAGGCAGTGAAAGGTCAAGCCTTGGCCGATTTTTAGCAGCTCACCTAGTATCAGAAACTTCAAAGTTATAAGACGGCATCCCGGATGAACTGTTGTAGTCTAATATGGCGATGGAAGATGATACTTGGCAAATGTTGTTTGACGGGGCATCAAGAACTGGACCTAAAGGCAACATCGTAGCTGGGTTAGGTATAGTCTTCGTATCTCCTGACAAACTATTGATACATCGTGCATATTCCCTTCGAGAACCTTGCTCCAATAATGTAGCAGAATACAATGCCCTACTTAGTGACCTTCAGTTAGCCAAGCAACTTGATATAGTGTATCTTGAGGCTTATGGAGACTCCAAACTGATAGTCAACCAAATCAAAGGAGAAAACGCGGTTCATCATAAAGACCTTATTCATTATCATCAAGCTGGCCTTTATCTTCAAGGGGCTCTTTATAGAACATGTGTCTCGGCTACAAAACATGGAAGCAGACGCCATTGCCGGGTTAACAGCCTCCTTAGCCGTTTCTTTAAAGAAACAACATTCGATTAGAGTAAGCAGTCGAGAGTTGTTTTGTGCTAAAAATAACTTATACATCAAAAGCAGCTTCGAAGCAAAATCCACTCCTAATTATGAAGATTGAAGATTTCCTTTTACAGATTATGTGGCTTATGGAATCCTCCCAGACAACCCGAAAGAGGCTACCTCGATTAAGAGACGCTCGCTCCGGTTCTATTATGATGCAGCATCCAGGACATTGTATCGTCGCAAGTACGATAGACTCCTGTTGCGATGTCTGTCAGATCTTGAAGCAAGACGGGTACTTCGCGAGGCTCATGATGTTTGTGGAGCGCATCAACCATGTCCGAAACTGCAAGATAGGCTCAAAAGGATGGGATACTACTGGCCTACCATGGTAGCCGAAGCGGTAGACTGTTCGTAAATGCAAAATATGTCAAATTCATGCTGATTTTATCCACCAACCGTCAGAGTTACCCAACAACCGCATCCTGGCCTTTTGAAGCACGTGGAATGGATATTGGTCCCATTAGTCCATCTTCATCCAGAGGTCATCAGTTTATCTTAACAATAACTGATTACTTCTCCAAATGGGCTGAAGCTGTATCGTTGATCGAAGTAAAAACATCCAACATAATCAGTTTCATCCAGCACCATGTCATTTATCACTTTGGTGTTCCTCGAAGGATAATACATGATAATAGACCACAATTCGCTAGTCAGGCTTTCTATCGGTTCTGTGACAAGAATCGGATTCAGAGTGTGGCATCTACTGCCTACAATCCTGCAGCCAATGGTTTAGCTGAAGCCTTCAACAAAACCATAATTAGGCTCCTCAAAAAGTTTACCTCATCCAACAAGCGCGATTGGAACTAGAAGCTTGGAGAATGCTTGTGGGCTTATCGCACAACAGTCTGAACTCTAACTGGTTGCACAACATTTTCTTTGGTCTACGGATGTGAAGCAGTCCTCCCTCTCGAAATCCAGACCCCTTCTCTCAGAATAGCTATTGCTAAGAGCTAACATTAGAGAATAACGATCGACTGCGACTTCAAGAGTTAGAAGCATTGGATGAAAACCGGTTACGTGCTCAACAACATATTGAATTATATCAAGCACGCATTTCCAGAGTTTTTAATCGAAAAGTAAATGAGAGAATATTCCATGTCGGTGAACTCGTCCTTGCGGTGAGGAGACCAATGGTCATGACCCACAAAAGTAAAGGTAAATTCCAGGTTAAATGAGAAGGTCCTTATGTGGTGGAGACAGTGTTCTCTAGTGGTGCTTATAGACTCGCTAAACCTAACGGAGATTTGATGATGATGCCTATCAACGACAAATTTCTCAAAAAGTATTGTCTAATCTGGACTTGTACTCTTCTCCCCAGCAAGTCATGTATAAATGTACATTCTTTGCATTTAAATCCCCAGTAGCATGCATGGTGGAACGACTTTGATGATAATCTCTGAAAGAGTCAGCAAAATCCTTCTTTCACTGCAAACTATTACCTATATTCAAACTTCTTGAATTCAACTTAGGTAATGGGTCATCAAAGTTCTCCAGTAGAACAGTCCACGGATATGAAGAATTGTTCTCGTTGAGATAATCCAAATGACATCTTCTCCAATAAATTTTACCGTTTTTAAAGTCCAGTTGCTTTGAGAGCGTCCTATTCCTAATTCCCAGTTGGATTGCGAATAATTTCAGATATTTCTTTCCAGCAGCTGGAAGATATGATTTACGTCCATATTTTCTCTGAACCATATTCAACAAAGTAAAGAAAAAAATCATGTCTATGATTTCCTCTGCATTGTACTCTCGCAAAAATATAAAATCTCCACTAAAATATTCTGCCATGTCCACATTGCCTTTGAGAAGAGATATACAATGGGGTTTTATCTAGGAAACATATCATATTCTTGTTATTCTTGTTATTTCTGATGGTGTTATCTATCCTAACTTATTATCTGTATTCTATGTCAAGATACACAATGGATAATGAGCCCACAAAAATATTGTGACATTGTTGATATCATCTTTCAAACCACAGAAATAAAATAAACTTCATTTATAAAATGGGAAAAAAAGACAACAGTACAAATTTCAAGGGAAATCAAAATCCTTCTAGTTACTATTGTTCACAAAAGTTGCAAGAGCATGTAGAATGCAGGCATCTGAGTATGCAAATACCCGACGAGTGGCTTCTATTGTGTCGTGTTCCTCTTGTCTCCCTGGGTCAGCAACATGAGTATCAAGATCATTAACTTCAGTTTCGAGTAGGGTAGATCTATTCGATGAACAACCAAAAGGATCCTGAACGAGTTTTGTTTCACGTGGTTGGCCTAAAGGCATTTCTTTCTTCTCCCCAACATGCAGCAGCGTAAGAATGGCAGGAGCGTGACTGGAGTTAGCTTTAGCCGGAGGAAAAATGGTCGCCTCGTCAGTTTCTTTTGCCCTTTTCTTTGAGACATCTCAGGAAGCCATGCGACAAAGACAGATTGATATGAAAAGTCAGGAATGAAATGTACGACTTCGGTATTTATAAGGGAAGATTACGGTTTGAATACCCACGCACAATTTAGTGAAGGGAAGCGACGGTTCTAATGCTCGCATAGTATGCACACTACTCAGTTGTCATGAGAGGCTATATAGTGCACGCAAAGGCTGGTTCTCTCTAATACGCAGAGTTTATTCTTCCTTTCTCCTTAATCGGGGCAGAGACCAATCAATCAGCAACATGACAATGATCTGAGATTTTATTAATGCTGAAATATTGATTACATATGATGGAAATCTATTACATCTGGATTTTCATTCTAAGATCGTGATTATATATGATGGAGATCTACCACAAGGTCATCTCCATCCTTCTAAATCTCAGCATGCCTGCACTGAAGGACAATGTTAGGGGGCGCATTGTTAGACATGCTTTCGTTCCTTAACATTGGATGCAGTAACGGCGATGGGAGGATACAAAACTGGGCATGTATCAATTATGCAAGCCCAAGAAATTTAATCCTCCGTCGCCACCGAGCGTCGCTGACAGAGTTCTGATTGGGATTCCATCCCAATCTTACAGCCAAGACCGCGGTCCAACTGCATCCTAGCGACAAGCCTCATGACGGGAAAAAATACAGCTAGTACGCTGTATGGACTATGACAACTCTGATTGCTCCGAGCAAACTCCCTCCTCACTTTATGGCGAGTCGCCACATGATGTTGACGAAAACTATGATATCCTTCCATGTTCCATTAAGAGAGAATCCCATTGGTAGAAGGCGTCTTCTCTTACGGCTGCTTGAATGCCTACAGTACCTTGTTGTAAACACCATCTTCTTCTTTGGCCTAATTTGCAAGACGGCCGTGCCCATCCTTACGATGGGAAGGAAAAAAAAATCTCTCTGAGGAGTTATGATGAAAGTTTGTTTCTGATGAGATGACTCTCTTCCTTCTTATATAGGAGAAATGAAACGTTTCAGTTTCCAAACAAACTCTAGAAATAATGTCGCATGTGTTGCCTCGAAAATCACGTCAAATGAAAGATTAGGTCAAAATCAAAGCAAAGCTTGCATTGAAGATTCGACCACGCCAATGGAATGTTGGACTCATGCATATCTCTCCAAGAACCCTTTGGGAATGTTGCATAACACGCGGGGTGACACTTTTTGTTCAAGTTAAACCTACGTTGCATGCGGAATGGTACATGCACTGTGTCTGTGTGTCGGATGACAATGTTTGATTAAAACAAAGGTGCATTACTAAACGAAGGAGACTACAATATTTTGGCCATCAAGGCCCATACAAAAAAAGGGAGAGAGGAGTAAGTGCAAGATGCAGCTAGGCAGAATCACAATCACGGATAATTTCCTCAGTATCCTTCAAAGTACGCATGCATGATCTGTGTAACAGACGGCGCCTAGTCTCCCTAGTTTCCAGTACCTCCCTTTCACCCTTGGGTAGAGAAAGAGATTCATAGTTCGGAATTGGCTCTAGTGGCCTAGCAATGTCCTCCAAAGTGAAACCTTAGTTGGATATGATAGCTCGAGCCAAATCCAGTTCATCTTCCTCTCGCACTCTCTTCAAATAGAGTACGTTGTTGATGCTATCTCTTTTGAATACGCTAACATTGATGCTTTAGCAGCAGCACGCCAACAGTGCTAACACTCACTAAATACGCCAACATTGGTTTTTCAACTTGAGTACGCTAACATTCTTATTACCGCCAGAGTACACCAGCCTGGCTATCTTCCTCAGAGTACGCCAGCATGGTTATTTCCCTCAAAGTACGCCTGCTTCGTCATCCTCTCCAGAATACGCCAGCACAGCTATCTTCTTCAAAGTACACCTACATGAATACTACTCTCCAACAATACACTTATACCAATAACTAATGATAAACGGTTATAATGAGATGTTTCTCATGCCATGTTTCTCATAAAGTGTACAAATAACTGCCTCCATGCCGCGAGCCTTTCTCACATGAAAGCCACGTGTCAAGCCATCAATGATTTGTGCGTCTACTATCCAGAACGTGGGTTGAACGTCTTAAAAATATGTGTACCGCAACAAACACGGTGTATATTGCTCGAGCGTACGCATGTACACAAATAACCGTTTCCAGCACGAAATATTATAAATACCGGATCAGTATATCCATTATACACACACGGACAGAGGGGAAAAAGAAAAGAAGTTCTTCGTGCAAGTGTTGCCAAAGCTTTCTCGTTGGTAGATTCTCCGAAATTGTTCAAGTGTCTCCAAAGTATCTCTTCTTGGTGTCTAGTAGTCAAAGGAGTAAAGTAATCGACCGCAGATTAGATCTTCACAGCTATACTTTCCCAGAATCATTGTACTTAGATTCTCGTATAGGATCTCTTGTACTTTCTTTTCTTTTTTAGTTTGTAACACAAGATTTTCGCATAAGACTCTTGTTCATGGCAAACAATAGGTGCGACAGGTTCACATGCCAAGTTCTTACAGCTACCCTTGTTGGTCACTTCGAGACACTTGGACAATGACACCTGTGACATGAATTCAAGTAATAGTGTAATACTGCCAAATAGCATTTCCGGCACCAAAACTTATGTATATATTGGTACATTTTGGTAAATGCATTCTATTATTGGTTCTCTGATTAGAGTTTTTAACCTTTCAATTCAAGTGATCATATATTTTGTTTTAGAACCTGTTTACCTTTTCTCTCTCTCCAGTTTTGACATCTCTCTAATCTCACAGGTTCGATTCCTTGCACGATCATTCACAATACCTGGGAACCACCTTGGTCAACAAAGTCAAGGCCTTCGCTGGCCGTATGGTCCTGTAAGACTCAGCTTGTGATCACATATAACTAGTCAACTGCATATGGGAATAGTGCATTTTATATAGTGGTTTTTATTGTCCTGAACGACATGGAATCTGGTAAAGGGCAGGTAGGTATTATTATGAGACATACCATAGAAGCTGGAGCAGGAGAGAGAGAAATAATGATATGCAGTTATGGATAGTAAATCACTCAAAATAGTGCAAAGAACTGGTTTATGTTTAACATGAAAACCCCAATTGTTAGTCAATTTGTATTGTGTGTTCACTCCCCATTAATGCAGCAAAATCTACCCATCTTATGTTTACTCATCATGTGTTTGTAACTTGGTATGCACATGTTTATTTTTTTGGTGTGGACCGCCAGGTCTGTGCAACAAATATAAATGTGACGCAGGTTCCATTTTTATGAGTTTTCTAGTTCTTTTTGTGAGGTTAGCTTACCTTGAAAAATGCTATAGTTTATGCATTCATCTTAAGTTAGACTTTCATTGAGGCAGTTGAAACTTTTCTAGAAGAAAAAAGAGAAAGTTTGAAAACAATGTAGAAACAAACTAATTCTTCATTAAGCAGAATGAATTGCTGATTTGGTGCTATATTGGAGTTCCATTCCTTCTCTTTTGACTTGCGTTATGGAGATGAGTGCAATCTCCTGTAGCAAATCATATCATTTTACCTCTTCTTCTAGAGTGTTATCTAGTTTAGGGGAACTTCGACAATGATCCTTGGTTGCATGAGCTTAAACTGCAAGATGAATAAGGTATGTGTACCTTCACTGTAAAGTTCTTATAGGTTTTGTACCAAGTTTTTTGCTTATAGTTGGATTGGCTAGAAGTTTTGTACCAACATAGAGACTTAGATATCACACGCCAGGTTGACACCCTTCCTCTGGTCATAGAAACCTTTTCAAATTGTTATGGGCTTTCTCTTTCTCCAAACCCGGTCCCTTTATGACATGAGGTGTGGATGATTGGATGGAGACAAAAACGTCATATACAACAGCATCGATGATCATGAGGTTTGTTTACATGACTAATTTCACTCCTAGTAAAAGTGAAACAAAAATCATGAGGTACAACACTAAATAGGATGCAAATAGTATATATTATGATTATAACAGTATTCAAACAGCAGCGATTCATGAAAAAGGTCATATCAATTCCATGTACAACTACAAGGTGGGTCAGAGTATAGTGTGCCGTTATGGTTTAACTCTTAAGGGGTGATATTACTCCAGTTTGGCAGGTGGGTTTGGTTCAGCAGAGCAAAAAGTGTTCACTGCTTTTGGTTGATACGGTTCAAGTTTGGTAAAACCTCAAACCATATAGAACATAACCAATCTAGTCGAATATTTGATTTTGCTAGACTTTAACTGAAACTGTAGTGGTTTGGTGTTGTACTGACAATGCTTTGTTTTTCTCTTCTTTCTATCAGCGAGTTCTGATCCTATTGTTCGAAATTTCTTCGTTCGTACCGAACTGCTTGCAGAATCAAATCCTGTTCCACATGATCCTATATCAGCTATACATCCTCCTCGCAGTACTGAGCAGCAAAATAGCAATGTGATTCTCAGTGTGCTAGACTTTTAACTTTGACCTAAGGTCTTAAACTATTAGTATCATCTTGTTTTCAAACTACTCACGGACTACAAAAGGATATATGTACAAATTACGAAAGTAAACATATGTATGAGAAAAAGAAAGTAGAAAGAAAGTTTCCTTTGTTAGAAGAAGAGAGATGAAGGTTGGCTGTTGCAATATACTTGCACAAAGAGTGCAAATGCAAATTCATATTATAGAAATAATGTTTATTTTTTCTGATTAGTATGATACGAACTTTACATTCTGCTGAAATATACCCTTTTGAGTTTGTGACTTATTCCTCTTACAGGTTGCAATTATCACCCCATTCAATTTTCCATTAGAGATTCCTGCATTGCAACTGATGGGTGCGCTTTATATGGGAAACAAGCCAGTTCTCAAAGTTGACAGTAAGGCATGTATCTATATGTTCATCTATTTTAAGGATATTAATTAACAGTTGAAAAATGTCTGTCAACGTTTGGGAAAATCATTTAGCTGTTTGAGCTAGTAGTCAAAAGCTACACACCCATTTTTTCTGCTATGTTAAGATTCAGAATTACTTGCCAAAGAACAAATACTATATATTAACATTTGATATAGCATCTGGAAAAATAAATATATCATGATTGACCAAATCATTAGTGAACATTAGGTGATACCAGTGTTATTAAAACCGGATTACTCAGCGATACTCGCCCGAATAGGCATAACGACCTAGGTCCGAGTTGAATTCATGTACTTGAACCATTGATTGGCGATGCAGTTACCAGCCTAATAACGATTAGTTGGGCCAGTTCCATTAGTCAATTAGCAGGTCGGGATTTAAAAGTTCACGTTTGGTGAAAAACTCAAAGACGCACAACTAAAACCCATAAGAACTTAACAGTTACCCTCATAGTCATAGCCCTCTTCCTCTTCACTATGTGGAAGCAACCAACTCAGTAAATAACCACTGATGTCATTTTTGAAGGGGAAACAAAACTGAAGAACATTTACCCTATATCGTTTTATTTATGCAATTTAATGTAACTACTGTGACAGTTTTACATGTCCTTGTCTCAGCCTAGTATTGGCGAGGGGTTTTCGTTTTCTCGATAACTGAGAAAATTTTAGTTTTGGATTTCTCTTTCCCCTGGAATTGCTGAAACCAAAATCTAACTTAATTCCTTGCTAGAATCCATTACTTTTGGATGGAATTCAACACTTCCCGTGTGACATCCTGACCCCGATTTGGATTATTCTACTTGGCATCTGTTTTCTTTTTCCAGGTTGAGTGGGGTGTGGTAGGAGGGTTACACTGGTAGTGAGGGGTGGGATAGGATGGTGGAAACTTCTGGAGAAGATGTTTGACATGGTTTCTTCGTGATGGAGGATTAATCGTGAGGGTGTAAAGGATTCTTGAGAAAATATTTGACTATCTTTTTTTTTAAGGCAAGGTTTTCGAAATAAAAATAATCGTCCTAAAAGTCCATCAGCCCTTGTTATGTAACATTGCAATCTCACCAGTCTGCGGAGTAGCATGGAATTGTGTAAATTACTAAACAGCCTAGTCAAGAGGTGTTAAGAACCTTGAGAGGATTATTTGTCTTTCCTTTTCTGTGAAAACCTCGGGGTTTTCTGTTGGAGGTATGTAAACTACGAGTTTTTTCTTCAACACACTCAATAAATTAATTGCAAAATACCATCTAAACTTTTAGTTTTAGCTGGCCTTTGTTCTGCATGTATCTCGTTTGTTTTTCCATATATCTTTTATGTGATGTTACCTGACATGTCTGCACTAAAATTTTGCTCCAAATGATTAATCATTTTATTTTTTCTTTAAGGCAAGGTTTTTGATATAAAAATAATCGTCCTAAAAGTCCATCAGCCCTTGCTATGTAACGTTGCAATCTCACCAGTCTGCGGAGTAGCATGGAATTGTGTAAATTACTAAACAGCTTAGTCAAGAGGTGTTAAGAACCTTGAGAGGATTATTTGTCTTTCCTTTTCTGTGAAAACCTCGGGGTTTTCTGTTGGAGGTCTGTAACCTACGAGTTCTTTCTTCAACTCACTCAATAAATTAATTGCAAAATACCATATAAACTTTTAGTTTTAGCTGGCCTTTGTTCTGCATGTATCTCGTTTGTTTTGCCATGTATCATTTATATGATGTTACCTGACATGACATGTCTGCACTAAATTTTGCTTTCCTAGAATGCTAATTGCTAACTTAATATTGTCATGACACCACGTGAATCATGCACTAATGATGTATCATTGGGATCATTTTCTTTCAACTAGTGATGTCATGGCCCTAAACATATGATGCACGAGGAATTTCTCTCCAAACTTGAAAGTTTCATGGAATTTAAACCTATAAGTAGAATTCAACAATTTAACTGCTTCCTTTTTTTATTTGATTTTCTTCTAGCTTTATCATTTAGATAGCTATCTGCATTGAAATTTTGAACTTTTTGATATACAGTATACTGCCAGCATAATACAAAGAATTATCTCAATATCAGCAGATATAGAGTTAGATATTAGTATATTTTGAAATATACATGGATTTGGATATATTCTAGCCGTCTTCTCCAAATATTTCATAACTCTGATTACCGTGAACTCTTTCACACTTTGAACTTATCTCATAGCTATGATTTCAATAGGTAAGCATTGTTATGGAGCAGATGCTTTTACTGCTTCATCAGTGTGGGTTGCCTATGGAGGATGTGGACTTCATCAATTCTGACGGTATAACAATGAACAAGCTATTATTGAAGGTTTGTTCTTGCTCTTTGGTTATCCAATTTCATTGTAGTAGAAGATCTATTGAGATGAGCAAAACACACGTCTCCTCAAATGTTAGTATTTCAAATTTAGCTGGCTCCATTGACGTGTGTATTCTATGGAAGTCCTTGTTCTCTCTCTCTCTCTCTCTCTCTCTCTATATATATATATATATATATATATATAAGTTACGAGCCAACCATTTTCCATTCTATGCTTCGGGGTTGCTTTCATTGGTTCTTGAGCTTAAGTCACGCTCAATGCTTTCAATAGGGTATCTTCGTACCCCAAGAATAAGAGGATATGGGTGCTATGCACTTGTGATCGACCTGAAATAACTTTTGATTCTTCGAAGTTTGGTGGCGAAAGAACACTATGTGCCGTAATATTGGGATTCCACCTTTTAGCTGTGCCTTCTCTTGTTGCTATGTCCAATTTGTTCTTCCTCACAGAGAGAAAAACCATAAATGGTTCATTTTATAGCATTGGTCTGGTTATGGTAATGCCTCTTTTTTTAACATTTGATTTGATTTTACAGGCAAAACCACAGATGACACTTTTTACTGGAAGCTCGCGTGTAGCAGAAAGGTTGGCTACTGACTTGAAAGGGCGTGTTAAGTTAGAAGATGCTGGCTTTGACTGGAAAATCCTTGGTCCGGATGTACAGGAGGTTTAATTTGAATAAACTGTTTAATCTATTATTTTCGCATTCCCTAAGGTGCATATCATGGCCTAACTTATACTGCTCAAGTTGAGACATCTTTCCTCCACTTATATGATAGGTTGAGTACGTAGCGTGGGTCTGCGATCAGGATGCTTATGCTTGTAGTGGACAAAAATGCTCTGCGCAATCAATTTTGTTTATGCACGAGGTACTCTCTCTTCCTAACCTTTTGCAAAGAAGATATCTGATTGATATCATAGTGCTATGCTACGTTTTATGTGCAATTGCAAAAGAAAGTTGTATGAAATTATTCTGATATGTGTGTGTTGTAGCATTCTCTTAGTTAGTATGCTAAAGAAAAGGATGCTTGAGGAAGTCTTTGTGATTCTTTTGTTGCATTCGATTTCAGCTCAAATTTTGTAAGAACTGCTGAAATTGTACTTTTTATATCACGGCAGTGCTTGCAGTAGTAGTTTTCCGTGGGTATCATCTAGCGCCGTTGTTGGATGCTTTTATATTAGATGTTAGCTCAAATTGTGAAAGAGGAAGTCTTCACATTCCATATGATAAGGGTGTAAGTTAGCTGTGATGATTGCTTCTTGACAATGAAAACACATTGTCATAATGAGATTATCTCAAGCTGATGATGTTTGAGTATTAATTGTGAGGTAACCAGATGTCTAAATGATCCTATGATGATGTTCTGCGATGTAGGATGTCACCTACTCGAGGGAAGCATCATAATTCTGTTAGTTGACGAGTATGAAGTATGTTCCAGTTGTTGGTGGCTATAAGACTTCCACTGTCAATTTAGGCCTTGAGATACTGCAGAAGATTGGCGAGTAGAAGGTACATACAACCTTCTCATTTACAGGTAAGATAGTTTTTGTCCGATCTAAATTGACATGCAATGGTATTATATTATACCGAGGCCTGGCGCAACAATCGGGTTTGTTGCTTGCATCCTGGAGATGTGGGCTCGATCGTGGAAACAGCCTCACCATGTATATGGGGGTAAGGATGTGTGCATCTTGCCCTTTTCCAGAGCCTGCACGAGTAGGAGCTGCGTGGCACTTGGACGCCCCTATATTATATTTGACATTTATGTCAAATGCCTCTAATCCAGTATCTGATTTTGGAAGTTTGAAACAGATTTTTGATTCATTTCTACATAGGATAACCAAGGAGTCCTATGATCCTATCTTTGGTGACCTTTGATGAGGGCTTCGTTTGTAGTTTATATTGTGTCGAAGTGTTGATGGGGGATCCATTGGTGGTTTTAATTTTCTTGGAGATGGTAGATTTATTTGTTTGTAGTTTGCATGACAGCCTTCATGCGTTAACATCTACGTTATTTACGCCACTCGGGACTTACATTCTATTTTGTTCTACATGTTAGGTATATGACTAAATCTACAAACTTTCTGGTTTCTACTCATTAAAAGAGGAATACAATGGATCCGTAGTTTAAAGTGCTTTCTAACTAGGAAGTAATGCATGGATTCTTGGATTCAAGTGCTGCCCGCTGTAGGCTGCAAAGTTTTGTACTTAATGGTGCAGGACAGGAAAAACCACTGTTCTAAAAGGTGGACGTCTAGGCGCTAGGCGCCTGGTTCCTGTCCGATGGCCGCCTAGGCGCCTGCCTAATCCCACTCGACGTCTGACTATGCATGTTTTGGGTTTTTATGGACTTTCTTTTACAATTTTCAGTAGTTTATTTTTTGGATTTTTTTTAATTTTTCTGAACCGCCTAGATCTAGGCGCCCGCCTAGGCGGGGCTAGGCGCTAGGCGGCGGGATAGATCGTGACTGTGGATAATGGCACTGAACACTTTTAATTCAGGTTGAAAGTCTTTGAGAGTGTGTGTTTGGTCCAACCCTCAGATTAGGAACGTTCGTAGATTTCCTGGCTTGGGAATGATGTTATCCAGAAGGTTGGATGGCAATAAATGATGTTTAGCAAGGTGGTTAATACACCTAGACAGTCTTCGGTTAATCAAATAGATCTCTTTATGAACTAGGGCACTTGACGAGTTCCTAGAGTTAAAATATAGTTTTGAAACATAATATATAGTTATTACAACTGAAAATGATTGTAATTTATATGTTCAAATTATAAAGCAATAATGATATTATTGACATTATCACATGCAATCCTAAATCTTGAATCAAGCAAGTTTATCGTTATTTACTTGCTCATGAGACTTCAGGGCATATAAATTTGAAGCAACAGATAATGAAACATCACTAACTAAGATTTTAAACCACGCCTTCTTTTGTATCTGGACTGCACTACTTTCCCTGTCTAAAATAATGTGTATCCTTTACTTAATTAGTAAAAGATGGATTTTGTGCTTCTTGCTTGTTGTTTTATTCTTTCTAGTATTTTCTTATTGCACCCAGAAGTTCACATGCCCACTGCAAATTTAGTATATTTTCTAATATTTCCATTATAAGCATCCATTACTCTCTGCAGAACTGGGCTTCAAGTGGGCTCACATCCAGAATGGCAGATCTTGCAGGGAGAAGGAAATTGGAAGATCTAACTATAGGCCCTGTTCTCACTGTAAGTGAGCTACGCCCTTTCAAATACATTTAAATTTTCAAATACATTTAAATTTTCAAATACATTTAAATCTTACTTTTAAACTTATGCGCAAAGCATATATATATATATATATATATATATATATATATATATATATATACAAAAACCTTGTCACGCCCCAGTCCCAAAATATGCGTGACTGAACCACGTGGCAATGGCCAGCTACGTCTACCTTGGACTCTTGTCCAACGGTAAACGTATAAGCTGTCTATAGTTGTGTATTCTAGCATGTATATCCTCTGGTGGGCCTATTACTGTAATTCAATCCACATGGGTAATGAAAGCAAGACAGAACATATAATACTAAATTTGGCCACCCGATAGCATTTATGTTCGAATATGTCCGAGACACAAGAACATGGACATATAAAAACTAAACTCATATGAGTAGAATACCATGGGTAGCACATATCGCTCCTCATGGAAAGATACTAAAAATAAATACGAAAGATAAAGATAACGATACGAGGTGAGGGTACCCACGGCTGCTCGGGTACTGGCGCCTCAACCTGACTCCTCGGTGGTGGCGTAGCTAGATCAATCCTCTGTCACTCACTTCCCGGAAATCTGGATACACAAATCCAGCCCGTCAATTCGGGGAGAGCGAGGGTCCTAAGGAAGCCGCAATCATAGCAGTACATCAAACACAAGTATATACATAGGTATGTAACTAAGTCCATCCTATCAATTTAATCATAGCAAGAGCAAGCTACAATAAGGTACGACTATGAAGTAAATACAATGTAACTAAAGACACGAGTTAAAGAGTTTTGGTAGGAGGTTCATACCTGCGTGCGGATAAACCTGCATATGAGTTACATAAAAACAATACATATACACATAATGATGGAAGATAAGAAAACATCCAAGTGACGCAGTGAAACACCAAAGTGCAAACATCAAAAGTAATCTAGTTATCACAAAATAATGAAATTAAGCTGTTCTAAAGGTGCAAGTCAAGCAAGCTATTCCAAAACACAAGTCAACAAGCTGTTCCAAATCAAGTCAAGCAAGCTGTTCCAAATTTAAACTAAAAGTTTTCGAAAATTTCGGCAGTCTCCTTTGTATTTTGTATGTTTCCAAACCTGCAATCACACCACTTTACACAATATTTTATCTCATGTCCAATCAACGTCTACGGCACAACCCGCCGGACTCACGAATACATCCACAAGATAACCATCAACGGTGCAACCCACCGGATACACAAATCCACCAAATCGAGAGAGAGAGAAGCAACATGCATATATGTATATGTTAGCTACTAATTAATCTTCTAACAAGTAAGGGCTAGAACTATCAAGTAAAAGCATCTGACAAGTAGCATATGTAAGAAATAAGAGTGATAATTATTTCGCTAAGAAATAAGGGTTGGAACTACCAAGTAACGTATTATCTAGCACGTAGGTATCAAGTCAACAAGTAACGTATTTTTTTAAGGTTGCTATGTTCCATACGTTTGCAAGCAGTAAAGAAACGTTGCAATCCAACATGTCTTAGCACTTCTATCGACATCCTAATCCTCACATTTCATCCCATATAGAACTAGTGCACCATAATTAGAATTCACTAAAAGTTCAAGTCTGGGACTGATGGTCAAGTTGTTTTTATCTAAAACATAGCCACTACCTTGCATATGATATGATAAATATAATTTTATCGTGCACACCATAATACTTGAGGAGAGATTTATTTTATGGAAAATATATACCTAACATTCAATGCTCAATTTCTCAAATAAGGGCTTGGTGTTGCTACGGTTTTGTGGTTGTTACTATCGTTGCTGTTGTGGTTATTATTGCAATGTCATTGTTATACATCCTCAGTAACATATAGTATAAAATTATGATATATATACATTCAAAACAATAGGTAAGTGTGCTAGTGCTACAGTGATGCTAGGGTTAACATGTACTATATTCTGACGAGTAAATTAGAAAACTATCAGTTAGCTAATTAATCCGTCTAGTTATTTATCTAGTTAATCAAGTATTTACTATTTTAATAATGCATTAGAGTATAACGTTTGATTTATTGTCAAGAGTTGCGAGTGAGACATATTTCACCAAATAGTGTTCCATCAACTACTTATGATGTCACAATGATTGTTGTCAAGTTGGGGGTCATATAATTGTAATGCATGTAAACATGATTCCCACATGTAGTTCTCATGTTATATATTTACTATTTTTCATTGGAGTACTAATTTCATAAGCATTGACAAAGCACTATACCAAGCATTTTTAGAAATTAATTAGTTGTCAACAAATTCCTTGCTTCTCTTAAAATCTTAAAATATCAACTAAACACTTCCACACCAAAACCATAAACATTAAACAGTTGATGTGGTACATTAGTAATTAGTTGTTGGATTCTCAAGGGCTAGCTCCGACACATGGAAGAGTGATCCATCATCATTTAATGGATGACCAACCACAAAAACAGCTTAGGCAGAGGATCTGTTGTAGTGGGCACAGGGATTGGGTGGGAAAATATATGTTAAAGTAGTAGTAGTGCATTTCACATTATTCATGTGGATGATTTGCATCTGATGGGAACAACCAAGGAATAACAATTGTGCCTAGTAGGGAATAATGAGTGGAGACATATGATCTAACTTACATATAGATCATCCATCTCCTGTACATCAAGATCAATGGAAGATTGGTGAATTCAAGAGGTTAAATGTATTTCTAGGATTTCTAGGGATTTAATCAATTTTTGAACATGACACCTAGTTTCCCTAGGCACAAGTGCAATTTCTATGAGCCCAGGACTTTTCCTACTAGTTTACATGTAAATTTAACCTCACCAATGATGCACCAATGCCGAATTCTATTTGAGGTCCTTTAGAAGCAATATTTTGTTATTCAATTTTTGGAATGATGGCTTTACTTGCGCATTCAAGTTCAAATCTACGACGGCATCTTTAATTTTAGCACTACTTTGAGTAGCTAACACCCTTGTTTCCCTTGACTAATTCTTTCTAAAACATTACGAAGTACAGAATCTTAACACCCAAGTGAGTTTTGAACTAATAGAGGTGATATCAACATCGAAAATCAAAAATCAATTTGGTTTGGCTTCTGACTTCCATTGTTCTTTTAAAATTCTTGTTTTTGATTAAATATGAAGCAATGTATTGGTATGCATTAACTATTTCATCCAAGGATCTTGATCCTTGTTATAAATTACATTTCATGATTTAAATAGTTTCATGATGATAACTAACCCATTGTCCGTGTTGCATATTCTTGACTTTGTTTCTTATCATGTCTCTTCAAAATCTAAATTTACTTGCACATATATACAAATTTGTCTGCACTAGTCCAATTTTCTAATAGCTAGAAAGATGTTCTTTTATTAGTGGAATTAGAGGTGTTAAATATTATGGAGCTACATTATTATGTTAATATGATGAATTTTAAGACCTGCAGGTTACAACAGAGAGCATGTTGGAACACACCGCAAAGCTGCTTGAAATTCCAGGATCAAAGCTACTCTTTGGCGGAGAATCCTTGAGCAATCATTCTATTCCAACAATCTATGGTGCTATGAAACCAACAGCCGTTTTTATCCCCATAAATGAGATGCTCAAAGACGATTACTTTGAACTGGTGACAAAAGAAATTTTTGGCCCTTTCCAGGTAAAAAGAAGGAAAACTATAGAAGCAAGCTTTTCATTCAGTTTTAGCTATAATGGCAAACTGCTGTTTTTTTTTTTTTTTTTAAAAACCGAGAAAGAGAAGTAAGCAAATACTCGGCCCTTTCCAATTTAAGTTGGAAAAAGTGCCATTAATATCAAATGCTAGAGGGATAAAAGGTCAATAGTCACTTCTGACTTCTCATACAAAATTGGACGTTTCAGGGTAAATCGAGACACTTTATCATTCCACTCCCTCTCCACCGGCTTGGCACTCCACTTCTCCAAGGTCGAATCACTACCACCACCAACAAACATTCACCACCACTTCCCATCCCACCAATGCCTACCAACCCCCCCCCCCCCCCCCCCCCCCCCCCCCCCCCAAAAAAAAATATATATATATATAATAATAATCAGCAATTGTTTTTCTTGAATTTTTTTTTTTTTTTTTAATTCGTCAAAGCAAAAGGCGACGCCGCATTGGTGAATTTCATTGAATTTGAAATTTGCCAATTTCATTGGTGAATCCCCCCCCCCCCCCCCCCCCCCCCCCCCCCCCCAAATTTGTTATCTTTCCCTCAATATTCTCAAATTCTCTCTGTACAAAGTTTTCTGAAAAAAATGCAGTTTCTTCAATCTGTAGTAAAATCTCATATAAAGGCTAAAATCAAGCAATAACTATACCTTACTGCACTTTTGATCATAAAGTAAAAGTTTGCCTCGTGTCAGCAGCATACTTACTCAAGATAGTCGATAACGTTACATTTTACATCATAGTAAGCCTATGATGCATATAGCTTAAACAGTCGATTAGTAATTGTGTTCATTGTTTATAGTGTTTCTATTATTTTATTTCTTAAAATTTAATAAAAGAATCCAACACCTTAAATGCCTAGAAGCGTGAATGCCTTGCTGTCGTCCAGGTTTTTAAGGATCCGTACTGCCTGGGGACCGTTTAGCGTCTATTGTGGTGCAGCTAACATCTTTCAAATTCATAGGATTTATTATGAGTCCTGGGGACCATTTAGCGTCTATACTGTCAGCATGTTTTATTATGAGTCATCTTTAACTTCTAATAATTTATGTTGTATTTTTTTGTTATAATTAGTGAATTATGTTGAATTAAGACTAAAAAGTAGTTATCTGATGCATTTCTTCATCCAGATTGTCACTAGTTATAAACAAGATCAGCTTAGCATGGTCTTGGAAGCTTGCGAGAGGATGCATGCACATTTGACAGCAGCTGTGGTATCAAACGATCCATTATTCTTGCAGGCAAGATCTCTCCTTTGCTTAATATATTTTATATTTTCCCAACATCCCGTAACTGATTTTAGACCATCTGATAGATGAGTTTTAAAATTTTATTAGAGCAGTATCTGAAGCTTCGATGACTTTTGATGTCTTCTTGAAAATTGAAATACACTATTATGGGATTGTCCGCGAGAAGGAAGTCATGAGATAAGGAATTGTTGCATGAGCCTAGGATTAGATTAACTCCGAAGGATATTAGAAATACAACTAGTAGGAGAAAAAATAATACTATAACTTATGTGCTAGAAACAAAAGGTGTAAGTGACAATTTGGGCTAAAATTACAACTTGATACCCTCAACTATCCAAAATGTTCAATTTGACACCCTCTACTTTGATAGGTGCTAACTTGATACCCTGGAAAAAAAAAGTGATCAAATTACCCCTCCCCCTCTTCCCCCCCCCCCTCCGGCAGCCACCGCCCCCTCCTTCTCCGGCGCCGACGACCGGAAAGGGGGGCATAGCAGCGGCGCCGGTGCAGGCTGGCGGGGTCGTTTGCAGGTGGCGCCGGCGCGAGCGGGGGCAGACGTTGGCGCGTGCGGCGCCGTCGCTGGCGGGGGCAGACGCGGGCGGCGCGGGTGCGGGCGCATGCGGTGCCGTCGCGGGCGGGTCAGACGCACGGGGGGGCTCGCGAGCGAGCGCGCGGGGGGCGTGCTGCGCGGGTAAGGGGGTGGTCGCTGGGGCGGGGAGGGAAGGGTGGTTGCCGGGGTTTGGGGGTCGCCGTGGGTGGGTGAGGGGTGGGGGGAGGGTAGTTTAGGAATAAACCAAATTTTGGGTATCAAGATGAAAATATTAGTTGAGATAGGGTATTAAGTTAGGATCTATCAAAGTTGAGGGGTCAAGTTGAACATTTTGGATAGTTGAGGATATCAAGTTGTAATTAAGCCCTAATATTATTCTGAAATTAAACATGCAGATTAAAGCTACAGAAGGAAATAACAGTATAAATGGGGTAAGAAAATTATTGATAATATTTATAAAAAAGAGCATTGCAGATGTTACAGGAATCGGAGATAGGAAAATGCTGATAAAGTTTATATTAGGGAAAGGGTGTGCAATGTTGTTAATGCATCTGCATCCAAATAGGATTACATGAACACATGGAGAAAAAGAGAGGACAATGGATAGCTTAATTTAATGAATACAGGAGAAAATTTTCAAATATAAATCAGTTAGGATACAAGAGGCTGGAGCCTTCTTATAACTGGAAAGTGGTGAGCATAAAAGTGCTCAATAAAAGTTCTCTGCTGTGTTACGTTCAAGCATTTCTAGACTTGAAAAAGTTTAAAACAATAGACTATTACTTCAAGATCCAAGAAGATGTTCTCACATTTATTTAGTACGGTCACTTGTAGCAGAAACCATGCTTTCAAAGTATTTGTATCTCATTCGTTTCAAAGTTCGTGTATCTATGAACTTTTTCGGTTATGACTTAGGGACGCATCATTACTGCTTGGATCAGTTTTGAGTTCGTTGGACATAGATATCATGTATTTGGTTGGTTTTTGACTGTCCAGATATCTGTTTGAAAACATGTAAAATAAAATGGTAGATGTTCCTTGTTTCCTCTCTATCATCGAATAATAGCTTGCCTTTACCAACTTGAATTTCCTTTGCAGGAAGTTCTTGGGAAGTCAGTAAATGGGACAACATATGCTGGTATAAGGGCACGAACAACGGGAGCTCCACAAAACCACTGGTTTGGACCAGCTGGTGATCCTAGGGGTGCAGGAATTGGTACCCCTGAAGCCATTAAACTTGTCTGGTCTTGCCACAGAGAAATCATATATGATATTGGACCTTTGCCACACAATTGGGGAATCCCATCTGCAACATAATTTTAGAGGCAGATGGCTAAAGAGAACTTTTTCTTGTGAGCTCTAAGTGAACTCCTCGAGTAGCGGTAAATAAGCTCTCCTATACTGTCAGTCAGTTTAAATGGAGGGATATAGTGTAGAGGAAATAAAGAGATGTATGGTGTTGCCAAACCATAGTCAGTAGGTTGGTTGTACCTGATCAGAAATAAGGCTTTCCTATTTACTTTTTCGCATTTTAATTGCAAAGCTGAGATATTGTATCCCCGAGGTCTTTTTCACGCCCTAAGACTGCAGCTTGGGCTGATGAACGCAAGCATAGTTTTGTTATCAACTCTTACACGATGAACTTTGTTCCTGGTGGCGGTTAACATTTGTGTTTATCATTAGGATAACATACTTTTTTTTCCTTTGTTTTGGAGAAATTAATTTGGCTATTCAATCAGTAAATTAATAATTCTATAGCTTTCTGCTGTTCTTTTCACCAATTGCTAACATGGTTAGCTTTTTTACACTTTATGTTGGAGGTGCATTTTCCTATAGTAAACTCCTGCAGGAAGATTTTGCAGGCGTTGCAATAATCACAAACGACTCTTCAGACATTAGCCATCCAATTGGTGCATGAATTGACTGACTATGGCATGGTTGACGTCCTGCAAAAATAGTACATCTTTTATCGGTGATGGAACTGGAATGTTGTCATTGACGAGTTTGTGATTCCGACTTCAAAAATATAGCACACATACAACCCTCCTATAGGCCTCAACTCAGATGTCTCTCTACCCATCTGACTTCTGGTTTGGATAAAATCTCAAGTTTCTGAGCCACCGAAGTAGAGAGCTAGTTGTTACTAATCTCAAAAGTTGTCAATTTTTTTAATTTATTTTTTGTGAAAAATGTTAGCAGCACCAGTTTAACAATATATGCTGAGTCAACACTAGTCTAAACGATATTAAGTTTAAACGAGTTTGTTTTATCCGTAGTAAGAATAAACGTAACAATGAACTGCGCCGGCACACGACAGCTGAGGATAAAAACACGCACCATATTAAGAGGACGGTTAGTGGAAGCATCTTAATAAGAGGAGGGTTAGCGGTCCAGACTCTCCAACCCTCTCTTTGGAAAAAAGTTGTTGCAACATAGGAATGATAAAATTTTACTTAAAAATCTTTTAGTTGTCTAGTTTTTTTTAGACAATACACTTAACAATATTTTCACTTCCATATCTTCAATTATAAATAAAAAATATATTTAGAAAAAAAAGGAAGTACTTAAATGTCTTTTGCGAATAGTCTTCCACCTAAAAAAAAATATCCACAGAGAAAAGACAACACATCCACATTGGAAAGACAACGTCTTGCGTCTCATGTCACATAGAAATCACAACATATTTATTAGTAAAATGTTTGCCCATGTAAGCAATATGCAAAGTTCTGAGATGCAAAGCACAATTGCATACTTCAAGATTAAATAAACTCTTCAATTCAGGAGATTGAAAATACTTGCCTTCAAGAAAATCAAATATATTCAGTTGACTACACATTTTAATGCTCCCTGAAATTGTCATGTAGGATACCAAACCGGAAATTGTACTACTCAAAACTTATGAATAATCATGCTCACATCCATTGAAGCAAGGAGATCTTTTTGAGTAGAATATGTTTAACTAGAAAATGAAATATGTCAACCACAAAAACAAGGATGGCTGTCAAAGGGCCTCTCAGAACTCTCGTTTTCTCTCTGTTTTTTTTTTTCTTTCCTCGCCTCATTTTTTGTTTGTCTATTTACATCCCAAACAGGAAATTTTTTTTCCCTGCCAAATGCAAGCATATGGAAGTATAGGTACAATAATATTAGCGCTCCACAATTCTTGGACCCTTGTATTTTGCCCCAACTACACTCAACTCGTCCGGTTTGTTATCTCTCTCTTCCAGCCAAGCATATTGCTCGCCTTCACCGGGCACTGAGGCTATATCACCACCTGTAAGGAGAACAAAACCACCAGGTTATAAAATTTGGAATGGCCATCCGAGTATCCTGAAACAGAGTATATTTTGACGTTTTCTAAGTAACAATGTCACACTTAAGATCCCTTACAAAATGTATTTTTGGTCGCTTAAGCTTCCTCCTCATATTTAAGTTAACACATTAGAAAAACCAACTAATTGAACAGTCATCAAGTTTCCGAGTGTGGAGATTGTGCCTTGTTGATTTATCCTATAGCTTGTTTTGCAACATGTAATCTATACTATTATATAATGAAAAAAATTCAGCTTCACCGTAAAACTTTTCTTTCCAAATATACCCCTTTTATATGTTTAATAATTAAAATTATTAATCTATTCTATACTGCTATATAATGAGAAAAGTTCAGCTTTACCATGAAACTTTTATTTCCAAATATACCTTTTCTATGTTTACTAATAAAAATTATTCATTAAAGTTAATAGAGGCAACTAGGTAATTACGGGAGCTATCTTTTGGTCTTCTTAAATAATCTTGCCTGCCCGTATATATATATTAAATTTATAATAATTAAGGTATTTGTCTTTTAGTCTTCCTAAATAGCTTATGTTTTAGTCTTCCTAATAATAATCTATGAAATACGTTATATACTAGTTTATGTATAACACACTATAATCCCACAAGGTTCAACATCTGGCCATATCTGTTAAAATACATGGAAGACAAAATAATGAAACTAAAGATCATGTTTCTTGAATAGTTGCTAAGCAACTTACATGCACAAGCTGCCTTATATTTCAAGGCAACCTTAAGAACATCTACTTTGGGTCCTTTCCACTAATGATTAAAACTTATAAGGAGAGTGTTTGGAACGCATGCACGTGGCAGGTGTTCTATGTCCAACAGGTGGCCCACGGATGAGGCCTACACCCCGCCTGGACCGCCTGTCAGGCAGACATGCATGGAGCATGAACAAGAGTCAAACTTTATGAAATTATTACTCAACTTATTAAATTTTGCATAAATTGGATCTTAATTGGAAAATTTTAACTTCCTTTTCAACTACTTATATGCAAGAGAGATTCGTCACAAACACATGCATGTGGCAGGTGTTCTATGTCCGACAGGTGGGCCACGGATGAGGCCTACATTTCATCACACCATGCGTGGACCACCTGTCAGGCAGAGCAGGCACGGAGCATGAACAAGCGCCAAACTTTCTGAAATTATTACTAAACTCATTAAATTGTGCATAAATAGGATCCTAAATGGAAATTTTTAACTTCCTTTTTAATTACTTGTATTCAAGAGAGACCCGTCACAAACAAGGCAAGCACACTAAGATCTTTCAATAAGAAAGCTATTAATACTCTCTCTTAAATAAAGCAGGGAAGCGTACCAAGAAAGGTTGTGCAAGGGAAATCGTTGTAGTAGGTGCAATGCCTTTTCTCAGAATCGTTATAAGGCGGGCCGAGTACATCCAGAACAGCACAAGCGGTTACTGCAGTAAAACAATGCATGTTCCCTCCGGCAGCAGGATAAAGTATAGAGGTCTCGCATGGTGCTGTGAAGACGGAATCGGCCTTCACCTTCGCTAATCTCAAATTTCGATCCTCAACTGTTGCAAACAAAAGGTGAAAACAAATAAAATTCGAATGGAAACAAATAGAGGCCAGAACTAATGAGGCTAAAGAAGTGCAAGAGACGATGACAAAGAGAGGGAAAAAGGAAGGAAAAAAACTAGTTATCAACACATTATGAAAGAAAATATATCTTATGGAGCTTACAGTGAGTTGGTTTGATCAACTCATCGGTGCCTTCAGTTGCATCTATCCAGTCATAAGACTTAATGTGCATGGAACCAAAAAGAAGCTTGCTAAATACAGTCATCCCAGGATGATTGTGTAGTGGAATGACAGCAGATGTAGGCAAGCAGAAGATACCAATCTGCAGTGTTATTTGCAAAGTTGGAGCATATCAATTACCATGTTTTATACTGTAATAGTTAAGATGTAAGTAATAGCTATTAGCCTGTAGAGTACCGAAAACTTAGGACATTCATAAAGATGCAAGTATGTTATCGTTGGAGGTGCGCCTCCGGATTCAATCGTCTTAAAGTAAGGAAGCTTTGGACTTAGACCAACATCGCCTGGTTTCATGTTATCTGCAAAAGGATAGCATCATGCATTAGATTATAGTAATTGATATTAGGTGACTTCTATTTACTCAGTCATGTGCATTGAGGCACATATGTGTACTCATTAACAGGCAAAGTTAGTTTCACGCCATGTGCACTTGACCATAAAGTTTTACACAACACGAAAGGCTCTGATAAACTAACCAGACAGAAATCTTACACAACAGAAAAGACCGTATAAAATCATAAAAGATTGTTACTTCCCCATTAATCATAGTGTCCAAGAAAGGGTGTCTGGTTGCAAGTAAGTAGTCAAGTGAAAAAAGTCGTACTGGTTGTTACTTCCCCATTAATCATAATGTCCAAGTAAGGGTGTCTGGTTGCAAGCAAGTACTCAAGTGAAAAAAGTCATATAATAGAAGTCCACTTCTTTGTTTTGAGATATATTGTTTGGTTACAAAGTTTTGTTTTTGAGATGTCTTATTTGGTTACAAAGCTTTTGTTCCTTGAAAGTGCACTTTTATTACTTTTGTAAGTGGGAAGGACTTCAAGTGTGGGTATGTCTATTAGTCACATTAAGGTCTAATTTGGGAACAAAGCTAGCTAAAATGGAGTTACATTAATTTTGGAGTTTGAAGATTTGAAACCGAGGTTTAAAATGATGAAATTCCAAAACCGGAGTTCAATTAAGTTATGAAACATTTGGGAGTTTGGAGTTGGTATTGGAGTTTTATAAAAGAAGAAGGAATTGGAGTTTAGAATGAAGTTCTTGAGTCACGTTGGAGTTTTGCTAACTCCACTTTTTGGGGTTAGAACTTAGAAATAGAGTTTTGTCTCCAAACGCACTCCCAAATGCAGCAAACTTTTGGTTTTGGAGTTTGGAGACCTAACTCCATCAAAATAAAGTTTTCTTTTCGAAACTCCGTTCCCAAATGCACAATGAATAGTATTTTTTATTATTTAATCCCCACATAAGGCTTGAACAAGAGGATGTGATATCCACATTTTCAAAGGGGGTCGACCCACTTTACGCCATAAATGAACGTAGAAATCATACTACACTTTCACTTCAAATAGTGAAGTGGTCAAAGTGGAACCAAAAAGTGCTACTTTCACTTCAAATGTTTGTTACCAAACACACCCTAAGTTATTGACTAACTAGGAATGCATACATGTCGGCAATGAAATGTTACACATCTCTACCAGTGGTAAAAATTTGATACACGATCCCGACATGACTATGTTGTATCTTCTAGTGCATTTTCTAGTCTCTGTCTAATCACACATCACATACATGCCTGACATGCCGAGACACAGAACACCACCCCTTTCTGGAGTGTTAGTGCTGCATCATATGAGATACTACTATCTCGTGGCAACAGAGACTACAAAGCACCACCGACTAAGCAATATAGATGTTAACTTGCTTACAGACTTCAGAGAAAACTTAATTTATTGATATAAATAAAACACGAGTAACCTTGGTAAATGTATAGGCGCAAGTCAAGGCATCCTCCTTTAGCCCAGGCGATGTGAGACTAAAGTGAGGTAATACAAAATAGTTAACTGACACTTCCATGCAAGATGGAACATAATATCAATCATTTCCAATTGTGCAAACGAATGTTGAGGCAGAGGTTTGATGAGGATATATATCAGCTAAGCTGAAGAAGACTTCTTGTATGACTACTTTCTTTTATATCATTTTCTCTCGAATAGTGACAATCTATCTCTATCTGCTTAATTCATTTATAAAAGACTGAATTCTCAGCAATATGGATAGTAGCCTTGTTGTCATAGTAGAGAACAACTTGAGAAGAGAGAATGACTCCAAGATATGTATGAAACATCATCTATTGTATCGTTCTCAAGTTGCAAGCCTTGCGTCATGAATTGATGTATTGAGAGGGAGAGAGACTGAGCGATTGTATTCATGGCCTAGTGTCGTTGTAACTTATATTGCATTATCAATAAAAAGAATCATTTCTTTATATACTTGTGTTGATTCAACATTTCTTCCTGGGAACTTTCTGTACGACGACTGCAACTTAGTGTTCCATCGGCCGTTTGGTGCTTGCCTTGTGCAAGCGTAACTTAGGCTCGCACGACATCACGTCCAACACGTTCGGTTCTGCAGAACCGAGACGTGAGGGGAGGGGGATTGGTAGGCCGAAGACAAGGTTAGGATTTTGGTGGAGGGAAGGGTAGCAGCTAGGAAGGAAGGGTGGCGGCTAGGGTTAGGATTTGATAGAAGGGTGAGAGATGGAAAGAAATATTAGAAGTTAGGGTTCTCTCCAAATTTAGCACCAATACCATAAAATTCAAAGAGAATTTATTGATATAAATAAAACATGAGTAGCTTTGATACACTTGGGGCTATTTGGTTGTATGAAAGTAGGGTGCGGAAGTGTGAAAATAGGCAAGTTTTGAGCCATTTTCACACTTCAATTGTTTGGTTGAAGATGGAAGACATGAGGTGAACTCAAGAGTCGTCATTACTTTCTAATTTATGTCCCTCGTCTTATATAAAAAGGAGGAAAAACCACTTACACCATTTTTTTAGTAATAGTAGACGTAAGTGGAAATTGTGAAGATTGATTTTTTTTTAATTAATGGATTGAATATTTGTAAATTAATTATTAAATAATTAGTATTAAGTACTTATTTTATCAATTTAACTAATATTAAATAATAAAAATAAGACGGCAATAATGCACAAAAGAAATACTATTTAATACATTATAATTACTTAATAAAAAAATTTGTGATATTAATTTTTAATACTTAATTTTAAAAAGTTAAATAATTACTATTAATAAATTATTACCAATTTACTACAATTTACTTATAAAAATAATACTTAAATGATTTAGTTATATAATTAATACTTAAAAATGTTAAATAATTTACTTATATAATTACTATTAATACTGAAATAATTTAGACAGAAATAATTTAGAAAATAATAATTTTTATTATTATTATGATGCACTTTTTCACATTCTCACCTCCTTCATTTTAACATCAAAAGTGAAAAAAAACTAGCATGAAACTCAAAAGCTTATGCATTCCAATTTCATGCAGACAAAAAGCCAATTCGACACTAACCGCCCGTTGCACCTATCCAAATAGCCCCTTATAGGAGTAGGTCATTAGATCCACATTTAGCACAAGCAATGTGGGACTAAAGTGAGGTATATACACTTAACTGACACTTACAAATGGTCATGCATTTTGCAGGCATACATCAGAAAACTCAAATTTTGCTGGCCTTATAGTTAATTGGAGAGAGCATCTACAATATCATATTCGAATTATAACAAAAACAAAAGTCCATGCGAATTTCATTACATATTTTTTTTAACAAACTAATTATTCAACAATCAAAAAGGCTAAAATCCACTCCTACAAGCACAATGGGCATACAAATGAAACATTCAATATTAAAGACTTTGATGTATCTAATAAAGCGCACTAAACCAACTTGTTGATAACACTACACAAAAATACTCCAATCAACAAAATTGATCCAGTCCAGCAGTGAAAATCTGATTTTTAAACGATAGCCACAATCCCAAAAAACCCAAGAAACAACTTTCCAATCAAAAATAAAAAAAATAACGTCAGAAAGAGAATTCAATAATGTATTATGCAAAAAATCAAGGCTTTTCTTTATCTAATCAAGGGCAGTCCAACAAAAATCTGATTTTGAAGATTACCCAACCCCCCACAATAACACAAACTTCATTGGGAAGAAAAAATCATTACCAAGAACGGATCGAAGCCGGTCTATATTCTCCGGAGAAGGAACAACTCCTGGGCCACAGTCCGCGAAAACCTCCAAGCACGTGTCGAAGAGCCTCTGGACGACACGTGAAGGCATCGGCTCCGACGATGACGACGACGACGACCTCTTGTGCTTCCTCTTCCCCTTCCTGGAAGGAGCCAATTCTGCCAATTTATGGGCGACCCTCATGAAATTGAGGATTGCCCAGGTGGAATTCTAGTGTTCTGAGCCTGGAACTAGGGGAAAGGCGGGATTTTGATTGGAAGGGAAATCTAGGGTTTTGAGTTGGGAGAGGGAAGATGGGAATCTTTCGGTGTGGGAATTGGGAGTATAAAGAGGAGGGGTAAATATATGCTGTGGAAAACCAGGGGCTGCAGCAATAGCAGGAAAGGAAAAGAAGAAAGAAGTGGAATTGTTTCCAGTTTCCTGTGGGCTGACTTTGGTTTCGCTTTTGCTTTTGTTTGTCTACTTCGAAAGCATATTTTGTCAAAAACAGTTTTTAACTTGTCTATGACAAGTTTTGTGGTTTTCGATTATTTTAGACTATTGATAAAGTCACTAAAAAAAAAAAATTCAAATTAGTTCAAATTTGTACCATTGATAATTATAAGTTTGACATTTTCAAAACTACTCACCAGATTATCTACTTTCAATTGATTTTTTTACAGAAAATTTCGTTTAGAGCAACGAAGATAGAATTTTTTTTTACTGAAATCATCCAATTTAGAAAATTTACAATAATAGCATCAGAACGTCCATTCTAAGGACGTTTTACGTTTTTCAATACTTTTTCGTACAGCTCCGATAAAAAAGTAATATATATATATATATATATATATATATATATATATATATATATATATATATATAGGAAAACGTCCTTTGGAATGACGTTTTTCTAAGAAAAAACGTCCTTCCTAGGGACGTTTTCCTTTTTTAATTTTACATGTCTCTCAGTCTCTCTCTCCTTCTCTCTCTCTCTCTCTCTCTCTCTCTCTCTCTCTCTAATCTCGGTGTGCTCTCTCTCTCTCTCACTCTCGTTCCCGCTCATCTCTCTCTCTACTCTCTGTCTCTATGTGGTAACTCTCTATCTCACTCTCCTTCTCGCTCGCTCTCACTCTCGTTCTCGCTCTCTCTCACTCTCGTTCCTGCTCTCTCCCACTCACTCTCTGCTTTCTCTCTCTCTCTCTCTCTCCCTAACACACACACACACACTCTCTCTCACCCTTGCTTTCTCTCTCCCCTCTCTCTCTCTCTCTCTCTCTCTCTCACACACACACACACACACACCCTTGCTCTCTCTCTCTCTCTCTCTGACCATTACTAGCTCTTCCCGCAACAATTCCTTAAAAAATTGGGAGTCATTGCTTAAGAGTTGTATTTTTTTACTCCTACTCTCTCTCTTTTCCTAACATTTGCTCTGATTTTTTACTCCCTCTCTCTCTCTCTCTCTCTCTTTTCCTAACATTTGCTCTCACTCAGGTTCGCTTCCACTTTCTCTCTCTTTTTATAACATTTGCTCTCACTCAGGTTCGCTTTCTCGCTCCCTAACACACCTAACAGACTATCTCTCTCTTTACTCTTGTATCACTCTCATGCCTCTCTTTTCTCTCTCCTTCACTTTTTCTTCCGTTATCAATTTTTTCTTTATGCTAGGAAAGTGGGTAGTACTAGTCTATGTACAATAGGTAACGTTAAATTTATAACGTTCAATTTGTAACATTTATATTTTAACAGTTAAATTTAGTTTATATATATATGACTCATGCGTAGTTTTGTATATCTCATCCACTCTCTCTCCTTACCATATTTATCTCATACAGAAAATAGCTTACAATCGGTGAATTAAGAAGTTAAATTGAAGTCAGAAGATACTTTCATCCCTTATCTTCTACCATTTTCGTTTCAGTTTTTTCTGACATACTTCTGTTAGTCTCAATTCAGACGACAATTTTTAACCATGGATTAAAATTTAGTAATAATTTGCTACCATGGAGGTATACTAGATGGATTATCTTACCATGGGGGTAATACTCATCTTATAACCACTTATCAAAATATCACTTTAGCTAGTTTGCGTAGTATTATTTCTGATCATTTTTGCATAAGTTATGAATTTACAAGAAGGTTTTATGAAGATGCATTGATAATAGTAGATTGTGAAGAAACATAAAATTTTATTGTTCAAAGTAATTTAGTTTCAGCTTGTATTAAAATTTACATCATACCATCACAAAGTAAATATCGACACAACTATCATTTCAAGTAGTGAACATTTTAATGATAACCAAGATTTCAATGTTGGTCCTAGTTGTATAAATCACACTGGAAGTAACTCTGATACAGAAAACAATGATGTTGGCGATGAAAACAGTGATAATTTGGTTGAAAATTTAGATTACTATTTAGATGATAATGATGCTAATGTAACTGGTTGCATTTTCGGATTATTTGTTGGCAGACATTTTGATTCTCCTAAGGATTTTCGTAATTTTATTAGCGACCTAGCAATTACATATAAATTTAGTTGTTCATCTAAACATAACAATCATCAAAGAATTGTGTATACTTGTGATTCTCCAAACTGTTGTTGGAGAGTATACGCTAAAGCTAATGGTGATGGTAGTACATTTAAAATTCGTACATTTGAAGGTAGACATTCATGTTTAAGTGGATTTACAAGAGGACATCATCCACTAGCCACCACTGCATGGGTAAGAAATAAAATAATTGGTAAAATTGGAGATAACAAGTCATATAGTCTGGCACACATTGTACACGATATACTTAAAGAACATCGGATACATATTACAT
Organism: Iris macrosiphon; assembly: GCA_036927795.1. Taxonomy (NCBI): domain Eukaryota; kingdom Viridiplantae; phylum Streptophyta; class Magnoliopsida; order Asparagales; family Iridaceae; genus Iris; species Iris macrosiphon. The sequence goes on from JAYESA010000008.1 coordinate 205,726,053, forward strand.
ATTCCAAAGCTTTGAGAGCTAGGAAACTTGCATTATCTGATATTAACGACAGTTACGTTGATGCGTATGGTAGTCTTCAGAAATATTATTTTAAAATTATGGAAAAAAATTCCGGTAGCAAATATTTTTGAAAAACAGTAGAAAATAATGTCTTCCAAAGAATATTTATTTGTTTCAAGGCTTGTATGGATGGTTTCTTAAGTGGTTGTTTACCTGTTATTAGTATTGATGCTACTTTTCTTATATCTAGATTCCAAGGTAATTTATTTGTTTCTTGTGCTCACGATCCAAACTATCAACTATATCATATTGCTTATTATGTTGCTGAGAATGAAAAAACTGAGTCGTGGACATAATTTTTAAACTGTTTGAAAATGTCTTTCAAAATTTATTTTGAACGTTGGGATAGTATTTCATTTATATCTGATAAACAGAAAGGATTAATCCGTGGAATGCGAACAGTTTTTCCAAACTCTTCCCACTTTTTTTGTATTCAACATTTTAAACAAAATTTAAAAAATTTGTGTCCTCGTACACCGACATATCTACAATGGTTAGACAAACTTGCCCGGTCTTATAATGAGGTTGATGCGAATGGTTGGTTGGAAACAATAAAATCTGCAGATATAAATGTTTTCAATTGGATTGTATGGTCAAGCGATAAAAATCGTGATTTTTCTCACTGGATAACAGCTTATGCACCGTGCCCACGATTAGATATTAACACTTCGAACATTGCTGAATGTTTTAACAATTGGATTAAAAGTTTGCGTGACAAACCTATATCAACATTACTTGATGGTATTAGAGCAAAAATAATAACACTTCACGACAAGCATCGAACAAATGTTGAAAAGATGGAAACATAGTTTTGTCTAAGGATGATGAACTCTATAGCACGTATTAGGCGAGAGTCACACCATTTTCAGTTATTGTATTTTAATAATAATAAATTTAAAATATGGGATCATGAAACAAGTAGATGTTATGTGGTTGAACTAGACCGTAAATATTGTACATATGGTCGGTGGCAACATACTCTATTACCATGTGAACATGCTTGATTTACATGTCATTCTTCTAATGTACCAGTTGAAATTTTTTATCCTGTTGAATTTTTTATTGCAACACTTAGAGTTGTATACATGCCATGTATGGAACCGATTCTAGTCCCCTATATGTAACACCCTGTTCCGCTCAAGCGGACTGCCGTCTCAAACGGCAATTATGCAGCTGTCCCGACCTGCTTTGCCTCGATCAAGAAGCAAAAGAATATCCAGACTTGTCCCTACAGGAATCCGGCTTGGACTTTCAGAGGCTCGCTCAGACGTATCGCTCTACCGAGGCGAATCATCGCTAAGGTGGGTGGCTACGGTGAACTTGCCTTTGCTTAGCCAGCACATATAAAATCTGGAATATTCATGCTAGTCGCTAGGTGAATCACCCCTGCATGCTAATAAATCCAACGCACCTAGCTAAGGGAATAATCCCAACTCATATTGCTTGCTAGAACATGGAAATGAAATACTGCTTATATTCAGACCCTCGCATGCTAAGCCCCTTAACGGTTTCATCTCTCGGCTTACCTTCGGGTCCGAGCAACATGCCTATTTATGTTCCTTAGAAACGCATGCTTGTCTGTTTAATGTTTGCCTTGTTTTCATCCAGACCCCGGGAGACTACTAAGTAGTCGTCCCGTGCGTGATTGAACCTGCAAGTATCTAAGACCGTTGGGTCATCAGGCAGCCCCGAACCAGGGGAATGCATCAAGACAAGTCAATCACTGTACAGAATCAAGATTCAAATATCTCGTGTTCTCGTGTTCAAAGTGCATTTGCGTCATCAATTCCAGTGCACTCTTGTTCCCGTGTATCTCCTGATAATTGACTGACCCAACCACTACATGTCGCGGACAACCTGTGCACAAGGTATTGAACGTTCAAGTTCCTGCGGACGGCTACACCGGGGCACCGGAGCCGATCCGATCCGGACGGAACTTTCTGATAGTCTACCGTGAGTGGGCGGCATGGAGTGAACGCCCCTATGGCCTAGCGTCTCGCTCCATACCGTCCCGGGCGAGGTGACGTGTAGCGACACAAGACCTCTCGCACCCAACCGCCCAAGACTATAAACAGTCCTTTATGGCTTTGCCAGCGACAACTGTTCATATAGATAAGTCATCCTCGCTTAGCGGCTATCCGCATGCGAGTCACTGCATCACATCAATGAACAACTAAACACCTGAACGATCATGATAAAATGACTCTCTTGTTGCATATGCTATTGGTTTGGTTTTCATCAAGTATGCCTCCTGAATGTTTTATACTTGCCCGTGCTTAAATCAATAATGTTTGCCTTGGACAGGGAAGGACAAATGGTAAGTCTCGCCGTGTTTCCTCAAACATCGCACGGCGCACTGCCCGACACGTTAAGCTATTCAATATTTGCATGAAACTGATCCTAAGGCAAATAGAAAGACAACTTAATAGTTGTGCACGGAACCTGTATTACGTGTTTGGATTTGTCGAGCGGGCGAGTAGCTTCCCCACCAGTGCATTCAATGTACTGATAATCCACCAGTTTGATATGCAGGGTACGGGAGAACCTCGTGCGGTGCGGACGCCTCCTTCGTGCGTGCTAAGGCCAGGAGTTCCCTCTGAAGCCTTACAACGGTGCGTCCGGGACTGAAGCACATATACAAGACATAAGTTGTGAACATCGCCCGACCATCGCCTGTACAAATCATTCCACAGTTGTAGCCACTTGGCACGCTTTTACTGTTTCAGAGAGAGAGGCTTGAGCGACTTGTAATCTCGGCTATACGCTGCCTGTAATACATGTTTCATATCAACAAAGAGATTACTCTACTTGTTTCAATGCTTCCGCTATATTTGTCGACTCAGTGAACTTGTTACCGAATCGCTATGCGTTCATGACTCCGCTGCACTCGGACAATCTGTGCGACTCTGTGGCTTAGAACTCTAACCGCCAGCCAATGAACCATGGCCTTGCACGGGCGTGGATCACGCTCGTGCGGCATCACGCCCGGATGGGTTAAGCGATCGTTCCGCGGGAGCGCTGGCGAGGGTGATTCCCGCCTAGCGAGAATGGCCGATTGCCTGCGGGAGATCGGGGCGTGACATGTTGGTATCAGAGCAGAATCGATCTTCTGGCTATGACTCTGAGATCGATATGGTTTTGCAAAGTGCGTTCCATACAATAAGTCCATAGATATTCTCAAAGTGCAAAACGTTTCCTGAACTTGAATTGCTTGATTGTTTCGGTTGAGTACGGCGAGGGACTGCACTATCGCTACTCGGGATATCGAGAAGTTTATCCTTGAAGTTTCGAGGACGAAACTTTTTGTTGGTGGGTAAGTATGTAACGCCCCGCTCCGCGCCGGCGTTATGTATCAAGGTGAGTGGGCAGAACTTCGTTCTCTGATTCTTGTACGCCTTAATAAATAACCTGAGTTTTTGCTTGCAATGTTTTCTTAAGAGAATGATAGAACCTGCCTTGCATGTTAATGAACGAACTCACCTAGCATGTCTTTGAATCAATAAGTCTGCTAAACGAGAATCCAGATCGCTTGCTTAGAGTGCATGAACATGTTCACTATCGTCTATGCTTCGAGAGAACCATACTGTGCCTGAATGTGTTCAAATGATAAGGCGGATTGCCCCGCAACAGAGAGTGTTTATAGATGGTTCGTCTCGTCTGCATACTAAGAGTTTGTTGATAGTGTTCCATGCATTCGCACGCGGTCGGACAATGGCTTTTGGTGCAGAGCTGAACTGCATGTGTCACGGCTGCTACAGAGATAGTGGAAAGCAACCATGAGTCACAGCTGCCATTAGCATCAGATAAAAGAGTCATTGGTATGCTGGACTAACCGCTGCCGATCCTGAGATACTCGGGGACCGCCAAGCATATAGATAAGTCATTGTGTTGGCTTGGATAGATGACTGCCCCTAAGAATGTGCATTGTGTGTCTAGCTTTGCATCTGACCCTGGAGTCGCACGAGACACGCTGCGCACACCCTGGCACATGAACGGTTTGCTTGCCTGCTTAGTATATGAAACTCTGTTTCCAAACATGTTTCTAAACAAGTAAATCGACTCTGCTAGAACTGCATGAAACGAACCTAGATAAAACTAGAAAGATCACTAGTAATGTAATGTTTTATAACATGATTACTTAGTGCCTGTTTGAGTGAATGCTTGTTTCTGTTCAGTTGATTTATCTCACCAGTACTTATAAAAGTGCTGACCCCCCAACAGTTTACTTGCTTGTGCAGGTACTGGATCGTCCGAGGAAGCGATAGGCGTGCCACAGTCCCGAAGACCCGGAATCCTGGTTTCGATTGTTGCCCCGGGAATGCTATCGTATAAGGGGGCATAATGTATGGAACGAACGTGTGCCTTTGCTAAAGGAAACCCAAGTTGCCTCGATTGTCCCGAACACTCAGTTGGCTAATGCATTGCATTGCAACAAGTCCCTTTCCGCTGCTTACTCGACTGATGCGATGATAGCCAACTATCAACTTAAACGATTGGCCTTGCACGGGCGCAACCCCAGGCCCGTGCGGCATCACGTCCCCCGAAAGCTCGAACGGGCCATTCGCTTGGCTCCCTTCCTCCCTCGCACCCGCGGGACGGGCGCGGTGATTCGCGTCCGGCGCGCCGAAGCACGGTGATTCGTGCCCGGTTCGTTCAATTCCCGGCCGCACGGGGCGGGGCAGGGCGGAGCGACGGCCCGGGCGGGTCCGGGGCGTGACAGAACATGTCACGCCCCGATCTCCCGCAGACAATCGGCCGTTTCCGCTAGGCGGGAATCACCCTCGCCAGCGCTCCCGCGGAACGATCGCTTAACCCATCCGGGCGTGATGCCGCACGAGCGTGATCCACGCCCGTGCAAGGCCATGGTTCATTGGCTGGCGGTTAGAGTTCTAAGCCACAGAGTCGCACAGATTGTCCGAGTGCAGCAGAGTCATGAACGCATAGCGATTCGGTAACAAGTTCACTGAGTCGACAAATATAGCGGAAGCATTGAAACAAGTAGAGTAATCTCTTTGTTGATATGAAACATGTATTACAGGCAGCGTATAGCCGAGATTACAAGTCGCTCAAGCCTCTCTCTCTGAAACAGTAAAAGCGTGCCAAGTGGCTACAACTGTGGAATGATTTGTACAGGCGATGGTCGGGCGATGTTCACAACTTATGTCTTGTATATGTGCTTCAGTCCCGGACGCACCGTTGCCAGGCTTCAGAGGGAACTCCTGGCCTTAGCACGCACGAAGGAGGCGTCCGCACCGCACGAGGTTCTCCCGCACCCTGCATATCAAACTGGTGGATTATCAGTACATTGAATGCACTGGTGGGGAAGCTACTCGCCCGCTCGACAAATCCAAACACGTAATACAGGTTCCGTGCACAACTATTAAGTTGTCTTTCTATTTGCCTTAGGATCAGTTTCATGCAAATATTGAATAGCTTAACGTGTCGGGCAGTGCGCCGTGCGATGTTTGAGGAAACACGGCGAGACTTACCATTTGTCCTTCCCTGTCCAAGGCAAACATTATTGATTTAAGCACGGGCAAGTATAAAACATTCAGGAGGCATACTTGATGAAAACCAAACCAATAGCATATGCAACAAGAGAGTCGTTTTATCATGATCGTTCAGGTGTTTAGTTGTTCATTGATGTGATGCAGTGACTCGCATGCGGATAGCCGCTAAGCGAGGATGACTTATCTATATGAACAGTTGTCGCTGGCAAAGCCATAAAGGACTGTTTATAGTCTTGGGCGGTTGGGTGCGAGAGGTCTTGTGTCGCTACACGTCACCTCGCCCGGGACGGTATGGAGCGAGACGCTAGGCCATAGGGGCGTTCACTCCATGCCGCCCACTCACGGTAGACTATCAGAAAGTTCCGTCCGGATCGGATCGGCTCCGGTGCCCCGGTGTAGCCGTCCGCAGGAACTTGAACATTCAATACCTTGTGCACAGGTTGTCCGCGACATGCAGTGGTTGGGTCAGTCAATTATCAGGAGATACACGGGAACAAGAGTGCACTAGAATTGATGACGCAAATGCACTTTGAACACGAGAACACGAGATATTTGAATCTTGATTCTGTACAGTGATTGACTTGTCTTGATGCATTCCCCTGGTTCGGGGCTGCCTGATGACCCAACGGTCTTAGATACTTGCAGGTTCAATCACGCACGGGACGACTACTTAGTAGTCTCCCGGGGTCTGGATGAAAACAAGGCAAACATTAAACAGACAAGCATGCGTTTCTAAGGAACATAAATAGGCACGTTGCTCGGACCCGAAGGTAAGCCGAGAGATGAAACCGTTAAGGGGCTTAGCATGCGAGGGTCTGAATATAAGCAGTATTTCATTTCCATGTTCTAGCAAGCAATATGAGTTGTGATTATTCCCTTAGCTAGGTGCGTTGGATTTATTAGCATGCAGGGGTGATTCACCTAGCGACTAGCATGAATATTCCAGATTTTATATGTGCTGGCTAAGCAAAGGCAAGTTCACCGTAGCCACCCACCTTAGCGATGATTCGCCTCGGTAGAGCGATACGTCTGAGCGAGCCTCTGAAAGTCCAAGCCGGATTCCTGTAGGGACAAGTCTGGATATTCTTTTGCTTCTTGATCGAGGCAAAGCAGGTCGGGACAGCTGCATAATTGCCGTTTGAGACGGCAGTCCGCTTGAGCGGAACAGGGTGTTACATCCTACCCAACTCAGAAAAAGTCTCGTCCTCGAGACTTACTAAGGACAAGCAGTAATCTAGGTTTGAGGCAATCCTAGACAAGTCGTTTGTACTTGTTCATTTGGATCTTCACTTGCACAAGCTTCGATCTTAGCATACCGCTTAGACTGGATCGTGCGCACCTTTGACATGCATTTCTAGTGTGAACACGTCAACCAGCTTAATGATAGCGAAGTCTTAGCACTCGAGTTTCACCTTTTTCTTAAGTCTTGGATGGTGCACTAGTTCAAGGCGTCCCTCGAATAGATGCATTCAACCAAACTTAGGGTTAGTGAAAATCGGACAAGCTACTAGCGATACTCTCGAAGGGTTCGCACAGGTTGGCACAAAGGCCACTCGCAGCATACAACCAGACAAGCAAGTATATCATTCAAAACGCATTTTGAAAGTATTTAGACTTATTGTTGGAACATCCCATCGAGGCATTGAGAGAGAGCGTGCACATAACCCACGAACGAGCTTTCGAAACAGAGATATCGAATTGAAGTCCAAAGGCGTAGAAGCCAGGCTCTGATACCAACATGTCACGCCCCGGACCCGCCCGGGCCGCCGCTCCGCCCTGCCCCGCCCCGTGCGGCCGGGAATTGAACGAACCGGGCACGAATCACCATGCTTCGGCGCGCCGGACGCGAATCACCGCGCCCGTCCCGCGGGTGCGAGGGAGGAAGGGAGCCAAGCGAATGGCCCGTTCGAGCTTTCGGGGGACGTGATGCCGCACGGGCCTGGGGTTGCGCCCATGCAAGGCCAATCGTTTAAGTTGATAGTTGGCTATCATCGCATCAGTCGAGTAAGCAGCGGAAAGGGACTTGTTGCAATGCAATGCATTAGCCAACTGAGTGTTCGGGACAATCGAGGCAACTTGGGTTTCCTTTAGCAAAGGCACACGTTCGTTCCATACATTATGCCCCCTTATACGATAGCATTCCCGGGGCAACAATCGAAACCAGGATTCCGGGTCTTCGGGACTGTGGCACGCCTATCGCTTCCTCGGACGATCCAGTACCTGCACAAGCAAGTAAACTGTTGGGGGGTCAGCACTTTTATAAGTACTGGTGAGATAAATCAACTGAACAGAAACAAGCATTCACTCAAACAGGCACTAAGTAATCATGTTATAAAACATTACATTACTAGTGATCTTTCTAGTTTTACCTAGGTTCGTTTCATGCAGTTCTAGCAGAGTCGATTTACTTGTTTAGAAACATGTTTGGAAACAGAGTTTCATATACTAAGCAGGCAAGCAAACCGTTCATGTGCCAGGGTGTGCGCAGCGTGTCTCGTGCGACTCCAGGGTCAGATGCAAAGCTAGACACACAATGCACATTCTTAGGGGCAGTCATCTATCCAAGCCAACACAATGACTTATCTATATGCTTGGCGGTCCCCGAGTATCTCAGGATCGGCAGCGGTTAGTCCAGCATACCAATGACTCTTTTATCTGATGCTAATGGCAGCTGTGACTCATGGTTGCTTTCCACTATCTCTGTAGCAGCCGTGACACATGCAGTTCAGCTCTGCACCAAAAGCCATTGTCCGACCGCGTGCGAATGTATGGAACACTATCAACAAACTCTTAGTATGCAGACGAGACGAACCATCTATAAACACTCTCTGTTGCGGGGCAATCCGCCTTATCATTTGAACACATTCAGGCACAGTATGGTTCTCTCGAAGCATAGACGATAGTGAACATGTTCATGCACTCTAAGCAAGCGATCTGGATTCTCGTTTAGCAGACTTATTGATTCAAAGACATGCTAGGTGAGTTCGTTCATTAACATGCAAGGCAGGTTCTATCATTCTCTTAAGAAAACATTGCAAGCAAAAACTCAGGTTATTTATTAAGGCGTGCAAGAATCAGAGAACGAAGTTCTGCCCACTCACCTTGATACATAACGCCGGCGCGGAGCGGGGCGTTACACTATACTCCTCAAAGTGAACCGGTAAGAGATCAAAACGGAGTACCACTTCTTGGGCTTAGAGCTGGCAGACCGAAGAAGAATCGTATAATGACAAGAGAACCGTCGACAAGAGATCTTCATTGCAGTAATTATGGCGGGATGTGACACAACAAAAGGAGTTGTAGAAACCAACCGAGGCAGTGAATATTATTATTGTATCTTTTTAGAGTAATTATGATTTTGATTTAACGTTGTTATAATGTTGTAATTGAAGTTGCTGAACTTTCGAATAAAATAAACATTATATTACTGAAATCTAAAGACCAACAAAATATTGTCATACATTTATTTACGGAGACCAACAAAATTACTAGCCCCCTCTGTCATCCTTTCTATAATCTATACGATCAACTTGCCTAAGACATAGCCTATCTCTCATTTCCTCTGTACCCTCCGGTGGTGGAAAATATAAATGGGAGTCTGGATCAAGGCTGGCTGAGCCAAACAACGAAGTGTCAGTCTCCTGCAGGTAATAATTTCAATCCCATTCTTGAGAAGCATCCTGTGGCGTGGCATCGTTGCTTTGGGATGTGGTCTCGTAACTCTGGGATGTATCATTGTCATGTTGTGGCCTACCCTCATAAGGTTGTGACATGCTAGCGTTAGGCTAAAAATATCCCTCGTAATGTTGTGGCATGCCAACATAAGGTTGTGACATGCCCGCGCAAGGCTGCGAAGTTCCCTTGTAAGCTTGGGATGTTCCCTCACCAACCTGTAAAATTTGTGCCTCTGTATTGCTCGAACCAGCTCCTCGATCACGTGTCCTACAAGGACGTGCCTACCTCTGTCTCACGAAGCCTACCGGATGGCTGTCTGGTATATCGAGTGGAGTAAAACGGGGACTCAGTGGTGCGCGCAGATATTGTACAGTCGTCCCTAAAATTCCTTCTGGATCTCTTTCGGGGTCCTCAACTATATCAGTCAGTGTCTCCGCCTGAATATTTAAATCCACACTTAATGAATATAAAAGTAACATATATAAAGATGATAGTTTATGCAAATAAGAACACATACCACTAGAGCATCGTGTGCCCTCCTGTCACGCAAGCTCAAATCGTTTAAAGCTCGTGGCTGGAACTGAGGTTCTTCAAATTTATACATCCTATTTTGTACTAGCGGGCATCCATACCAACGTAGAAAATCGACAGTATCCTCCACTTAAAATGTTAACACAAAAGGATATGTAAGATCTAATACCGTATAATTTATTTGAAATACCCCTTAACTTACAATCTGCCACCGATGTCATCAATTCGGAGATGTGCTCCACGCCATGCGTGATAAATCTGGAATGCCAACAAATCATATATGTACGAACCTGCTCTTTCATATTTGATTTGGTACTACTAGAAGCCAAAGGCTCCAGGGGTATCATCTGTTTCAGTCCGAAGTATCGTATAACACGATCCGCTGGATAAAATATGATAGATCCGTTGTACATGATATAATACCTATGGAGACTACGGACACGTTTACCATCTCTCACTTCTTGTGGCACACTTAGTGGTTGCCAAATAACCTATTTGACATTCAGCAAGTAATAAATGGTAGGCACAATAATATATTTTAAAATTTTAATTTAATAATTATATACTAACCTCATAGACGGTTAATGTGTCAAATCGATGCCGGTAAAGAGATACCACTTTTGTCATACAATGCACATAATCTGTATTTCCAGTAATCCAGCGAATGCCTGCTGACCATACTGTTTGTTCAGCGCTATATTTACTAACTGGTCTACCAATCTCGAAGTGATCGTAACACCAGAACTACAAAGAAGAACACAAATAAGATCCAAATAAATATAGCATATATTATTTATTTTTATTCATACATGTATAAGTGTTAGACATCCACTTATATTTTTGGTTGTTCTACCCTGTGATACCTTACTCAAAAAAGACATCATAGAGCGGTATAAATTTGCTAACACTGCTTTACTCCATGCGTATTTTGTGTTGGAATGGATGTCCGCAAGAAATGGTAGCAGTCGCACATTGATCATATTTTCCGTAGCGTCGGAGAATAAAAAAGTACCGCATAGACACAACAAGTAAGCTCTAGGGCAACATATCACCTGAAAATATAATTGAATATTCATACCATTTATATTAAATAAATATTAACAATAATTAATACATGTAAATAATTACCAGCGAATAATTGACCGGAACTGTTGTAGAGCCGATATGATCAACATGCATGAAAGTAGACCGGAGCCAAGTGAGTTTGACAGTGCTGGTTTCTCCCATGTCAGAGGGGGCTCCATACCGAGGTATTCTTTAATGAGATATTTTGCTTCCAATTTTTTGTCAAAATATATAGGATTACCCTTGATAGGTAATCCCAGAATCTGTGCCACATCCGCTAATGTGATCGTCATCTCCCCAAAGGGTAACTGAAATGTGTTGCGTGTTGGCCACCATCGCTCAACAATACTTAATATCAGGTCTCTATCGTGATGCTTAATTCGTATAGCATCAACAAAGTAAAAACTAAAAGCCTCCACCAAGACCATTTGGTCTTCAGTCAACTCCCATGATGACCGCCACTCACCATGCTCTCGTAATTTTACATCTGGATAATTATAACGCTATATAATATATGTATGGATATCGTTAGTATAATATAATATTCTTAACCACAATAATATTAATTATCTAAAAATTACATTACCGGTCCTGCGAAAACCAGACTAGAAATGTGAGACTCTCGCTCACGTTCAATGGCCGGAGTTGTAGGTCCATCGGGCATGCGTCCATCATTTTGAAAAGCCATCTGTATTTATCATTACGATATTACATAAAAAATACATAATTAAATTGCTATTTAACTCTTTTCAAACTTTTGAACTCTTTTACCTGTTTTTTTTTTTTCTTTTGTATCTTCTTCCTCTTAAACTCTTTCAGCCTTCAGCTTCTCCTATTGAGTTCTTTCGCTAGAGAAAATCTCACAAATTATTTCTTTCTTCTCCTTTTTTGAACAGATTTCTTATTCTTATAGATGCATTCTAATGCATTAAAATTAAAAAAATTCATTTCCCAATGTATGCATTCATTCCAAGAGATAGAAAAGTACATGAGAACGGTCACGGGCTAATATTAGAACATTAGAGAGAGGGAGAGAAGAGGACAAGAGAGTGGTCACGAGAACATTAGTGAGAGGGAGAGAACCCCAGAATTTTTTTAGTTTTTAAAAATGAATTTTCTAGAATTTTCTGTGATTTTTTAACTAATTAAAATCAAGGTATTTTAGAATTAAATTAATTTAAATGTTTTTATTAAATATTAAAATATTATGAAAATAATATTTTTAGATGTAAAATAAAATATTAGACATAGGGTAATTTTTCTAGAATTTATTGGACCTCGAAAATATTTTTAAAGACCTAAAAACTAATTATTTATTAAACCAAAATAAATCCTAAATAAACCCGGTTTATTTCTGACCCAAACCAACCCGAACCGGACTGGCCCGGTCTAGCTGAACCCAACCCAAACCCTGCGGGTCGGATCGGATCTGAACCCGACCCGAAACCCGACTCGTTAACCCGCTAAAACCCAATCCCTAACCGCTGTAATCCCGACCGCCGCTCCGTTCAACTTCCCGGCCGTTTCCCGACGGCGCCCCGCCTCCTCCGCCGGCGGTTACGCCGCTCCGCCTTCCCCGCAATCGCTGCCACCTCTTCTCCTTCGCCTCCCGCAGGGATCGCCTCCCTCTTCTCCTATAAAGCCCCCATCCACCGCCATCCTCCTCAGCCTCGAACCCGACGCCTCCGCCGATCCTGACCCAGCCGCCTCCGCCGAGCCTGACCCAGCCGCACTCAGACCCCGAGCTCCACCGCTCCCCAAGCCTCCCCAACCCACTGTCACTGCTACCAGAGCCGACGTCTCCGGCAAACCCCGACTCCACTCTGCCGCCTCCGGCCGACGAGCTCCGCCACCAGCGCCACGCTCCGCCCCCGTCTCCTCCGGCGTCTCCTCTAGCCCTCGCCCCTCGCCGCAGATCTCCCCCTGCGCTGTGAACCCCGAGCCCGATCCCCATCACCCATCACCGAGTTCCCCTGCGCCTCCTCCGCCGACGAGCTCTGCCAGCAGCCGCCTCCAGCTCCGGGACCCAGTCACCACGTCGACCCCGACGAGCCGCCCAACAGTTACCTGTTTTGCCCAAACAAAAATACATTATTATTCTACACTGAATATATTATATTTAGTATATTGGTACCGTACTAAAATTATGGCCCTACCTGCCTCTAAATAATTAGAGAACACCGTGCGCATTAATTATTAAATTAATTAATACGGTGGCCCGTATCACCCAAGAAAACCAGGCCCAGACCCTGCCCAGACTCACCCCCATTCCCCCAGGGCCCTCACACAGCAATTTCTCTCAGTTCTGTGCATTTTAGCATTTTCAGGAATCGGATATTTTTCCCAGAGAATTTCGTAATTGCGCAATTTCCCAAAATATGACCTTTATGCAATTTATGAAATTACAGGATCTTTCCTGCAAATTTTCAGTGTGAGGTGTCACCCCCTCATTGGAGGGTGAACCTGCACCGTCCATTTGGCAGTGGTACCCACCATAAATATCTACAAAAATATCCTGTAAATATCTATAGATATTTTACTTATTAAAATATCTAATTTATTTATTATATAATACCTAAATCCCTAAAAGAAAACCCAAATCCCTAACCCGAGCCGTCAGCCGACCCCCCCCCCCCCCCCCCCCGCCGGAGCATCTCCGCCTCCCCCCCCCGCGGCGAGCCAACCCCCCCTCCCTCCCCCCCCCTGAGCTCCGCCGCCCTCTCCCAGCCCCCGAGCCCCTGTTCACCATCTCCTCCATCCTCCCATGGCCGGAGCCGACCCCGACCTCGCCGGCAGCACCGAGCAGACCCCCTCGGCCTCCTCCTCCTCCTCCTCACCATGATCCTCCGCCCCCACAGCTGTCCCCCCTCCCCCGCCGGCCTCGACAGCAGCCACCCCGAGCCCCATATCCCCTCTTCTCCTTCCCCGACGCCTCCGCCACTCGCCACCACCACCACCATCATCACCACCATCGACCCCCTCGACCTCCACCTCCTCCGTCACTCGCCACCACCACCCCCGATCCACTGCACTCCCCCTCCAGCCGACTACAACCCACCGCCAATGGACCCACGCCGTCTCCAGCGGACGGTGATCGACCCCAAGGTCCGGCAGGTCGGCTTCGTCACCCTGGCGGAGACCCCCACCGACTCCACTCCCCGAGCTCCGCCCGGAGCCGCCCCGACGAAGCCCCGGCGAGTCTCCACTGGACTCAAATCGGACACAGCAACATTTCAGAGCCCGAACATAGCCCGGACACGATTAGCGTCGTGTCGCATCTCTTCACGGACACGAAGAAAATTCATTCTACGGAGCCCTATTCAGGTAACCCGTTCTCTCTCCTCGTGATTCTGTTTTCTGTTCCGTCAGTTATGACACGTAGGCTATGTAACCCTCTCGATGCCTGTGCAACCCGCTTGGTGCATCGCGTCCTGTGGCGATCGCGAACCGCGATGCAAAAACAAGAAAAATAATATCCCGTTTCACCCCGGAACTGAGTACGCCCCGCCAAACGGGACAACTTGGTCGCACGCGATCTTTACCAAAACGTGCGCGTCGTTGATACGGACGTGCGAGATTTCGCAGAAGTTGATTTGGATGTGCGTGCACACCGGAATCAACGCGTATCCGTCGACAACTCCCCGTATCCGCCTGTTCTGGAACATGCTGTAACTTTGTGTACACACGTCGGATCAAAACGAAACTTGTGCCATCGGACTCGTAGCAATACGCTGGTCCTGTGATCCAAGTTTGGTTCGATTCTGAGAACGTTGACAAAATCCCGTATCGTGGGCCCTACAGGCTCCACTTGACGGACGATTTTGTGATCGGCTCATCGAAATCCAGTTCTGGACATTCCGTTGGGTTCGTATCGATATTCTGGACTTATTGACACTAAGTTTGTCGAATTTGGAGACCATTGGTTCTGACACATTTTTCGGTGCAAAGCGGCCCACATGTGGACCCCGCTTTGACCAGAAAATGTGATTTTTGTTCTTGTTTCCAAATTGGACTTAAGGACAGGTGTTTCTAGCTATTTGATTTTTTCTGAGACTGTTAGTGATGTTTATTTCAGTATCCGGAGACGTTCATTCTGAGGCCATAGTTTCTGACACTTGGTATTTGACATCTGGACGTTATATTTTTCCAGCTCTCTTACCAGGCAAGTATACCTTGCCTTGTTATACTGTTTAAATTCAGTTATTGATTAGTTACATGTTTATTTACTTTAATATTATATAAATATGCGCGTCCGAGAGAACTCGGGTGCAGTCAACGAAGGCGTTGACGTTAGGATTTGTATCTGACCTAGTGTCTAGTAGCCCCACCTAAAGTTGTGGAGTTATTGGTATAACTTTCCAGGCCTTGACACGTATCATTACACGTCACAGAGTGAGTTTATGTAGGGACGCGTGCCTCATGCGCGACTGGCCATCAGTGTGAGCAACACGTGTAACGGTATGTAGCTTAGTTATTTATTTTATTGAGACTTGCATCATAGTAGGAGGTGTTCACGTCGTTTTTATGACTTGTACATCTATATTGGGTGGGGAAGATACTAGTAGACGTATGGGACACCCCCTCCTTGAGTCTTTTATCCTTCGTACCATGCTCCTCGGAGATGGTCGATTGCAGAGCTACCCGTGTATCCGGGGGCATATGACACATATACTAGCCAGTCATGACAATTGGTGAATTACGTCAGCATATGTCAAGCCTACACATTCCCATGCGTACTACCAGGTCTTTAAACTACATTCACTTAGATGGTTAGCACACCCCATTTATTTATTCAGTATTTACATTATGGCATGCTTCTATGTATCTTGTTATGTCCCTCTGAGGACCTGGTCCCTTTTCAGGTGTAGATGTTCATGAGTATTCGCAGGAGCGCATATCCGGACATGTTACGTAGATTCCGAGGAGGTCTTCTCTTCGAGCCTCGTGATTGTCAGATGTTGTTCTTATATGGTGTGTATCTGGTTTATTTTATATTCTATTTCGGCAGTGGATTTGTTTCCTTCCGACTGTCATTCTTTACATACTTATTATTGAGATCTAGTTACATAGTTATTTGGTTATTCATATTTGATTTCTGTGGATGAGATTTAGATTATACCCTGTGACTTGTGATAGTTTTACCACTTGTGAATTATTGTTCATTATACAGCGTACACTTGTATTATGGTTTCCATATATTGGAGTTGCCATATATATAGGCGGCTGGCATGCTTACGTGTCCTAGTCCTACGTATTTTGGGTCTGGGACGTGACAACTAATGCTGCTATGGTTTTCCCCGACACAAAGCCTATAGTAGTCTCAGCCTGAGTATGATTAAAACTCTCACTTGTATATCACTTAGCTGGTTATATAGTTTATCATATTGATTCATTTATTATTGTACTGCATTTATTTTGGCATGAGTTATTTTATACCTTGCTATGTCCCCTGAGGACCTGGATCCAGATTATGTCCCCAGGATTAGCAGACGAGATCTATCCCGAGGTATACGGAACATGAGCATTAGCAGGAGCAGAAGCAGGAACAGTAGCAGGCACTGGAGCAGTACCAGATCCAGAAGACGAGGTGATCACCGAGAATTTCTCCTGAGTATATGTCTTATCCATACTCAGTATATGTTGTTGTTATCTTATTTCTTGACTATTATACCAGACTCATTATCGGGTTATTTTCCGATTTATTTACTTGTGACTTGATGATGATTATATTTTACTTTGTTGATATTGATGTATTTATTTCTGTGGATGAGATTAGTAGACCCCTATTGTTGTATTACAACTTAAGTACACCCTGATGGGCCCATTAAATTGGGTTTGCCCATCGGTGTGTGCTGCTGGCCATTGCCACGTGTCTAGTCCCTCGATATTTTGGGACTGGGGCGTGACAAAAAAAGAGAAAAAAGAGAAAAAGAAAGAAGAAAGTGGTCACGGATTAGAGAGAGAAGATGACAGGAGAGGAAAAGAGAATTAGAGAGAGAGGAGAGGAGAGGAGAGAAGAGGAGAGGAGAGAGGAGAACATAAAAGAGAACAGGAGAGGGACGAGCGGGAACATGAGGAGATAGAGTGAGCGTAAGAGAGAAAGAGAAGAGAGAGAGAGAGAGAGATAGAGAGAGAGAGAGAGAAGAGAGAGAGAGTGGACGGGTGGGTGAGTGAGAGAGAGATAGAGTAGACGGGTGAGTGAGTGAGAGTGGACGGGTGAGAGAAGAGTGAGTGGGTGAGAGAGAGAGAGAGAGAGGATAAGAGAGATAAGAGAGTGTGAGTGAGAGAGAGGAGAGAGAGAAATATTGGAAATTAAAAAAGAAAAATGCTCCTCCTATGAAGGGCATTTTTTCTTGAAAAAATGCCATTCCAAAGAGCATTTTCCTACTTATATATATATATATATATATATATATATATATATATATATATATATATATATATATATATATATATATATATATATATATTACTTTTCTAACGGAGCTGGACAAAAAAGTATTGAAAAGCGTAAAACGTCCTTAGAAAGGGCGTTCTGATGCTATTAATGCAAAATTTTAAAATTGGATGCTTTCATTGGAAATTTTTCTACCTTCGTTGCTCTGAACAAAATTTTTTGTTTTTTTATAATCAGGACTGTCACAGTCTTACCAATTGGAAGGACTGTCAAAATTTTGACAGTCCTACATATTTTTTTAGGACTGTCAAAATTTTGGCAGTTCTTCCAATTGGTAGGACTGTCAAAATTTTGACAGTCCGGAGGGGAGGGCTACATGATGTGACACGAGTACGGGGTTGCGTGGAGATCGAAAGGGAGGATGAGGCAGAGGAGCGAAAAGGGGAGGAGGAGGAGGCGGCGGGAGAGGAGGCGGAGGCGCACGCATGGGGGCGGCGACGAGGCATAGGCGCACGCGCTCGCCTCCGTTGCTGTTGTCGCTTCTGCTGTTGTTGCCGCCGTCGTCGATGGAGCGAGGCATAGCCGCAGCCCCACGCAAGCACATGCCTTCGCCACATACAGCCCACCGCACGCTTCTTCTTCTTCTTCTTCTTCTTCTTCATTATCGCTTTCGTGACGGAGGCGACGAAAAGGTGCTTGAGGTGCGGCTCGACGGCGGCGACACGGTCGATGGCGAGGTCAATAATGCGGAGAGGTAAAAAATTACGAGATGAGGGAGGATGAGAGGCCGGAGGAGGTGGGTGGAGGAGGAGAAGGAGGAGGGAGGTGAAGAGGGTGTGCAGCCCTAGTAAATTTTGAGCTAGCCTGAGTAAAAATTCTTCCTAACTGGGCTACACCAATACTGGGCTAGCCTCGAGTCATTTTTGTAGTGCCTTTATCAAAAGCCTTATTTTAAAGGGCTATGCTATGAATACAACCAAATGCCTACAACCCTCTTACAATCATTGTAGTGCCCCGCTCCGCGTAGGCACTATGTACAAGTGATATCGCTTTGCTTGCTCGAGCAGAAGCCTTCTGTCACTACCACATTCTGAAATAGGGGTATTTTTGTCTTTTTATATATTATAGGTATTGTTTGTATTTATATTTAAATAATTGCATGATATGTGTATATATATATGTGTATTATATATAGTGTTCATTAATGCATGAGTTAGTAGACTATACCTAGATGCCCACTAGATGGAGCCCTGACCGAAATATAGTGTTATGGATTTAAATTGTAATATTTGGGATTAATTATTTAGGGTTATAATTAATTACCGTGATTTTATTTCATTGTTGTGCCTTACCGTTGCTTCGATAATTGGAGCGCTACACTAACCATTACCTTCCAACAAATTCACAACCTTGTCCTAGACATGCCCGCCTTCCATTCTGACCCTTGTGTAACTTATAAATATGCTCTCTTGTGCTTCATTTTAGTCGCACAATATTCGTCGCAGATGTTACTATTTATTTCCAATAAATTTGACTTTGTATCCTTGTGTGTTCCAATCAAAATTGGAAATACAATCTCGACCCATTTCGAGCAACCCAAATTAGGATAATATTCTATTCCGAGTCTACTTCAATCATGACACTTGTGTCCCACTTAATTTTAGTCCCTTGTACTTCTAATTAATTTTAGAACACCTATTGTATTTATTTTAATTAAATAAAACCAAAATCCAACTTTGTGCAATTTTTTAATTGTTGGGCACTTTTATGCAAAAGTGCATTAAGGTGTCCACCCCGTTGGACACAACACGTGAATAAACTCATTTCTCCTTCATGTATATTTTTTCATAATTTTTGGGAGTGTTTAATTCAACATCAACCTCCTTAAACCATGGCCCTCCAAACTTTGAACCCAATGGAATCCTAGCCATCCATTTTTAATCTAGGAAATCATAGCCCTTGAAATACCTACATGAGAACCCTTTTCCTAATGTTGACCAAGTCAAACTTTTTTAGGTCAAACCAACCCCCTTACATGTGTGTGTGTATGTGTGTATATATATATATATATATATATATATATATATATATATATATATATATATATATATATATATAATATTCTTCTTTACTTTTCCTTTTCTTTTAAAGCAAACCACAGCCGACTTTATTTCCTCTTCTTCTTCTTCTTCCTGTTCACCTTCTCCCCAAGCCATCCTCGACGGAGAACTCGTCGGAGCAACCGACCCTCACCACCCCAGCCGCCTCGACCAAGCACCCTCTCCTCGACCGGACCCTCCTCGACCAGACTCCTCCGCCGTGACCTCGCCTGAAGCTCGATCCTCCTCCACGTTCTTTTTTCTCTCTTCCCCGTCCTCCTCGATACCCTGAACCGCTGCCAACCCGCCGGACCTCGACGACGACCTCACGACTGCACAGAACCGACCTCACGACTGCACTCGATCCAACACGTCGGAACGACCGGATCATGACCATCTCGTACCCTGTCGACCCCGCTGCACTCGCATCTCCCCGCCTCCACACGACGTTGAACCTCGTTGACCGGCCACATCCCGACCTCCCTCTCCTTCCACCCGCCTGTACCTCTCCTCCCTACTCTGTCCACCTCCACCACTACGATAGTCCGAGCATCACCTGAACTCCCTCAACCACCACCACAACCTCCCAGTCAGTCTCGCCTTCATCTTCACCATCACCTTCACCATCATCTTCACCATGATCATCACCATTACCTTTATCGTCATCGTCATCGCCAATCTCGTACACGCGCGCAGGTTCGTACCTGTCCCCCTCCTTCATAATTTTATATACGTATGTGTATATGTATTCAAATAAGTATATGTATGCATTAGGTATAATATGTATGTATTAGTATATATGTATTAGTATATATATCTAGTATATATTTAATATGAATATTGGTATATATATATATATATATAAAGTATATGAACTCAATTAGTATGTATGTATTAGTATATGTATTCCATTAGTATAGGCTTGACATGTATATAATTGGTATATCTATATATACATATATATATATAGTACGTGAATTCAATTAGTGTATATACAATATATATATTGCATATGTAATTAATTAGTGTATATATATATTATGAGTATTAATGTTATTGCTAGATAATAATATGTATATTTATATATGTACTAGGTGACCCGAGTGTGATTACGGATACCCCGTAGTTACATTGACCTGTGACCATGTAATATGTTAGCAGACTGCCATATGTATACCGACGTACTGGCAAGACTCGTCTCATTGACTGTCTGTTATGCACATCATTGCAGACGCGACACCCGTGCAATTAGACGCACACTTGACCCTAGTTGACCAATGCCATACCTAGCTATGCCCTGAGTTTAATGTATTTATGATTGTGTGTTAGTGTAATATCTGATGCAATATTGTATTATATGATGTCTATAGGATTGTTGGTTGTCCAAACAAGACTTTGAAATCAGGTTATTGGTATTGCCAGCAGCATGACCCCAGGCGAGTACATTCTCTGACAGTTTTTATTATGTTGATTATCTCTATTGTATAGCGTACATGATTCTGACACTGTTATATACACAAGTTGGCATTATTAAGACCTATCAGAGGAGTCGTGATTGGGATCCATCGTGCTAGCTGGGAGAAACGGGAAAATATTAGTAGCTTATGTGATCATACCCAACTCTACATGAATCATAGCTCACCCACACCTCACGTCAGTGCAGCCTGACCATTACATGCCTCATAGCCTGTTATGTATGATTAGCATGACTATTGCTTGCATCATAGCTATCTGGATGGTTAGCCTGACCTTACATGAATCATAGCTAGTCATACATAGCAAGCCTTATCAGTCCCAAGCCGATCACATGATATGCTGATGTTTTACATACTTAGCTAGATGTTCTTGACATGTATCTCTAGTATATTGATCTAGCATTCCTTATGTTCTAGTCATGGTTCTAGCATTCACTTATATACCAGTTCATTGTTCTAGCGTGCACTTGTATTCTTGTTTATTGCTAGTTGTACCATTGATATGACATATGTGCTCCAATATTTCTATTTCCAGTATATTCATGCTCGTCAGTATTTCTTATCGCCAGTATTCATATCTATCTTATATTTCTTTACACTGTATTATAGTTTTTGTCAATATAGATGGAACTGCTGTTAGTGCTTGTACTTTGCTCTAATTATGACTAGATATTTTTTCTAGACTGTGACATAGAGGACTTATTTTCGACATACTTGGAGATTTGGATGATATTGATTGCAAGTTAGACTATTTATTGTTGTTAGACTTGTCTTGTATTTTATTTGCTTTTTTTGATATCTCATCGTGATTTAGTTTATTTGATTGAGTATTCCGTATTATATTGTGATATATGTGTCTCCTTATGGAGTTGGATATTCTTGTGAGATTGATTAGATAGTATAATGACCTAGACAGCGTTCTACCGCCGATGCTGTGGCATAGGCTGTACGTACCCGCGTACTCGTGCCCAAATTTTGGGTGTGGATCGTGACACATTTTTAGTGGTGGCCCATGCAGGTCTAGCTTCGCAAGTTGTACGATATCGTGGTAGTGCGACATCTTAGTTGTACTACTGCATGCCTGTGATAGGATATAGGACATATGATACTAGGATGAGAGAGGATACTCAATCACAAATTATTTGAGAGATTCCTGGGACAAGCCCTGAGAACCTTATTATAATTTCTAATTTAAATCCTTCCTCCTCGTTTTCGTCCATTCTCACTTGTTGATATTGAGTTTAATTCTTGTTGATTAGTTGTTAAAATTAAATTCTTGGTGTCGTTGTTGAGTTTGATATCATATCGAGATAAACTTTACGGACTAAAATTTACGGTATTATCTGATGACATATGTTGATAAGGACAGTAAGAAAGGTAAAACGTCTACTTTGGTTCTGGAACCTAGAGTTTATCGCAGCCACGTTAGCTGTCGTGACGAAAACGTAGAAACCTGATCTTGGATGTATATATCTTAGTATAAAATTTAGAGTTTCTTGCAGCCATAACGGTTGGCGTGGCGAGGATCCTAGATGACATGATTATAGAGTTGCATACCTTAGTTATGGAACCTATCATTTATCGTAACTATGCTTACTGGCGTGGCGAGGATTATGAGTGTCGTAATTTTGGACAAACGTGTATGATTATCAGGTTGTATCTTAAATTGGTTCTTTAAGTATCATCTCAAAAATTATCCACTTATGTTATTCTAGGACTTTGTTCCATCGCTTCTTTTTCTTTGCTAGAAGTAAAAATACCTTCAGTTTCTCAGTCCAGTTCCTTCTTGAGCTTCTTTCCATTAGGGTTCCTTGTTAGTGTGATAATTAGTGACTTATAATTAGGTCTGTGTCTTGTATCAGTGTTGACTGTTGAGAATATGACTTGTGAGTTTGTAAGTATTTCTTGGTTGGACATGTGAGCAGTAGGCATTAATCTAGAGATAACCGTAGCATAGTACCTTGTAGCAATAGTTCTATCATAGGTGCCATTATAGTTAGTATTGGTACTATAGGTAGAAGGAGGAGTAAAGAGTATCAGTGATAGTTCCAAGAGTTAGTATCAGAGTCAGCATGCCAGTCAGTATGCCAGTCCTGGATAGTCATGAATTCATGTATTTGAGTGATCCATATAAACAAGTAAGTATCGAGAAAATTGTATTAAAAATTAATGGAGCATAATATTCAATTTGATGGTTGATTACTTGGGTGTGTCAAGAGTAAAGAAATGTATATGCATAAAGGGTATTAATGAGTGTGCCATGGGCAGAAAAATTTCAAGATTGGTCATGGAAGGTATGAAGTGTATCACAGACTAGTGTAACAGGATGTAAAAGATTAAAGGGAGATACGTATATATCAATCGAGATATGGAACCATATGCCTGCCCCTTGAGATTGAAGTGAAGCATGGGTATTATAGAAAGTGCAAGTGATTATGAGTTCTAATAAGTGTGATGAGGTGATCTAATGGTGAAGCTACTGTTACTATACCAAGAGTACTAATGTTTCTATATCGAGGATTAGTTGAGCAAGGTGCTAATAATAGTAAGTACTTCGTGTGATGATAATTAGATTGGTGTATCAGTTAATATTGATAGAAAATTATTGGAAGTAATAGTGCAAGTAATCCAGGCAATGCAATATTCAGTACACAGTTGAGGTTGTAGACAATTGGTGTATTTGTATGCACCTTGAGTATTAAAGACTATGAGTATTTATATGTATACTTATGGATTTAAATTTATAATTTGAAGATTGGAAATAAATTTTAATTTTAAGAATTCTTGGGGAGTTGAGATTTTATGTTATTAAAATTTTTGAGGATTCAAATTCAATTCAATAAACATAGTCAAAGCTATAAAGATTTTTGAGGTGATTAAAATTTTTATTTCAATAATTGAATATTTGAATTTTGAGAAAAGTATATGCATTTTTATTTTAAATTGTTCGAGAAGTTAAATTTTAAGAATTTTATGTTGAGGATACAATTTATGGTATGTAAGAGAGCTAGTAGTGAGTATGCTTGTAGTAGAGACAGTGGTACCTAAAGGTATAGAGGTATCAAACTTTGGATGCATCATTAAACCTATGGTTGTATTAACAGGTTATGTTATGTTATGTTCTTTTCTCATGTTCCTTTTTTCATCTTTTGATTGATTGATTGATTCCTTAGTACCGTAGCTTGTATCCATAATTTTTTTTTGCTAGAATATAGTTAGTAGTACACCCTGGCAGAGACTGCAATACCATGATAAAACTGACCATAAACCATATATGTTTTCTCCAGATTGTATGTTGTATGACTGTAGGTAGGATTATTCTTAGACTTTGATTTTGGGGGTTTGACTGTAGTGAAGATTTATGAAGATGTTATGATTGGACAGAGAGAGACAGTGTACCTTAAATTTCGAGGATAAACATTAACTTAAATAAAGAGTTGAGAATTTAATATGGCGGAATTGACGATTTTGTTAAATCATTGATTTTTATGAAGATTATGATATGATTGAGTTTATCATTAAATTTTTGAGGAATTTAAGAAGATTATCATTATATTTATTGGACTGCAAGATATAAACTTATATTTTGAAAGTTATATTTGAAGATTTGCGAGTAATATATTATTTGATTATTGTATGGAAAAAGAATAGAAGAGTAAGATCGTTAATGGATTGGTGTTTGATTTTAAATTTTTGCGATGAGGATTTAAATTTTATAAACATGCATCAATTGGATTTAAATTAGAGGAGTAAGATGATTAATGGATTAGTGATTGAATTCAAATTTTGGGATAAGATTTTTAATTTTATAAATATGCTTTGATTGAATTTTAATTAAATAATTGGATAGTAAAATTTGTATTTAGTGATTTACTTAAATTTTTAGAGGAGATTGTGATAAGAATGGGATTTGATTTTAAATTTGAAGATTTTCAGGAATATGATATCTATAGAATTTTGGAAGTTTTGTGAAATAACAATATGGATTTGCTTCATGATTATATGGTTTGATAAAATTAAATTTTGATGGAAAAATAATATAAATAAATACAACTATTGAGGATAAAAATCTCACTACCGGGACCTCTTGCTTTAACTCACTGGCGTTCACCGCCATTACCTCCCTAACGGTTGCCTCACTTTGTTCGCCTTCGGGCGCCTCCTCACTGCGCTCGCCTCACTTCGACTCACTTCGCTCGCCTCGCCTCGTTCAAAGAAGGGCTTGCCTGGACAAATTTTTTTTAAGGAGGGTAGACTTGTCACTACCACATTCTGAAATAGGGTTTTTTTTGTCTTTTTATATATTATAGGTATCGTGTGTATTTATATTTAAATAATTGCATGATATGTGTATATATATGTGTATTATATATAGTGTTCATTAATGCATGAGTTAATAGACTATACCTAGATGCCCACTAGATGGAGCCCTGACCGAAATATAGTGTTATGGATTTAAATTATAATATTAATTATTTAGGGTTATAATTAATTACCGTGATTTTATTTCATTGTTGTACCTTACCGTTGCTTCGATAATTGGAGCGCTACACTAGCCATTACCTTCTAACAAATTCCACAACATTGTCCTAGACATGTCCGCCTTCCATTCTGACCCTTGTGTAACTTATAAATATGCTCTCTTGTGCTTTATTTTAGTCGCACAATATTCGTCGCAGATGTTACTATTTATTTCCAATAAATTTGACTTTGTATCCTTGTGTGTTCCAATCGAAATTGGAAACACAATCTCGACCCATTTCGAGCAACCCAAATTAGGATAATATTCTATTCTGAGTCTACTTCATTCATGATACTTGTGTCCCACTTAATTTTAGTCCCTTGTACTTCTAATTAATTTTAGAACACATATTGTATTTATTTAATTAAATAAAACCAAAACCCAACTTTGTGCAATTTTCTAATTGTTGGGCACTTTTATGCAAAAGTGCATTAAGGTGTCCATCTCGTTGGACACAACACGTGAATAAACCCATTTCTTCTTCATGTATATTTTTTCATAATTTTTGGGAGTGTGTAATTCAACATCAATCTCCTTAAACCATGGCCCTCCAAACTTTGAACCCAATGGAATCCTAGCCATCCATTTTTAATCTAGGAAATCATAGCCCTTGAAATACTTACATGAGAACCCTTTTCCTAATGTTGACCAAGTCAAACTTTTCTAGATCAAACCAACCCCCTTACATGTATATATATATATATATATATAATATTCTTCTTTTCTTTTCTTTTAAACCAAACCACATCCGACTTTATTTCCTCTTCTTCTTCCTGTTCACCTTCTCCCCAAGCCATCCTCGATGGAGAACTCGTCGGAGCAGCCGACCCTCACCACCCCAGCCGCCTCGACCAAGCACCCTCTCCTTGACCGGACCCTCCTCGACCGGACTCCTCCGCCGTGACCTCGCCTGAAGCCCGATCCTCCTCCACGTTCTTCTTTCTCTCCTCCCCGTCCTCCTCGACACCCTGAACCACTGCCAACCCACCGGACCTCGACGACGACCTCACGACTGTACAAAATTGACCTCATGACTGCACTCGATCCAACACGCCAGAACGACCGGATCACGACCATCCCGCACCATGTCGACCCCGCTGCACTCGCATCTCCCCGCCTCCACTCGATGCTGCACCGCTGAACCTCGTCGACCGGCCACATCCCGACCTCCCTCTCCTTCCACCCGCCTGTACCTTTCCTCCCTGCTCTGTCCACCTCCACCACCACGACAGTCCGAGCATTACCTGAACTCCCTCAACCACCGCCACGACCCTCCCAGTCAGCCTCGCCTTCATCTTCACCATCACCTTCACCATCATCTTCACCATGATCATCACCATTACCTTCATCATCGTCGTCATCATCGATCTCGTGCACACGCGTAGGTTCGTACCTGTCCCCCTCCTTCATGTTTTTATATACGTATGTATATATGTATTCAAATAAGTATATGTATGTATTTGGTATAGTATGTATGTATTAGTATATATGTATTAGTATATATATCTAGTATATGTTTAATATGAATATTGGTATATATATATATATATATATATATATATATATATATATATATATATATATATATATATATATATATATTGTACGTGAATTCAATTAGTGTATGTACAATATATATATATATATATATTGCATATGTAATTAATTAGTGTATATATATTATGAGTATTAATGTTATTGCTAGATAATAATATGTATATTTATATATGTACTAGGTGACCCGAGTATGATTACGGATACCCCATAGTTACATTGACCTGTGACCATGTAATATGTTAGAAGACTGCCATATGTACACCGACGTACTAGCAAGACTCGTATCATTGACTGTCTGTTATGCACAGCATTGCAGACGCGACACCCGTGCAATTAGACGCACACTTGACCCTAGTTGACCAGTGTCATACCTAGCTATGACCTGAGTTCAATGTATTTATGATTGTGTGTTAGCTAGTGTAATGTCTGATACAATATTGTATTATATGATGTCTATAGGATTGTTGGTTGTCCAGACAAGACTTCGGAATCAGGTTATTGGTATTGCCAGCAGCAAGACCCCAGGCGAGTACATTCTCTAACAGTTTTTATTATGTTGATTATCTCTATAATTTTAGTTGTACAGCGTACATGATTCTGGCACTGTTATATACACAAGTTGGCATCATTGAGACCTGTCACGAGGAGTCGTGATTGGGATCCATCATGCTAGCTAGGGAAAACGGGAAATATTAGTAGCTTATGTGATCATACCCAACTCTACATGAATCATAACTCACCCATACCTTACGTCGATGCAGCCTGACCATTACATGCCTCATAGCCTGTTATGTATGATTAGCCTGACTATTGCTTGCATCATACCTATCCGGATGGTTAGCTTGACCTTACATGAATCATAGCTAGTCATACATAGTAAGCCTGATCAGTCCCAAGCCGATCATATGATATGCTGATGTTTCACACACTTAGCTAGATGTTCTTGACATGTATCTCTAGTATATTGATCTAGCATTCCTTATTTTCTATTCATGGTTCTAGCATTCACTTATATACCAGTTCATTGTTCTAGCGTGCACTTGTATTCTTGTTTATTGCTAGTTGTACCATTGATATGACATATGTGCTCCAGTATTTCTATTTCCAGTATATTCATGCTCGTCAGTATTTCTTATCGCCGGTATTCATATCTAT
Source organism: Iris macrosiphon (assembly GCA_036927795.1). Lineage (NCBI taxonomy): Eukaryota > Viridiplantae > Streptophyta > Magnoliopsida > Asparagales > Iridaceae > Iris > Iris macrosiphon. The sequence continues at coordinate 205,754,099 of JAYESA010000008.1, forward strand.
CTTGTATTTCTTTATACTGTATTATAGTTTTTGTCAATATACATGGAACTGCTTTTAGTGCTTGTACTTTGCTCCAATCTTGACTGGATATTTTTTTCAGACTGTGATATGGAGGACTTGTTTTTGGCATACTTGGAGATTTGGATGATATTGATTGCAGGTTAGACTATTTATTGTTATTAGACTTGTCTTGTATTTTATTTGCTTTATTCGATATCTCATCGTGCTTTAGTTTATGTGATTGAGTATTCCGTATTATATTATGATATTTGTGTCTCCTTATGGAGTTGGATATTCTTGTGAGATTGATTAGATAGTATCATGACCTAGATAACGTTCTACCGTCGATGCTGTGGCGTAGGCTGGACGTACCCACGTACTCCTGCCCAAATTTTGGGTGCGGGTCATGACACCTTCTCGAAGAGTTTTTGATCTAAATACAAGACGATTAATCTAAGTGAGTGGGCAGAACTTCATTCTCTGATTCTTGCACGCCTTAATAATGAATCTGAGTTTTAAAATACTTGTTTACTAAGTAGTTAATATCGTATTGGAAATGATAGAATGAGAACCTGCATGCTTAACTAAGAACTTGTATTGCTTGTCTAAAAGAGATAGAACCTAGCTATGCTAAAGTCAAGAAAGAAATATTGCATGCTTCGTTACACTGACAATACTATCAAATGAACCATTGTCATGCTAATAAGATAAATAAAGGAATTGCTTGAACAAGTCACTTTGTCATATGCTAAGTAAGAGTAGAATTGCATGCTTTAGTAAAAGAGATAGAAGAACTATTATCATGCTTGCTTACATAGAGATTTCTCGCCTGTTCCCTATCGTACTGAAAGAGATAGAATTTGCATGCTAGTTGTTATGAAAATCGTTATCGTGCTTGCTAATATATGTTTCGCTTATCTGTTTCCTTATATCGAACTGCTAAAAGTGATTGATTCATATAAGCAGAGACTAATAGTGCAGCCTGAGGTACGGTCATTGTGATCTAGTGGGGTGTGCTATTAGTTGTGTGAAAGAAGTTTGAACCTATCGCTCGTTTTGAAAGAAGAAAAGATATATTTTGCTTGATTATTGCTTGCTTGAATTATAGATATCTTATGTCATGCATTAATCTCGGACAACTTGTGCACAAGGGTCATCTCTCAAACGGTTCCTGAGACACTGTGAATCGGTCGGTCCGGAAGATTTTTTGTTGCATCATGAGGATATGGTCCTACGAGATCTAGTGAGGTATTTTGTCTATTAGTGTTGTGCGAAACCCATGATGTCACAGCTGTTAGTATTCGTGTATGTTGGTGAAGAGCTAAATCTTGAGTCACAGCTGCCGAAACACGCGCGTGCTAGTGCAGAGCTGAACCTTGAGTCACCGCTGCTAATCATGGGGCTACCCATGGACAATCATGTAGTTAGGGCGCATGCTAGGTTAGCCTTCTTGCATACCTAACTATTTGATGTAGAGAAACTATTTGATGCAGAGACGGACAAGGAATAGAACATATATGTTTATGCAAATTATTGCTAATTTGTATGTCTGTTGCAGGAATAACCGTTCGGCGAAGGGTAAGAATCACTGAATGCGTGATGCATTGATTTTCGATTATGCTTTGAATCTCGTTTTGTCCCTAGACTTGCAAGTTTCACTTGATGTTTCACTGATGTCCCTTAGTAATGAATTGATCAGTCCACTAGAATAACTTGTGTTCCTAAAGAGTTAGTAAATATGGTGCACGATACATGTTGCACACTGCACGATAGAACATTGTCCCGATTGTATGCTTAAATGTTTGAATATGCAAACTATTTTCAAAGCTATATTTTTGAAAGAAATAAACTGATTCTAACCATGTGCTGCATGAAATGAACCTAGATAAAAGTAGCAAGATCACTAGTAATGTAATATTTTGCCACGTGCTAACTTAGCGTTAGTTTTAAGGAGTGCTGCTTTTGTTTGTTGATTTTATACTCACCAGTACTTTCTCCAAAGTGCTGATCCACCAACAGTTTTCTTGTTCGCAGGTGCTAGACCATCCGAGGAAGCGATAGTCGTGCCTCATCCCCAGGATCAAAAAATCTGGAGTCGATGCCTTGAGCCGTATCGAGTTGTGCTTTGAGCTGCTTTTGTATAAAGAGATGTAATGTATGGAACGATATCATTGTATTCGAGAGAGTGTTTGAGCGATTTGCAACCTCGGCTTAGCGCCACTTGTAACACTTTTGAATATCAATAAAGATGTTTATTTTCTTATGCCATTGTGTTCTTTACTTTTCTGCAATATGTGTCGCTGCTTTCGTCTTGAATAGCTTACTTGTCCTTGTTTAAGCTTTGGCCTTGTGCAAGCGCAACTTAGGCTTGCACGACATCATGCCAGTGCGAGGACGGTCGGTCTAGCAAGGATCCAAGCGAGGACGAACGGTCCTGCGGAATTGGGACATGACAACCGCCACGTGGATGCCCTGTAAACCCCCTCGACCAAATTTAGGTCTACCTGGCTTAGATAGAGAGACTAGGGTTGGTTTGAAGCCAATTAGAATTAGAACACAGTGTTTTAGATTTATTGTACAATATTTGTATCACTTTGTGCACCTTATCGTTGCTTCGATATTTGGAGCGCTACACTAGCATTTGCTTCCAAACAAATTTTACACACTTTTCCTAGACGTGCCAGCCTTCCATTATGACCTTTGTGTAACTCATAAATACCTTCCCTTGTGCTTCATTTTAGTCGCACAATATTCGTTATAAAAGTCTATTCTTAAATTCAAATAAATCCAACTTTGCATCCTTGTCCGTTCCAATCGAAATTGGAGACACAACATCAAACCGTTTCGTGGAACCCAATTTTAACAATATTCTATTCTGAGTCTTCTACGTCCATGACACTTGTGTCCCACCCAATTTTAATCCTATATATTTTTAATTAATTAAAGAGCACTACTTATACTTATTTTAATTAAATTGGTGTAAGGACCCAACCTCACCCAAAACTAGACCCAACTCCAACCCAAACCCCCAATCACACCCTCAAGGTTCATACTAAACACCACACACCCTTCTAATCCACTATATCACACCAAACATGGTATTTTCCTCATTCAATCCCAAATTTCACCTTTTATGCAATTTTCTAATTGTTGGGGACTTTTTTGCAAAAGTGCATTGAGGTGTCCACTTTCCATTGGACCCAACATATGAAGAAATACCTCCCCTCTTCATTGACCGGTCACATACATTTTTTTCATATTTTTGGAGTGTGCAACACTCAAACCTCACCCCCTTAAGCCATCTCCACCCTCCATTCAACCCAACACCATCTCCACCCTTCAAATTCTTTCATGTAAAAACAAGCTAACCCCATCCCAAGGAATACATGGCCGACCCTAATCCCTAGGTTGTCATCACCCTCTTCTCCCTCATACAAAACTTTTTCTCCTCATTTTTATTTCTACATCATCACCACCATCCTTCCTCTACAAACCCAAACCCTAAACCTCCCTTCACCATCTTCCTCCGGACTCCATCCCGCGGCAACCCGACCATCTCCTCCTCCGTTATCTTCTCCGACCATAGCTCCACCCACGACTGCCTCACCCACAACATTCACCCCACCGACTTCCTCGACTCCCACGAGCAGCGTCGACCCCGCCTGAACCCCGATCACCTCCGTGAGCAACCACCGACTCCTCCTCACACCCGACCTCCCATCTCCGACAATCCCCACTGTCAGCCTCGTTACCACCGACTCCTCCCCGACCTGTTCACCATCTCCCCTGACTCCACCGCCGAGCAGCCGACTTCCCCACGTCGGACTACACCCCGCCAACACACAGCATCTCCTTCATCCCCGACTCCCCAGCCGGAGACCCCGACTTCAGCACCTTCCCACGACCTTTCCAGCGGACCACCACACCCCGGCCACTCACCACCACCACTCCGATCGATCTCATCCGCACGACCCCGACAGCACCGACCCACTTACTGCCGGGACACCGCCACCACCATCATCATCAACCTCCATCATCATCATCACCAACATCACCATCACCAACACCATCATCACCATCCCCGTCATCGCACCCCATCTCCACAGCCCGACCTTCACCGGAGCACCGCCCTCCCTCGCCGGAGGTAGGCTGCCGATGAGCTGCAGACATCGCCCCTCGGCCTCGATCACGACTAGGTATGCATATTTCCTTCTTTTCGTCATGTACGGTTGCGTCGATGTGTTGTTGTATGAACTGTGCAGTTGTGAACCCTGGTGTTTTGTGTATAAGTGTACATGTTTTAGAATAATATTAGAGTTAGTGTTTACCTCATAGAACTTGATTATTTAATGTGTCATACTTATGTTGATCTAAGGGTTTAGACAAACTGGCTTCTTGCACACTAACATGTTAGCTAGGACTCGTATTTTTGTATTATACGTTATTTAGTTTCGTAACGTATTTTGATAACTCGTCGTCTTGCTGTGCACGGAAATTGAGGATGTAACACTTGTACGTTTTAGCTGCGTACACACGCGACCCTGCTAGTTGACCGGTTGTGACCCCACCTGCGTCAGTTCCTAAATGCAGTGTAGTTATAATTCTCGTGCGTACTAGTGTAACGACTGATGCTATATTATATATTATAGAGTCGCTGGACCTTTCGGGCGAGACTTCGGGAGCATGATATTGGTACTCGCAGCTTGAGGACCCAGGCAAGTATATCTTGCCTTGTTGTACTGTTTAAATTTAGTTATTTTTAGTTGCACACTTTATTGTTTTAATATTATATAACTGTGCGCGTCCGAGAAAGACTCGGGTGCAGTCAACGAAGGCGTTGACGTTAGGACTTGTGTCTGACCTAGTGTCTAGTGGACGCACCTAAAGTTGTGGAGTTATCAATATGACTCTCCTGGCCTTGACACGTATCATTGCACGTTATAGAGTGAGATCATGTAGGGACGCGTGCTTCATACTTGACTGGCCATCGGTTTGAGCAGCACATGTGACGGTATTTAGCTTAGTTGTATACTTCTTTAGTGACTTGCATTTGTAGTACGAGATGTCCATGTCGTATTCGCGACATGTACATTGGCATTGGACGGGGAGGACAACTGGTAGGCGTATAGGATACACATATTGGAATCCATAGTATCCAGAGGAGCCATGGATCCAATGACTTCCTTTTATACAGATACCGCGTTCTTCAGAGCGATACAGATGTATATATTTACAGATACCTCGTTCTTCAGAATGATGGACATTACATGTACATATACCATGCTCTTCGGAGTGTGGACGTTATGCCTATACCTACCCATACGTACCAAGGTTGTCCTCACATTGCATTCACTTAGATGGTTAGCACACCCCATTTATTTATTCAGTATTTATATTATGGCATGTATTTTTGTATCTTGTTACGTCCTTCTGAGGACCTGGTTTCCTTTCAGGTTATTTGTGCAGTTTACATGATGCTTGATCTAGTGGAGTGTGGACATCGTTGCAGGTATCTTTACATTTTCAACTATTACAGTCATGTACTACTTTCTGTTTTGATTATGCTTTTATAGCCTAGTGTTTATAGGCCTATGTTGTTCTTGGGCCTATTCGAACGGATGTATTATTGGGCTGCAGACTGATGATGCGTATCGTTCTTTCTTGAGATTTATTTACCATGGATTGAGATTCAGTTTACTTGTTGCATGTTAGAATTAGATTATTAATTGGATCACTTGACCGTGGACAGCGTGAGTGCGCTTCGTCGGGTCCATTAAATTGGAAAGTCCTACGGAGTCGTACCAGCTGGACATTGCCACGTATCTGGTCCCATACATTTTGGGACTGGGGCGTGACACGCCCATTGGAGGAGGAGGGAGAGGTGAGACCCGGTGGCTGTCCTGGTGGCCGCCACGTGGCAGGAACGCCATGTGGCAGTCGTTCATTGAGGGGAGAGGCGGGGCCAGATCATAGCAGGGGAAAGAGAGGGTTGTAAGCATTTGGTAGTAAACTTGGCATTATCGTATTTTAAAATGTTTTGAATATAAGTGATTTATATTTTTATAATTTGTATATAAATCAATTTTTAATGTAACTATATCTATATAGGTTCACATCTTTCCATACGGATATCAGATCCTCGATTGACTTGCGTCATTGGATTTGTAGCTTCAAACTATCCATATATAAGAATATTTTCAGCGAATTATGCGACACTCTTCCAGAGCGTCCTCCATGGGGTCCGGAAGTGATGCTCCAAAAAAGAATCACATAACTCATCGAAAATATCCTCATATGATTAGTTCAACGCTGCGGATCTGACGACCTTGTCTCTTCACAATTTGATATTCGCACGAAGATATGTGAGCTTGTCTCGATACGACAAAATTAAGAATAGATTTATATTCAAATAATAAAATATAAAGCACTTATATGCAATTTTTTTTGATTAAAGTCGATCACCAAAGCCTATGGAGTTTTTCAAAAAGATATATAGACAAGTAAATCCCTTAAGAGTTCCAAAGTATTTTTCGCTCGAGTTTTCATGATTACATAATTATTAACGACTAATAATTATACATTTTCAACTACAATAAATGATATACTATTTTAAAATGGGTTATAGTATTTAAAAATAGATTTGACATTTAAAAGAAAAAAAAAACATAGAAAAAGAAACGTGCTAAAAATATTAAGAAGAATTAAGTGATAAATATGACCAAGAAATTAAATACATGGTAAAAAGAAATTGGCGAAATTACATGGAACGTAACAAATTTGAGATATTTGCAAAAAAACATATACAAATAGCCATAACATACGATAATATTAGTAATTTACACAAAATTCGTCATGGACTATTGCGATATTAAGTTAAACTCGCCATAAGCTATGTTGATATTGCTTCAAACTTGCCATAGGCTACGTGGGTTATGGCAAGTTTTGTATTTTTTGATCTTTTTGAAAATTTGCATATAAGTGATTTATATTTTCATAATTTCATATAAGTTTACTTGACAACATTGATACTAACTCGCATCTTTCTGTAAGGATCGCGACGAGACCTATGACGTTGGTTTCGCGGTGTCGAACTGCTCATGTAAGAGTATTTTCATCAAGTTTTACGACACTTTTTCTGAGTGTCATCCGTGGGATTCGTGTCGTTATGGAGAGTGTCAAATAACTCGCTAAAAATATCCTCACATGGGTAGTTCACATTGAAACATGAAAGTTTCACATTGAAGCCTAGAAGTTTTTATATTATATTTAAGATTATATGTATTATAATTTTTATTTGTTTATATCGTCGTGTATTTGCATGTTGGTACCAGTAAAATCATTTTAGTAGCAAAATTGTCCATTTAACTTTTTATTATCTATACTAATATATTACCCAAATACTAGGTGTATCACTATTTTTTTGGTGTAATATTTAATTGCCTGAAAATGTTATTATTTATGGATAAAAATGTTATTTAGTCACTCACTAACTCAAACTTTTCTCAAACATTTTTCTTTACTTATTTCTTCTTCAAAACCTTCTCGTCCTCCTCCACGCTCTCTCTCTCTCTCTCTCTCTCTCTCTCTTCCTTACAACACAACAACATGTTCTGACTTGAGATTTATTGGACTGCAGACTGATGATGCGTATCGTTCTTTCTTGAGATTTATTTACCATGGATTGAGATTCAGTTTACTTGTTGCATGTTAGAATTAGATTATTAATTGGATCACTTGACCGTGGACAGCGTGAGTGCGCTTCGTCGGGTCCATTAAATTGGAAAGTCCTACGGAGTCGTACCAGCTGGACATTGCCACGTATCTGGTCCCATACATTTTGGGACTGGGGCGTGACACGCCCATTGGAGGAGGAGGGAGAGGTGAGACCCGGTGGCTGTCCTGGTGGCCGCCACGTGGCAGGAACGCCATGTGGCAGTCGTTCATTGAGGGGAGAGGCGGGGCCAGATGTGGCCCACATAGCAGGGGGAAGAGAGGGTTGTAAGCATTTGGTAGTAAACTTAGCATTATCGTATTTTAAAATGTTTTGAATATAAGTGATTTATATTTTTATAATTTGTATATAAATCAATTTTTAATGTAACTATATCTATATAGGTTCACATCTTTCCATACGGATATCAGATCCTCGATTGACTTGCGTCATTGGATTTGTAGCTTCAAACTATCCATATATAAGAATATTTTCAGCGAATTATGCGACACTCTTCCAGAGCGTCCTCCATGGGGTCCGGAAGTGATGCTCCAAAAAAGAATCACATAACACATCGAAACCATCCATCTCTCTCTCTCTCTCTCTCTCTTCCTTACAACACAAGGACATGTTCTGACTTGTCTTCAAAAGAGCAGCAGCCTTAACGACAATCTTTTTCGTTCATTCCTCCTGGCCCTACTCAACCAATGGCCGAGAGACGTCCGTTGTCATACGATTCGCTACGCCCTCAACCACACAAGATCCCATAAGTCGGGTCTAACAAATCAATCCTTCAAAAAAAAAAAAATTATTATTTTTTGCAGCGGAGTCCTACTCGCAAGCCGTTATAATTCTCGAGCAGGATTTGACCAATGCTCGAGATCGAGACCCGGGCGGAGACGAAGAGGCTATTCCTGCTTGTAATGTCAACTCTGTTCTTGTTGTCATTTATTGAAATATTTACTACATTTCTTTCTACTTATTTGGAATGCAGTAACTAAGATTGTACTTAAGTGTGAATACATGTTTTTTTAAGAGGGGAGTTGCAATATGGGGTTAATATGAGGTAACTGACTTATTTATATATATTAACTTAAGAAATTAGATATTTTCTAAATTATTGTCACCACATTTTGATAGATCGGAGCCTTTTTTTTCTTTTATATAAATCACTTAAATTTACCCTAAAGTTTCAAAATCAATATTCAAAAGTCTGCCAAATAATCAACCATTCTCGTCTCTGCCAATTAGATCGCCATATCCATTTTCATCTATGTAGGATAATTTGTGTTAACTATCCCCATGTTTTATGTTTATTATACGAGATACCTCTACTTTGAAGCTAACTATACGGGATAACTCTCTCCTTTAGATTTTTTTTTTTAAATATATGGATAACTACTGTTATACCTTTCTATATAAAATATAAAATATAGGGATACTCCGTGTAATTAGTTTCAAAGTAGAATATTCCGTGTAATAAACATAAAACATGAAAGTAGTTAACTTAAATAAACCATTTTTTTCTCATTCCAATCTGTTGGTGTAAATTTTGACAATTGTTAGTGGAAGAATTGTGAAAGATGGGAGAAGGAGAGGGAGTCAATAATCAATGTTGATGAGTTCAGATAAGAGGGTATAAGACGAAATAAGAGTTCAAGACAGCTGCAGCAGTAGTAGTGATGTGATAAAGGTTGGAAAAAAAAGGTCAAAGAGGGGAGAGAAGATCGGAGAGGGAAAACCAACCAAAAAATTTATCACCTTTAATCTAATAGAATATTTTTAGTTTAAAAGTAAGTGGAAAGGCTCATAATTCTAATTGTTGGAGATTTCATGTAGGAGACATATCTCGAAACAAGATAGATTTAAAGCCTTAAAAAAAAAAAAAAAAAAACCAAGTAAATATCAATCTCACTTTTTTTTTCTTATCACTCATTTGTCACATATTTTACATTAATGCATTATTCTAGATCTCTAAGTCCCATATCATTTACTAGCAAATATATATTATATTTACAATAACAGCTACGACAATAAAGATATTGTACGGTATTTCTGAACAATCAAACTTGTCTTTGTACACATTACCAAAATCTTATGTTGGGGCGGTATACACTCCATCACATCTACTATTATTTTGTTAAGACAATAGTCTTAAACAAATTATAATATATACATTTTTTTTCGAAGAAAGTAAATATTATTTTGGTTCGAAATCTTACATCTTAGTCTGAAGGCCTACAATCAATTTCAGTCCGAAGATCTATATGCAATTTCAGTCCGAAGGCTACATCTCCGTCTGAAAACTACATCCAAGTTCGAAGGCATGATACTTCCGCATCGCATTGCACCACACCATAACCGCATCACACCGTACCGCAACCGTATACGGGCCACACGTGCACCGTCTCCACCAACACCACCGTACTTAATTTCCAACAAAAAAAATTAAAGAGAACCCGTTGCTCGAAGTAAAAATCTCCTGATGAGATATATATAATATTAAAGGAGGGTGTCAAGCAAAGAAAAAGGGCATACAGGTGACTTGTCTATAAGGGTCAAAGTATGGGGAATGGAGTAACCATCCAAGCAATTTTGATCAATGACAAAAGCTATATTGACCCTATCAAACAAAACAAAATCAAACCTCGCCTACTGGCTATTGTCCATTCGTGCCAACAAATGTAGCAGGTTTCTTTTTCGGTACTTGCCACAGTTTGATGTTGTTGTTACTATCAAGCAACAGAGTTTTCCTACATTGTACATCAGTTGGAAGCTGGTATCATAGGGCATTTATATATACCGTATTATTCTTACTTCATGTTACATAATTTAGAAAGTTGGATTTGCAAAAGTTCTGAAGAAAGAATTGGAAACCATCCCCATAGCCAAAGAGCTGGGAACAACCAAATTTAAGGAAAAACCAGTCAACCATTCCAGACTTGGAGGATCCAAATCCACTGATTATTTACTGGACTTCTCAAAAAATTAAGAAGGAAAAAAAAAACAAGTTCCAATTCATGAGTCTCTCATCCAAAGTTAATTTCATATGGTTTCTAGTTTGGGAAACTTTGAACTGTGACAATTAATTGCTAGAAACTTTTTTTTGCTCATACATGCTGTCAAGGCCGGCCCGGGGGTTGGATTGTTCTAATCAGAGCTGATTTTATTTGCCCCTTGATCCGATCTCTTGTGAGAAGGCATTTTTTTTTATGTCCGGAGGGTCAGCCACAACCACGATCTCTTGCAGATCACGCTGAGTATGAGAGATTACGTCTAAGCAGAGGTGGTAGTCCAAGTCCGAAGACTTATATGGCTTACTCCAGCCAGCCTCTGCATGATTTTATATCTAATGCTAAAGTTGCGAGTTAAATGGGTTGCTACAGCTAATTACACAACGTTTTCTAAAATGATGATGATATATAGCTCAGCAGTCCAACCAAAAAAGAAAAGGAAAGAGAGAAGATCAAAAAGTAAAGTTCTTCCCTTTCGTTGCACAAGTGCAAACTTTTGTGCTATTGGGTTGGGTTGGGTTGGTCATAAGAATTGAAAGCAAAAAAAAAGGTTGGTCTAAGTTAGCTTTGTTGGCGTGTTTAATTAACCATTGACACTGATGACGAAAATATATATATATATATATATATATATATATATATATATATATATATTCGTTGTTCAATAGTGGGTAAATTTACCTTTCTCAAGATTATGCAGATCTAATAGATGACGAATTAAATAATACATGGTTGGGGGTATGAAAAGCGTGAGAAACAGTCGTCAATTAAATTAAATACTACTGTAGAACTGGAGAATTAGTTTAAAGTTAAGTAGCTGGCCTCCTGCTTCCATTAATTAGGGTTTGCATGATTGAAATCAAGAGTTAAACAAATTTAACAAAACAAACACATATATATATATATATATATATATATATATATAGAGAGAGAGAGAGAGAGAGAGAGAGAGGATTTCTCGCACTTGAGCATTCCTATGTTCTCCAGAATAACGATCATTAGATTATTTTTTTTGACGGTTCAAATTAGATCGGCTTCCAGGATTCAGCAAGTTCAGAAATAAACTTCTGGAACGCTCTAGGTCACCTTCAGAATCACTCGAAAAATTAATATGTGGAAAAGGTATTTTCTGGGTCGCATACGTTTTGGTGCTCTCGTATCGCATATGCGCCATCCAACCAGACACCAAACCGCATGCGTAGTCGGAACCGCATGAGTCGCCTACACAGAACAACAGCGCTAAGCGCCGAAAGCAGCAGTCATTGTGCACAGACACCCCCGCACCGCATGTTCCGGAAGGCACAAATAACCATACGCCGCCAACAACAGACCATGTCCCCTCCACATGCGACTCGCCCATACAAACTCGCTGGCCGCATGTGTCTCGCCTCATAATGCCTTGTCGCATGCGTCCGAACTAGCAGCCGTGCATGAGCGCCATGCGACGATGCCAAGTGCGTCAACAAAACGTCACTTTGCGCCCTTGAGCTCGAATCCGAGTCTGAGTCGTTAAGCTCCTTTGTGATTTACCTCGTAAGAAAAACTTCCCCAAAATGATGACAAAATAAAGATTGTCATAAAGTGGTTCACATTTAATCCCTTTAGAAAAGTTAACCCACATGGACGACCACCCCATGTGTATATACCAATACTAACCATAGCTATATATTGAGATATACATATTGGTGATTTTCTAATGTGGGACTAAAACTTCCAAAGCTAACTGGAAAAAAAAACACACACACACACCAATATATATATATATATATATATATATATATATATATATATATATATATATATATATATATATATATATATATATATATCAAAAATGGTTATGCAGATGTGGTACTTATCTTAATCTTCAAGTGGGATATAAATATTTATTCCATCTTTGATGGTTCTGGGACAGCTTCAAGTAGTGGGCACATTTCTAATTGCTTAGGTATATTTGTATGTTGTGCTATATGGAAGAGAGAATAATTTGGCCAAGGCCTCCAGCTAGCTAGCCTTCACTGAATGAAACTTGTACCTGCAATATATTATTATGTATATAAAGTATAAACAAAGACTAAAACGTGGTCCTTGTTTCATTCTAAGTACTGCTTTCTACTAAATCTGTGGATTATTAGGGCAAACATTTCAAGTCCGACTTACAATAAGAATCAAAAATAATTAAAATTAGTTTCGAATAGGACAATCTAACTCTCGTAAGACCTATTAGTGCCCAAAATGTGAAGGGCCGCCAAACTACAAACTTGATCTTGAGGTTACGGTCGACTAGAAGATGGGTTAACAGTCGATGCAATTGATTCATAATGCCGAGATTGATAGATTATGAGAACAAGTAAATCAATATTCTTATAAGTGACCAATATGAGAAAAAGAAAAAAAAAAGTAAAGTACAAATACACTAATCTGAGGGCCCCCCACACTCATCCACTTGATATCAGGCACAGGATTCATTCCATTGGATCAAAGACCCACTAAACACATCATAACCTCGTACTAGGAAACATCCCCAATCTCTATTCTCTATTGCTTTCTCGATGTTGAAAAGTTGGGAGAGACAAAGACTGGCGAGAACGGTGGAGATGAGCCTTGACGCTCAATCGAGACTTTTGGGTCTCATGATCATTTATTTCATTGGATAACATAAAACAACTTCTTAGAGGTGGTATAAGTAAGTATTTTATTTTATTTTATTTTATTTTATATATTTTTTTTGGATTCATAATATGTCAGTTATTACGTTTTTTCAGACATTCGTGTGAATCCTCGTTCGCACAGACAGTTTCACCATCGTCACAGGCGTCCTCAAGCAACTTTTTTCGCCCACAAGAGGGTCTTATTTGACATCAGTACCCATCATCCGCTTGCACGTGGCAAGGACTTTCTACTGGACCGGTCGTCTCGGCCGCTCGTGCTTACTGCTTCCGCAAGAGGCGAGCGGTGTCCTCGGATTCGTCACTTATTCGTCCATTGAGTTCAGAATGTACCAGTCATCAGTCCTCAGACATTTGTGGGTATCTCGCTCACTCGATCGAGTCGAGGACTTCGGCTCAGCTGATTGCACAGGCATCTGCATCATCGTCCTGGTGTTGATATAAGTAAGTAACTAACAAGAAAAACCAAAGAAATCAAGTGTACGTCACACTATTATCACAAGAGAATATTGCTTATGGAGGAATATTGCTCATGGAAATAACGAATTTGTTGTTCCACGTTTTACTTCTATGTACAGAAAAACAAATAATCATCTAACAATGTGATACTTCAAAACTAAAGTCCAATAAGCACTTATAATTAAAATCGTATACCAATGAGCTTGAAAACAACATCTTATGATCATATATATAGGTCGGGTATGAGAGAGAGAGAGAGAGAATGAGTTGTGATGGAGTACTCCCTTTGTAGCCCCCGGATCGTATCGCACTGCACATTGCACATGCACTGCATCCACCACCAACCCGTCTCTTAATTCCTCTAATAACGTCCAGGAGACTCGAATCCGTAACCTTCTGGATAGTATACATCGGTCTTAATTGCTAGACTGTGTGTGTGAGTGTGTGTGTTGGGGTGGGAGAGGGAGGGATGTAGATGGGATTGAGGGACCATGTATGAAATCCACCACATTTAGGAAAAAAAATATACATGAAAATAGACGTATAGAAGGTCCAGATATGGCACCTACTTATAAGGCGAAGAACGCACTATCATCAGTTTTGGACTCTTGCCACATGCGACTTTCTTCTAACTTCGTACTCCCAGTTTCATATATGCGAATTAGCGGACAACATAATTGAATCATTAGAAAATGTAGTGTTAGAAACATTTAATATAATGCAGCAAAACATGACACAAATAAAGTTAAAGAAGCAATGAGGGTGATTGATGATACATCCTACTTAGTTCAGTAAACATAATTAGGCCATGAATAGAAACATTAAATTGGCCAAGGCGTAGAATAACAGTTATTGCAGTGACCATGAATAGAAAGCATAAATATCAGATTTGCTTACATAAAGCATCACGGCATTGACAACAGGTATACTAATATACAGAAATAAGAAGAAAAAATAAAACACAATTCCAGTCTTAAATTGATTTTAGGAGGTACTACCTCCATTCTAGAACACCATTCAGTTCAAAATTATAGTATTACAAATATAAATCTCCTCTGGAATGCTTTTAACATATTCATATAAGATCAAACATGCTCTTTAATCCTTCAGATTATAGCCCAAAACCAATACAAAGCTGGTAATTTGCATTTTTTATTTCTTCCAATCATTTTCTTTATTTTTTTCAGATTATGTAGAATGTCAAGTTCTATTATAAGTGATGAAAAATACAATGGAAAACACAGGAAAGCTGTAAAACAAGCAATGGTGGGCAAGTACCCCGGTTAAAATGGATAATTGGAATACTAGTACGGATTTTTTTCATATAAAGGGACAAAATTTGAGGTATTTGCGGCAAAGGGGAGATGTTTTGATATTTTGTAAAACACGAGATGACTCGCCAACTCTGTTGGCGGGAATAGAAAAAAATGGGAGCCCGCCAACTGAGTTGGTGAGCGCTAGCATCAAATGGGGAGAGGCCGCCAACTGAGTTGGCGGTGGAGTGGGGCCCGCCAACCGAGTTGGCGTGGGGGTGAGAGAATTATAACCGTTGGCTTCTCCGGATGGGTGACGGAGGAAAATTATAGCCGTTAACTTTTGTGGGGTAGTGAGGGGAGAAATTATAGCCGTTGCACAACGGGTAATGCAAGCTTCTATATATACCATCCACAGCTAAATGAATCTTCATCACACTCTCTTCCTGCCTCAACCAAATCCTCCAGCACTCTCTCGCTCTCTCCTCAGGCAAAGCCTCCAACACTCTCTCTGTCTCTCTTGCTCTAGCAAAGCCTCCAGCAATCAAAAAAAATTCTGCCTGTAGCCAAAGTTCATCTCAGCTTCTTCTAGCAAAAGTTCTCAACCGTCATGAATCATAGCGTAAGAATTGTATGCTAGCACGGCGGTAAAGTAAATGGGTTAAATTACGAAGGAGGAGAAACCAATTTTTTTTTAACTTATTCGAATATTAGTTTTGAAAATATACTTAATCATATTATTGAACGTTGTTCTATTCATCACGATTTTATTCTGAAGTCTATTTTTAGTTCTAATATTTTTTTGATAGATAGTGAATATGCATGAGATTAGTATTCTTGAGATTAATTCACAATCACGGTATATAAAAATATATGTTATTAAAGTAGCAACAACATTAGATAATAGAAATAGTGAATATTTTTCTGAATACCAGCATGTTAATTCGGGTGCTAGTCCTTCTCAAAAAATTGTTTCATTTCTCCGAGAAGGTCATTCATCAGATGAATCTAACCATGATGATGATAATGACAACGACGATGGAAATAGTGATGATTTAGTTGAAAATTTAGATTATACGGTAGATGATGATGTTGTAAAAGCTATCACTGATGAAGTATTTAAAGGACAATCATTTCCTAGCCGTTCTCATTTTAGAAGCTTTATAAGTAATTTAGCAATTAAATATAATTTTAGTTGTTCAGCTGGTGTTATGAATAATGCTCGTTGAATTATGTATAGTTGTGATCAACCGAATTGTAATTGGAGAGTATATGTCAAATCCATTGGAAATGGCGATATAGTTAAAGTTAGTACATTAGAAAATCGTCATTCTTGTTTAGGGAGACTTAGTACAGGACGTCATCGACTAGCTACCGCTGCATGGATTAAGACCATGATAAATGACATTATTAGAGATAACCAGTCATATAGTCCATCACAAATTGTTAAAGATATATATATGGAGCACCGTATACAAGTTAGTTATTCCAAAGTTTGGAGAGCCCGAGAGACGACATTAGCTGAAATTAATGGTAGTTATGATGAGGCATATGCTAGTCTTGAAGAGTATTGTTATAGAATTATGGAGACGAATCCAGGTAGTACATATTTTATTAAAACTGCTAAAATAATAGCTTTCAACGAATTTTTATTTGTTTTAAGTCATGTATTGACGGGTTTTTAAGGGGCTGTTTACCGGCTATTAGTACTGATACTACATTTCTTTCGTCTAAATATTAAGGTATCTTATTTATTGCTTATGCTCACGATCCTAACTATCAATTATATCCTATTGCTTATGCTGTTGCTGAAGGTGGGTGAGAATAGTGATTCTTGGTCTTGGTTTTTAAACTCTCTTAAAATATCTTTTGAAAGTTTTTTTTAATGATTGGAGTACAATTTCATTTATACCTGATAAGCAAAAAGGATTAATAAATGCTATTCGTGCTATTTTTCCTGCATCTCCTCATTTTTTTTGTATTCAACATTTTAAACAAAACATGAAAAAAGTTACGAAAGAACCAGCATTTCAACACTTGTTAGACTCGCTTGCTAGATCATATATAATAAAACCGATGCAGAGAGCGTGTTTGATATAATTAAAGCCGAGAACATAATGTTGTACGATTAGCTTATTGGTGTAAACGATGAAAGTCGTCGATTTGAACATTGGATAACAACGTATGCTCCTTGGCCTAGATTAGAAATTAACACTTAGAATCTTTTTGGGAAATATCTCCAGCATATTGGTGAATAGGGCTCCCTCCAGCATAATATTGGGGAATGTCTCCAGCATACTGGTGAATAGGTCTCTCTGCACCATCCCACCTACGACGACGAGAGTGTCTCTGTCGTACAAAGCTGGTCCGATAGTCTGGTGGAAGACGTGATTGTACTGGAGGCATTTCAGGTTTTCGCCCAATACCGAGATGATCAACACGAGTCACAAGTTCCTCCATAAAAAATCGACTTTGTGGGAGAAGATTTATCTCAGGTTGTTGCAAATATTGTTGGTATACACCACTCTGAAATATGAAATATGTAAATTAATTTTTTTTATCATATCTATGTATATGTAATTTTGAAAGTGTAATGAAGTCATACCAAATTATGCATGACATCGACAAAAGAACGCAAAGTAGAATCATCTACGGATCTACTCTTGAACCTTTGCTCCTCATATTTGTATACTCGGTTGCTCATAAGAGGGCATCCCCACCATTGCCTATAATCCAAGTTACCAATGTATGCATAATATAAATAAAATTTGAGCAAACTATTTACACTAAATCAATACGAATAATGAGTAACTTATAACTTACATTCCTCAACACATCTTAGTCCGGGAGACATGTCCCTCACACTATAATTCTTGAACCAATTATTCCAATCAGCAACGAGACTAAGGATTCGTTGTATTGCATTTGCTGGCTCAAAACCGACAGTCGGTGGATCATCGAGAATTATTTGACTCATCCCAAATTGTCGAAGAACACGGTCTACGGGATGGTACATGGTGAACCGATCATATATAATATAAGATCTGTGTAAACTAAACGAATATGATGTCCTCTTAATTTTTGGAGCATCATCTTCACATGTGTAAGGTAACCATGTAACCTATTTAATGACATTGTATCAAATAGATATGATGTTTCTCTACGATCATAACTGTAATAATTTAAAGATATTTATCAGATATTTAAATAATTACCTCATGATACTGCAGTGTATCAAATTGGCTATAAAATAATACACTCATTTATTATTAGTGTTGATAATCCACTACATCCGTGGGCCATCGCATAGCACCGGAAATACTCCAACATCACTAAGATTAATGCTAGTAACAGGCCTACCAATATAGAAGTGCTCGTAGGACCAGAACTATAAAACAAAAATATGACATTAGTACAAACAAACTTTGTATTCTAATCTAACTATTTTAGGTCTTTCATTCATACTCGAATCAGTGAAATACATCCACAAATACTCTCGCGACTGGATCTCACAAATTCTGTCAAATTTGCGTATAAAAATGCTAGAGTAACAACTTTCCATGCATGCTGAGTATGTTTTGTCAAATCATCCAAGAATGGTAGAAGTTGCACATTTACCATATTTTTCGATACGTCGGAAAATAGAATTGTACCACATAAACAGAGTAAATACGCTCTAGTGCAACGAATGACCTAAAAATATTAAGTGTTATATAAACACTAAATTAAGTCATAAATAAATCTTACTAATTAAAATACATACCCGCATTTCATCTACATCAATCACCCCGTTAATAGTGTGATGTAGGTCCATGAAGTTGCCACGAAGCCATGAAAACTTCACAAAATGGCCATTTTTTATACCAGATGGAGTGGTAACACCGAGATACCTCATGATCAGATCATATCCCTTTAAGTGCGGATCAAAATATATAGCGTCACCTTTAATAGGTAATTCTAGTATATTTGTCACATCAAATAGGGTGATCGTCATCTCACCTTTAATAGATACCTCATGATTTTTCAGGATTTTTAAAATGGATTTTTAACAATTTTCTGTAATTTTCTGGAATTTTTCTCTAATTAAACCAAGGTATTTTAAATTTAAATTTAAATGATTTTTAAATGATATTAATTAATATTAAAATATTATGAAAATAATATTTTCTGGTGTAAAATAAAAAACTAGACATAGGGTAATTTTTCGAGAATTTATTGGACCCCGAAAACATTTTTAAAGCCCTAAAAACTATTGTATAATTAAACCTAATTAAACCTGACAGAACCCGGTTCACTTGAACCAAACCAAACCAAACCAAACCACTGAACCGAACCAACCCAGCCTTAACGGGTCAGGTCGGATCCTAATCGAACCCGACCCGCTTAGACCCGACCCACCTAAAGCCCTAACCCCCAAATCCCTTCTCCTTCCCCGACCCCTCTCCTTCCGGCGACGGTTCCCGCCTCCGTGGCCGCCGGCGATGTTGTCCCTCCCTCTCCCGCCAACGCCAGCCGCCTTCCCTTCCTCTTCCGCAAACCATCGGCCATCCACCTCCTTTCCCCCTCTATATAACCCCCTCCGGCCCGAGTCTTCCCTTCCCTTCCCCTCTCCTCGCCGTCCTTCTCCGTCCACAGCCGACCACCGCAGCATCCGAGCGCCACCCTCTTCGACGACCAGAACACCCGAGCAGCCCCGACCTCTCCCCGATCTCCTCCCCCGACCAGAACACCCCAGCAGCCCTAGGCCCAGCCGCCCGACTTCGATAGCAGCCGAGCCCTAGCCCCAAGCCGCTGCCCCGCCTCTGCCGGCCGTCTGAGCCGCTACCGTCGCCGCCTGACCTCGCCGCTGCTGCCCCGAGCCCGGCGAGTCTCTGGACGCAGAACCCGGACACATCCAGGACACAGAAACTGTGTCGAATCGACACACGGACACGCGCAACCCTGTTTCACGAAGCCCTGTTCAGGTAACCCGTTCTCTCTCCTCGCTGCCCCATTTTCTGTTCCGTCAGTTGTGACGCGTAGGCTGCATGACCCGCTCGATGCCCGTGCATCCCGCTCGGTGCATCGCGTCCTGTGGCGATCGCGAATCGCGATCCAAAAACAGGAAAACCAACGCCCTATTTCACCCCGGAACTGAGTACGTCCCGCCAAACGGGACGACTTGATCGCGTGCGATCTTTATCAAAACGTGCGCGCCGTTGATACGGACATGCGAGATTTCGCAGAAGTTGATTTGGATGTGCGTGCACACCGGAATCAACGCGTATCCGCCGACAACGTTCCGTATCCGCCTGTTCTGAATCTCGCTGTAACTTATTGTACACACATCGGATCGAAACGAAAATTGCGCCATCGGACTCGTAGCAATACGCTGGTCCTGTGACCCAAGTTTGATTCGATTCTGAGAACGTTGACAAAATCGCGTATCGTGGGCCCCACGGCTCCACTTGACAGGCGATTTTATGATCGGCTAATCGGAATCCAATTCTGGAAGTTCTGTTGGGTTCGTATCATCGTTCCTGACTTGTTGACACTAAGTTGGACGAATTTGGAGACCTTTGTCCCTGATACGTTTTTCGGTGCAAAGCGGTCCACATGTGGACCCGCCTTGACCTGAAAATGTCATTTTTGCCCCTGTGTTCAAATTGGACTCAAGGACAGGCGTTTCTAGCTATTTGATATTTTCTGGATCTGATGATGATGTCTATTTCAGCAACCGGAGAACTGCCTGCAAATCCCGCTGCTGCCAGAGCTACAATTGGAGCCGGAATCCCAGACAAGTGTACCTTGCCAAATCCTGCAGTATTGCTACTTATTTACTTGACTTATTTATACATTGATGTACATGCTTAACCTAGGGCCGTGTGACTTTCTTAGCATCCGATTAATAGTCGGGTGCCAACACCGTACGCGGAGTTGTGCAACGTCACATAGAGATGGATATCGTGACATTTACATTCTCGTACTTGCCATATCAAGTACATTATACCCAGGACACCTGACACGAATCATGAGACAAAATCTTTCTAAAATATTCAAGGTGATTCTGTGTAGGATACAAGTTTATGACATATACATCTTTACATGCTTAGATTTTATCCTGACTTGTTGCATTAGTTTTGATCTTGCGTAACATGTACATCGTGAACTGTGACGTGAGATTACATTGGGTAGGGAGAGTATTACCATATCAAAGGCTGATTATAATATAAATATTGTCATCTGGAGGTGTCTTAGTCTCTGATACAGAGCTTTGGCGCAAGTTCTGGCCCTTCGAGAAAATACTGCTATGGGTTTCTCCGACACTGATCCTATAGTAGTCTTAGCCCGAGTATGACTAAAACTCTCACTTGCATATCACTTAGCTGGTTTATTTATTTACCCTATTGTTTTATTTATTGCTGCACTGCATTATTTTAGCTTGAGTTATCTTGTACCTTGCTATGTCCCCTGAGGACCTGGATCTGGATTATGTCCCCAGGATTAGCAGAGGATATCTATCCTGAGGTGTACGGAACATGAGCACTTCTCGGAGCAATACCAGAACCTGAGGACGAGGTGATCGCTGAGGATTTTTCCTGAACATTTGCTTCTCTATGCTCAGTTTTTAATGGCAAATAAACTCTTTTATTCTTGTTTAAATGAACAATTGTAACAGACTTAATATCGGGTTGTTCTCCGATTTTATTTACTTGTGACTGGATGATGTTTATTTTCTTTTGTTGATATTGTTATATTTATTCTGTGGATGAGATTAGTAAACCCTGATCGTTGTAATACAGCTTAAGTATGCCCGATGGATCCATTAAATTGGGTTTGTCCATCGGTGTGTGCTGCTGGCCATTGCCACGTGTTCAGTTCCTCGATATTTTGGGACTGGGGCATGACATGGTTTTTGTGGTGGCCCATGCAGGTCAACGACTAAATTGTTCAGTTTTAACTTAGGGACTGAGCAAGCCTGCAATAAGAATAGGATAAGTTTTAGGATCTCATCCACTTGCTAGAATCGTTCTTGATATCTATATCGGATTCAAATTAAAATTTTGACTTGCATCTTGCCTTGATTCCTGTGCGCCTCTTATAGTTTATTTTGATGCAGAGCAATGGATCCGAGAACCGGCGACGAAAATCCTTTAGGTACACCGCACGATGCTGTGGTCACCTATGATGAAGGAGTAACACCAGAGAATAGAGGATAATCTTCTCAAAGCGATCAAGCAGCCCAGCAAAATTCAAGGTTCCGGCGTGATGACATCCCACCTCCGCCGCAGTTCGTTCCACCAATGCCTGTATTCCCACAAGGGCAGCCTATTGACGGGCAACAGATATTCCAAATGATCTACGCAATGATGCAAGCCCAGCAACAAGTCCAACACGAGGCTCAGCGTCGCGAGGCTGATTACTTGAGGAATAACATAGTAACTTCACTGGAGCAGGCCAACCTACCAGCTCGACGGCAACCGACTGGCTCTATCACCAATTTTCGCCAACTGAAGCCCCGTACCTTCTCAGGTAAGGAGGAGCCCACAGAAGTTCATGAATGGCTCACCAACATTCGGCATCAATTAGAAGCAGCTGAGCTTCCACGGGAACGTTGGATGACTGCCGTCAGAATGCAATTGACGGACAATGCTCATCACTGGTGGCTATCTGAGGAGACACGGCTCGGACCAGACCGAGTCACTTGAGAAGAGTTTTCCAGACTCTTTCAGGAGATGTACATTCCGGCTATCGCTATATCAGAACTTCGGGACAAGTTCAATCGCCTCACTCAGGATACTATGACGGTGGAAGAGTACAACGCTGAGTTCATTCGTCTAAGTCGCTTCGCCCCTACTTTGATCCCGACAGAAGAAGAGAAGGCCGAGAAGTTCTTCGACGGACTAAACTTCGAGCTACAGAAACTAATTGGATCTGTTGCACCTACTTCATACTCGGACGTCCTTGCTGCAGTCCGACGCATGGAGCGCGTCACCAGGAGAGAGACCCGTCTGAAGCGGCCTTCCACATCAGCAACAGCCAGAGCACCACAAGAAGAAGCTGCAAAGAGACCTCACCTACACCAACAGCAGAAAGCATCTACACCACAAGTAATAGTCCTTTCTACTTGTCACTACTGTGGCAAAGCAGGCCATCTCGCCAAGGAATGCCGACGCAGATTAGGATTGTGTTTAGCATGCGGATCCCGTCAGCATTCGGTAAGGGATTGCCCTGAACGTGGAGAAGGAGCACCAAGGGCAAACCAATAAGCTCTACCAGCACCAGGAGGACATCAACCAAGGCCACCCTTGGCACCTCGAGCAGCACCCTTCCAGCAAGCCCAGCAACAGCAGAGGGCACCACCTCAAGGACGCGGACCAAGGTTTCGTGATGACTTTGGAAGACGCTCAGACTCTTGGAGTAGCTAATGCGCGTAAGTTTTATAGTTATCTGTTTCTAGATTTGCTTTAGTTCGTGTCCGTTGGTTCGTGACCTTAGACTTGACCTGATAGTTTTAAACTTGCTAATAATTGATAACCTAGTGATAATCTAATATGTTTTATAAGTAATAACCTAGTTTTCTAAAACTGTAGTCTTCTAGATTTCCTTCATCCGGGAAATCATATAACTTTTAATGCTTAGGGAAATAATTTTCCCTATGTGTTATTCTTACACCCTCAACCTTGATTCTTCTTGACCGTAATGTGCTTCGAATAACGTTTTGTAGCCGTGTCATCTCTGTTGACCGGTTATTCTTTGATTGCGAGGACGCAATCCTCTTAAGGAGGGGTAGATTGTAAACCCCCTGATTTTTCAGGATTTTTTAAATAGATTTTTAACAATTTTCTGTAATTTTCTGGAATTTTTCTCTAACTAAAACCAAGATATTTTGAATTTAAATGATTTTTAAATGATATTAATTAATATTAAAATATTATAAAAATAATATTTTCTGGTGTAAAATGAAAAACTAGACATAGGATAATTTTCCGAAAATTTATTGGACCCCGGAAAAATTTTAAAGCCCTAAAAACTATTGTATAATTAAACCTAATTAAACCTGACAGAACCCGGTTCACTTGAACCGAACCAACCCAGCCTTAACGGGTCGGGTCGGATCCTAATCGAACCCGACCCGCTTAGACCCGACCCGCCTAAAGCCCTAACCCCCAAATCCCTTCTCCTTCCCCGACCCCTCTCCTTCCGGCGACGGTTCCCGCCTCCGTGGCCGCCGGCGACGTTGTCCCTTCCTCTCCCGCCAACGCCAGCCGCCTTCCCTTCCTCTTCCGCAAACCGCCGGCCGTCCACCTCCTTTCCCCCTCTATATAACCCCCTCCGGCCCGAGTCTTCCCTTCCCCTCTCCTCGCCGTCCTTCTCCGTCCACAGCCGACCACCGTAGCACCCGAGCGCCACCCTCTTTGACGACCAGAACACCCGAGCAGCCCCGACCTCTCCCCGATCTCCTCCCCCGAGCAGAACACCCCAGCAGCCTTAGGCCCAGCCGCCCGACTCTGACCCCGACTTCGACAGCAGCCGAGCCCTAGCCCCAAGTCGCTGCCCCGCCTCTGCCGGCCGTCTGAGCTGCCACCGTCGCCGCCTGACCTCGCCGCTGCCGCCCCGAGCCCGGCGAGTCTCTGGACGCAGAACCCGGACATATCCAGGACACAAAAACTGTGTCGAATCGACACACGGACACGCGCAACCCTGTTTCACAAAGCCCTGTTCAGGTAACCCGTTCTCTCTCCTCGCTGTCCCATTTTCTGTTCCGTCAGTTGTGACGGGTAGGCCGCGTGACCCCCTCGATGCCCGTGCAACCCGCCCGGTGCATCGCGTCCTGTGGCGATCGTGAACCGCGATCCAAAAACAGGAAAATCAACGCCTTGTTTCACCCCGGAACTGAGTACGCCTCGCCAAACGGGACGACTTGGTCGCGTGCGGTCTTCACCGAAACTTGCGCGCCATTGATACGGACGTGCGAGATTTCGCAGAAGTTAATTTGGATGTGCGTGCACACCGGAATCAACGCGTATCCGCCGACAACGTCCCGTATCCGCCTGTTCTGAATCTCGCTGTAACTTAGTGTACACACGTCAGATCGAAACGAAACTTGTGCCATCAGACTCGTAGCAATACGCTGGTCCTGTGACCCAAGTTTGATTCGATTCTGAGAACGTTGACAAAATCGCATATCGTAGGCCCCACGGCTCCACTTGACGGGCGATTTTGTGATCGGCTGATCGGAATCCAATTCTGGAAGTTCCGTTGGGTTCGTATCATCGTTCCTGACTTGTTGACACTAAGTTGGACGAATTTGGAGAACTTTGTCCCTGACACGTTTTTCGGTGCAAAGCGGTCCACATGTGGACCCGCCTTGACCTGAAAATGTCATTTTTGCCCCTGTGTCCAAATTGGACCCAAGGACAGGCGTTTCTAGCTATTTGATATTTTCTGGCTCTGATGGTGATGTCTATTTCAGCAACCGGAGAACTGTATGCAAATCCCCCTGCTGCCAGAGCTACAATTGGAGCCGGAATCCCAGGCAAGTGTACCTTGCCAAATCCTGCAGTATTGCTACTTATTTACTTGACTTATTTATGCATTGATGTACATGCTTAACCTAGGGCCGTGTGACTTGCTTAGCGTCCGATTAATAGTCGGGTGCCAACACCGTACGCGGAGTTGTGCAACGTCACCTAGAGAAGGATATCGTGACATTTACATTCTCGTACTTGCCATATCAAGTACATTATACCCAGGACACCTGACACGAATCATGAGACAGAATCTTTCTGAAATATTCAAGGTGATTCTGTGTAGGATACAGGTTTATGACATATACATCTTTACATGCTTAGATTTTATCCTGACTTGTTGCATTAGTTTTGATCTTGCGTAACATGTACATCGTGAACTGTGACGTGAGATTACATTGGGTGGGGAGAGTATTACCATATCAAAGGCTGATTATAATATAAATATTATCATCTGAAGGTGTCTTAGTCTCTGATACAGAGCTTTGGCGCAAGTTCTGGCCCTTCGAGAAAATACTGCTATGGGTTTCTCCGACACTGATCCTATAGTAGTCTTAGCCCGAGTATGACTAAAACTCTCACTTGCATATCACTTAGCTGGTTTATTTATTTACCCTATTGTTTCATTTATTGCTGCACTGCATTATTTTGGCTTGAGTTATCTTGTACCTTGTTATGTCCCCTGAGGACCTGGATCTGGATTATGTCCCCAGGATTAGCAGATGATATCTATCATGAGGTGTACGGAACATGAGCACTTCTCGGAGCAATACCAGAACCTGAGGACGAGGTGATCGCTGAGGATTTTTCCTGAACATTTGCTTCTCTATGCTCAGTTTTTAATGGCAAATAAACTCTTTTATTCTTGTTTAAATGAACAATTGTAACAGACTTAATATCGGGTTGTTCCCCGATTTTATTTACTGTGACTGGATGATGTTTATTTTCTTTTGTTGATATTGTTATATTTATTCTGTGGATGAGATTAGTAAACCCTGATCGTTGTAATACAGCTTAAGTATGTCCGATGGATACATTAAATTGGGTTTGTCCATCGGTGTGTGCTGCTGGCCATTACCACGTGTCCAGTTCCTCGATATTTTGGGACTGGGGCGTGACAATCGTGGATTAAATATCTAACACGATTCCACCAAAGCCTTTTGGACAGAATTTAGCTTCCACGTACGATAGTTTCTTTCGGTCCGCCAATGTACATGGATCCGTGTTCGTAGACCAAGATCATGATCGTATAACTATAAAAAATATATGCATTATATTTATGTGCAAATTACTTAACTTGCAAACTTATAATTTAAAAAATTATCTCTCCAGTAAATATCCGACTAGATATGTGGTTTTCACGTTGCTTAATAATACGGTCGGTAGTCGGTCCACCAGGAATACGACCGTCATTTTAGTTAGCCATCTACAAAAAAAAACTAACTATGATCATTTACGACTAAAATATAATAAGTCCGTCAACGATTTAAAAAATGTCACAAATAATATGTTTACTTACATTAGATTTTTAGGTTATTTGTTTTCCAGTTGATCTTACTGCTTGCAGATAGTGAAGTGGGGGAGAGGAGAGTGTTGTGAGGAGAGGAGAGTGTTGTGAGAGTGCGGTGAGGAGGAGGAGTTGGGGGCTGATTTATAGAGGGAGTGGGAGGTTTTTTTTTTTTTTGGGGGGGGGGGGGGGGGGCTTCGAGGCAGAGGAGGGTCTTCAAGGAGAGGGTCTTCGAGGCAGAGGGGGTATTCAGAGTTGCAGAGTGATTCCCGCGTGGCCCGCCAACTGAGTTGGCGAGTACTTCTCGTTCTCTAGATTGTCCCCCTCGTTGTAAAATATCAAAACTTCTCCCCTTTGCCGCAAATACCTCAAATTTTGTCCCTTTATATGAAAAAAATCCGATACTAGTATAGTTTGAATCAAGTGAGGGAATCAATTGACAATGAAAATACTATAACAATAATTAAACAAGTTTATCATCCAACGTATGTATATGTATTTCCCACACAATTCATGTAGATGCAGATTATGTTGTGCTTATCTTAATCTTCATGTGGCACATTAGTATTGCTCCCAACTTTGATAATTTGTTGTATTATAGTCTATATCTTAAAAGCCATAATGGAGAGCGAGGATAGCAGCGGGAGCGGGAGCGGAAAAGCAAGACGACTTAGAAGAATGTAAAGTTAGGAACATGATGGAGACATGCGCTAATAAATTTTTAATATTTATTAACTATAATCAAAATTTATAAATAATTTAATATTGATTATAATTTATAAAGTTCAATTCAAAGTTACAGAGACATTATTCGCATGTTAATTTTTATGATTTCAATAAGTAATCATTAGTTTTTTATTACTTTGATGAACTGTATTAAAAATTTCAAAAAAAAAAAATCTCAAAATTTTTGTCATTTTTTAAAAATTATGGTCCTATTATCGAAATCGTTCATGTCGTCGGAAACGAACTCCCATCGCCGAAAAGATGAG
Source organism: Iris macrosiphon (assembly GCA_036927795.1). Lineage (NCBI taxonomy): Eukaryota > Viridiplantae > Streptophyta > Magnoliopsida > Asparagales > Iridaceae > Iris > Iris macrosiphon. The sequence continues at coordinate 205,782,215 of JAYESA010000008.1, forward strand.
CTTTCAAGTCAGAACTGTTAAATCGAAATTTTTACTGCAATTCGTTGACCTAGTATGACTTTGTGGCTGCTTTAGGCCTATATTGGCCATTTTTAGTAATTGGACGTGTATTTGTTGAGAACAAATTGTCTGACGTATTAAATGGAAGACATAATACTTTGGTCAAGGCCTTCATGGTTGCTTGTCGAAGGAAATTGGTATTAGGATTGTACTATGTATAAACTAAGACAAGTAAGCCTTGTTAATTTACACGCAAACCATAAATCTGTGGAATTCAAAGGCAAACACAGTTTTATATGGTTACAAACCTTGAAGTTTTACTTTTTGTTGAATCGATGGCAGAATTGACATAAAATTGATGAATGTCTACCGACAAGATTGGATAAGTAAGAATAGCACTATTATAAAACTAATCAGACACTGAAAGGGATGGGGAGATGATTTTACAGACAATCACTTTAAACGAACCGACGGAGTAACGTATAGGACGGTAAAACAACTCTAAAGAAAAGATGAATAGAGTGCATCAGAATATTCTATCCAATTAAAAATATGCAGCAGGATAAAGACAGCTATCAACTAATAATAATAAATAAAGTAGAACAGTGAGGGCCGGTAAGAAAGAGTAAACGCAAACACCGTGATGTATATTGGTTTTCCTCTGAGAGAACTAGTCCAATCCCGAGAATTATTGTTCGAAGTTTTATCCACTACAATCACCAATAGTGAATTACAAGCTTTGATCTGAAGGCTTGCAGACTTCTTACAACCTCGAGCTTTTATCCAAAGGCTCGAAAGACTTCACACGTACGTTTGATGCGAATGACACGTCGACTTCAAACAAAAGTGAAAACTAGTCGAGCCAAGCTCTTACAACTCTGATAGACTTCTAACCGAGATCGCACTTGGCACTAGAAGGCTGGAGAGTTGATCTTGGAGATGGAAATTGTTAAAGCTCTGAAGTTTACTCACTTATATGATCGAAATATTTAGAATGAATGAGTAAGAATGTTAAACTCCAACTCTATTTATAGGGTATTCTCAAACCGAGTTCGGCCAGAATTCGGTATGGAACATTTGAATTTTCGAACGTTGGAACCATAAAATCAAGGATTATAAAACTGGCAAATCTTCTGATTTAGGCAGACCGAGTTCAGTCAGAGTTCAGCCCGAGTTCGGTTGGCCTATTTCAGAATGGTTTTATAGTTTTAGTCAGGTTTGTTTTGGTATGATTTTGGGTGGCTAGGTTTCAGACTTATTTGAGTGAACTAAGGGTATGCCGGTGCGACTCGATGTACATAAGTCCTATACTCAATAAACATCAAATTATATTGCTGAAAACTAAGAGCACTTGATGACATCAATCTTCTGAAACGTCCACTGAATGGTATGCGAGTACGAGCTTCTGAAACGTCCGTTGAAGGGTATACATTACTGAAAACTAGGCTTATTTGAGTTGACTAAGGGTATGCCAGTACGAGCTTTTCATGAGTTATCACTGGCGAACTTATCGTATCCGCAACATACGATACATTAGACAATAACCACACTCGATTGTCCGATGCCAAATGCAATAGGTTTACCAAGCAACCTGGCGCACAAAATCAAGAATTACGAAAACTGGCGCATAAATCAATAACATGAGATCAAATCCATAACATGGCTAAGAACAGGCTAAAATGACTCATGCGCATTTTTTGCTAAAAATGGATTCTGGCGCACTTTTGACTGAAAAGTGGGTTAGTGCACTTTTGGTTGAAAATGGATCTGGCGCACTTTTGATTAAAAAGTGGATTTGGATTAGCGCACTTTTGGCTGAAAATGGATTTGGCACACTTTTGGTTAAAAAATAGATCTGACACACTTTTGGCTGAAAATAGATCTGGCACACTTTTGGTTAAAAAGTGGATCTGACGCACTTTTGGTTAAAAAGTACTGTACTTCTTCCCCAACCGACGAGAAAAAAAATCTGAAAATTTGTTTTGGCCATAAGAACATTTTAACTCCGAATTAAGTGATTCAAAAGCCAAATTATTCAAAATTAAAAGCTAAATCACATAGAACAACTAGTTTTCGGAAACAACAAGTTTTAATAGATCAAAACAAAGAAAAACTCATAGAACCCATGAAAACTCTAACTTTGAAACTCAGATCTACTCAAATCCATCCACCAAAACCAAAAGTTTCACAAACTAAAAATGATGAAGAACCCAAGGATGACATTTTCTATCAAACACATTTTTAATTAACACATATATGCAAAAATTCGAAAATTCATGACTTCACCATTGAATAACATGTACTTGCCTGGAGTGACTTCTACCCTCTACCTCTCACGGTTCAAGTGATCACAACCTCCTCTTCTAGGGTTAGGGTTTGGACTAGGACAAGAGAGAGAGGAAGAAGAAAGAAAAAAGAAGTGAAAATGAAGAATGAAAGGGAAGAGAGAAACACACACACACACACACACATACACACACACACACACACACACACACACATATATATATATATATATATATATATATATATATATATAAAGAGGAGAGGGAGATGGTTTAGTCATGGGTTTAACCAAAATGAACCAAACCAGGTGTCAAGTCTACATGCGGGTCCTAAACCGGATCTATGGCCATGTCATTGGATATTCTACGGATCTTGGGTAGTCTCTCTAGACAACAGAAATAATTACAAATGACATAACATCATGCAAATACAGCAGAAATGCATTATCAGAAAATAAATTTAAATATCAGAAATTCAAGAAATACCAAATCTGGAAACGGGTGTGACATTTCTATCCACCTTAAAAAATTTCGCCCTCGAAATTTCACTAAGGCTAGTCGAGCTGGAAAACACACCAGAAAACTCAAGAAATCATAAATCACTTATCATGAAATAAAATACATCAAGCAAATAACTAAATAATTGCACATAATGTCACGCCCCGATCCCAAAGGTCTTCTGACCAACGCCCCCGCCGGGCGCGAATCACCGCACCTCAGCGCTCCCGCGGGGCGTATAGTCGTTTGCTACCGGGATGTGATGCCGTGCGAGCCTGGGGTTGCGCCCGCATAAGGCAACATCATTAAAGTTTGGCTATCATCGCATCTATCGAGTAAGCAGCGGAGGGACATTGTTGCAAGCATTTATCCATCTGAGTATACGGGGCAAATCGAGGCACAGGGTTCTCTGATTACAATGGCATCGTTCCATACATTATGCCCCTCTATACGAAAGCAGCTCAAGGCAAGCCGATACCAGATTTCCGGGTCTTGGGGATGAGGCACGCCTATCGCTTCCTCGGATGATCCAGTACCTGCAAGCAAGTAAACTGTTAGTGGGTCAGCACTTAGAAAGTACTGGTAAGTATAAACAACTGAACAGAAGCAACATTCACTAAAACCAACACTAAGTAATCATGTTATAAAATATTACATTACTAGTGATCTTTCTAGTTTTACCTATGTTCGTTACATGCAGCACAAGAACAGAGTCATATTACATCTTTTGGAAACATCTTTGAAAACAGAGTTCATATTTGATTCATTCAAGCATACAAGGCAAACCGATTGTTCTACTATCAGGGTGTGCGCAGCGTGTCTCGTGAGCTATACTCAAAGACTCTATGGACAATACACCATCTAGGAACTATCCTCTATCAAGCCAACACAATGAACTAGCTATATGCTTTTCGGTCCCCGAGAAACTCAGGATCGGTAGCGGTAATCCAGCTAACCAATGACTCCTTTATCTGATGCTATTAGCAGCTGTGGCTCATGGTTGCTCTCCACTATCGCTGTAGCAGCCGTGACCAAGGTTCAGCTCTTCACCAATTGCCATTGTCCGACCGATGCGAATGCATGAAACACTATCAGATAAATTCTAGGATGCAGACGAGATAAACCAGCAGACCATCTATCTCTGTGCGGACTGGCCGCCCTCTTTGAACAAGTTCAAGCACGATATGGTTCTCTCGAAACACAAGCGATAGTGAAACATGTTCAAGCAATCTCTTACTCTTAGACTGTCACGCCCCGAGGCGTCCCCCGAGTCGTGACCGCCGTGCGGGCCTGGAGTTGCGCCCGCACAAGACTTTTAATGATTTGCATAGCAAGCACGTATTTAGAGTACGCAGATAAATTGAAACACAGATTTGAAACATAAAAAAGTTCTCTTTATTGATAATGAACATCTATTACAAACTCTTGAACGAGTTAGCTAATATGCCGAACGGCTTACAAAAGGGTTGACTCAAAATGAGATAGCAGTCCTGTACATTACATCCTTGTATAAACTCAAAATGGTAAAGACCTCCAGGCTGGAGGATCGCTTTGCCACGGAGCTGCATTTGTGTATGAAGAGTTGCAGCTTCTGGCTTCAAAAGGCTTCGAGGCGCGGTGAAGATGCGCTAACAACTGGACTGGATCGGGAAGACGACTTCGGCTCCTCGCTCGGTTCGCCTTAGCGCGGAGAACCTGTTTCAACGAGGGTCAGCATATCGAAACATGCTGGTGAAGGCGAGCTAGCCTGACTATACCAATCAACACGTTGTTTTAATGAAGCATGCATATTTGTGGATTTCTATCTTGCCTTAGTTCATTTACAGTTAAGCAGCATATTGAATTTACTGAAATGAACGTGCCACCGTTCGGTGGATTTTACCTGACCGTCTGAATTACCTGCATAATACTTACCATGCCTTCCCTGCCACGGAGACACAAGTTAGTATGCAACAGGTTTAAATATACACGATGATCACTGGCGTGGTGCCATAACGGACATAGTCAAGGACAGGGATAGCATGCAACCAGAACACGACAAGCACACGATACATTGGAAGCTATCCCCTCCAGCACACGATGACTACACACGAGTTTTGCCCGGACCGGAACGGTGCCAGTGCCCCAGCGACCGTCCGCAGAACTTACCCTTGTGCACAAGTTGTCCATGATCGAACAATACGTTAACTTAAGCAATCAGTTTACGCCTTCGAGGCAACACGACAAGTTATGCCTTCGAGGCAACACGAATAAGTTTACGCCTTCGAGGCAACACGAGCATGAAATATGTATTTGCACAAGACAAGCAACATTTTATGATTATTTCCAAGCGAACAAGCATGAATTTAAGTATTCGTTCGTGACAAGCATATAACCAAGTCTATTCTCTTTTATCTTGGTTTCTTTTATTATTACTTGATATCGTTTGATCGGGGCAACAGAATGAAGCTGGAAGCAGAGCTAGCTAATCGGGTTGGTAGCCACTCACTTAGATTTTTGGAAAGAAGAAGGAAATAGGCGCTTCACGACTCCGCTCGCAAGCCGCCTACTGCTCGTTCACCTGCACACGAACAGCTCGATTAATACTCCTTCCTCTCTTTCCATTCTCGGAATAGAAGTGCAAATCAATGAACGAAAACAATGAAAACCATCGAAACCGTTCAAGGAAAACAAGCAATTCCCAAAACCAACTCAAAGCACGAAAGCAACAAGCGACATCGAAAACCGAGGCAATAAAAGATAGCAGCGGAGAGGTCCCTCCTGACTCTGCCGCTAAGCCGATCCTTGGGACGCAGTCCACTGAATATGGGAATCGATTCCGAAGAAACAAATCCATAACGAGGACGAGTTCTTAATTTAATCTATCCCGATCGAACGATACCGACTTGTGTTTCTTAGCCGCGCTCTCCGCATCAGGAGAACGGGGCGCTACATAGACAAACGTTCCAGGTTCTCTAATTAAGCAGACAAGTTCGTTTCAAAGACAAGCTATGTGAGTTCTCTTATTAAGCATGCAAAGATAGGTTCTATCATTCTTCTTATGAAACTATCTTCTTAAGCAAACAAGCATTCAAAAACTCGGATTCATTATTAAGGCGTGCAAGAATAAGAGAACGAAGTTTCTGCCCACTCACCTTGATCAGTCATCTCCAGCTTCAACAAGGAGCTCTTAAGGAAGATATTATTTTTGAGTCAGCAAATCGATATCTCTTGTACATAGTGCCGACGCGGAGCTGGGCACTACATACTTACCCACTAACAAAAAGTTTCATCCTCGAAACTTCAAGGAGAAACTCACAAAATTCAGAGCAGCGATAGTCCCCAGCCCTCACCATCCTCAATCGAAAACTCTAGCAAAACACAAGCACGAAAGCACAACTCTCAAGCAACAAATCAAATCCAGAAAACTTTTGCACAACTTTGAGAATATATATGGACTTATTGTATGGAACGCTCTATTGCAATACAATATCGAGCATTTCTCAGAGTCGTAGCAACGGAATAGGCAAAGGATCGAGTCGCTCTGATACCATTATGTCACGCCTCGATCCCGAAGGTCTCCCGACCAACGCCCCCGTCGGGCGCGAATTACCGCGCCTCGGCGCTCCCGTGGGGCGTATAGTCATTTTCTACCGGGACGTGATGCCGTGCGAGCCTGGGATTGCGCTCGCACAAGGCAACATCGTTAAAGTTTGGCTATCATCGCATCTATCGAGTAAGCAGCGGAGGGACATTGTTGCAAGCATTTATCCATCTGAGTATACGGGGCAAATCGAGGTACAGGGTTCTCTGATTACAATGGCATCGTTCCATACATTATGCCCCTCTATACGAAAGCAGCTCAAGGCAAGCCGATACCAGATTTCTGGGTCTTGGGGATGAGACACGCCTATCGCTTCCTCGGACGATCCAGTACCTGCAAGCAAGTAAACTGTTGGTGGGTCAACACTTAGAAAGTACTGGTGAGTATAAACAACTGAACAGAAGCAACATTCACTAAAACCAACACTAAGTAATCATGTTATAAAATATTATATTATTAGTGATCTTTCTAGTTTTACCTATGTTCGTTACATGCAGCACAAGAACGGAGTCATATTACTTCTTTTGGAAACATCTTTGAAAACAGAGTTCATATTTGATTCATTCAAGCATACAAGGCAAACTGATTATTCTACTATCAGGGTGTGCGCAGCGTGTCTCGTGAGCTATACCCAAAGACTCTAGGGACAATGCACCATCTAGGAACTACCCTCTATCAAGCCAACACAATAAACTAGCTATATGCTTTTCGGTCCCCGAGAAACTCAGGATCGGTAGCGGTAATCCAGCTAACCAATGACTCCTTTATCTGATGCTATTAGCAGCTGTGACTCATGATTGCTCTTCACTATTGCTGTAGCAGCCGTGACCAAGATTCATCTCTTCACCAATAGCCATTGTCTGACCGATACGAATGTATGAAACACTATCAGATAAACTCTAGGATGCAGACAAGATGAACCAGCAGACCATCTATCTCTGTGCGGACTAGCCGCCCTCTCTGAACAAGTTCAAGCACGATATGGTTCTCTCGAAACACAAGCGATAGTGAAACATGTTCAAGCAATCTCTTACTCTTAGACAAGCGTTTCAGGTTTTCTAGTTAAGCAGACAAGTTCGTTTCAAAGACAAGCTATGTAAGTTCTCTTATTAAGCATGCAAAGGCAGGTTCTATCATTCTTCTTATGAAACTATATTCTTAAGCAAACAAGCATTCAAAAACTCAGATTCATTATTAAGGCGTGCAAGAATCAGAGAACGAAGTTTCTGCCCACTCACCTTGATCAGTCATCTCTGCTTCAACAAGGACCTCTTAAGGAAGATATCATTTTTGAGTCAGCAAATCGATATCTCTTATACATAGTGCCGACGCAGAGTGGGGCACTATACATAACAATACACGAAAAAAATGGAGGCATATGGATACATATACCCCTAAGTCAGTCAAATAGGAATTTGTCCTCGCTCGTTTATACTGACAAAAATGGACAAGGGCCAAGCCTTGAGGTAAGTCGGTACCAATGACTAAGTCAAAGATAAGACTCTGCCCAAGACGTGCCTTCGTAGTTGGAACAGATGATAGCTATCACGTATCACGAGATACGTAAGCAGATGAGTTGGACGAGAAACTCGCCTTCACTCACCGAATAAGTCGAGCAGACCATTGCACTCTAAGTATAAGAGGAATACAAGGCCGCCGACAGGAACCCAAGATATTACCAATACCTGGCTTGCTAAGGAAAGACATAACGAAAATGGAATCATGAAGATGCTACCTGCAACCCCTGAGGTACTATCCTCATGCTGGATAGGATACTGAAACTACCTCTGAAACTGTGCATACAACTGCGCTCTCCGCTACCTTACCCTCTGAGCTCGATATAGTAGAGGACGTTGTGCCAACGGCTGTACTGCTAGTGCTGGCTCACTCGGATCAACCACTATATGAGGTGATCTCTGAGGGGATTGGGATGCATGAGGTGGTGTTTCGAGTATAGGTAATAGTCCTCGAGATGAAGGATATGGACAAGTGCTAACTTAATGACCTTTAGTTGCACATCTGAAATATCGCCTATTAGCCTTCCAACAACCTGATCTGAGATTTCACATCTTTCCACGGTAGGTACATCCTTCTAGTTCTGCCTGATACTGTTGATGGTAATACTCTGGTGCTGGGACCTGGGGTGCTGCTCGTCGTCCGGGTGGGGTAGTCGTCGCGGACACAAAGCAACCACATAATCTGGCGCTTCACAAACCAAACAGAAATGGTTGGCCCTCCGACAAGCTACACTGGTGTGTCCTACATTTCCGTAGAAGGAACATACAACTCGAATCTCTTGGTACAGATGATTGTAAGCTGGTGCTGGTGAAGGGTTATGAATTGAAGAGCCTGGCATGGACGTACGATTCCTCTTACGACCCTCAGCTGTTGATGTAGTCCTCTTGGCTATATGCTTATGCCCACGTGATGCCTCTACGGTATACTAGACTAGATATCTGACGGACTGGACGGCTGGTACTGCTGTACCCCAACATGTACCTCTTCTGGCTGCAAGTCCTCGGCTTTAAATACCTCTGGCATTCCTTGCCCACTGCGCTCTATCAACATCTGGATACTCTGCTGGAGAATAAGACCTCGTTGTTGCTATGACTCCATCATTTCCTTGATAATTTTTAGTAGTGAGTACACATCGGGCAGATCTGGTACTACCTCTGCTCGTCTAGCTGACTGTATTAGTGGTACGGGCTGCCCTGACTATGGTGCTGCTTCAACTGATTGCTGGCCAACCATTGGCACTAACTGATAAAATTCTGACAAAGGATCCTCAGGAATAGGAACAGCATCCCTGAACAAATAAGGACCCCAAGTATCACTAACAGACATGGAAGGACCAAAGATCAATAAGCAACTTATCAGTTCAAGAAATTCAAAGATAACGAGGCAAAAGAATTTCAAGGGAACCAAAATTATGGATTGAGATTCTAACAAGATGAGTCCCCCTACAAGTCTGAAAAATAGACCTGCATGGGCTACCACTAAATCCTTGTCACGTCCCGCTCCCAGAATACTGGATAAATATGAGGACTGACATGGCCAACCACACCTTACAGAATATCGAAAAAAATTACAATGTGCTAAGGTTATCAAGAAGACAAATGGGTGGACTCTAGCATGCTATGACATCAGTCCTAAGGCCGACAAATCCTAGTATCTCAATCCAACAACAACAATAACAAGAGTATATCATACATAATGTAAAGAGGTGTCCCAAAATACATACCACATATGATCATGAAGCTAGTGAATACAAAATGCTGCACTAGCAGAGTATAAGTATACATGATTTAATATATCAGTCATGGTCTAATATATACATCATTTTGATCGAAGTCAGAGAAGTAGTCTTAGAAAAAAAGGGTAACACTACCCCTTGCTAAATACCAAAAAATAAAGTAATCAAAACAAGGGGTGAATGAGGAAAACCCACCCGCGAGCTACTGCCGCAGTCCTACGAGTGTATGCCATCTTGCTGGAAGTACGGAGGATCCTAATTCTCCTCGAGTAAATCTGGCCAAACAAAACCAGTAGGGTCAAAATCCCAAGCAACAAGTACCACAAAGGAGCTCAAGGTGATAGACAAAACACAACACAACACAACACAACACAACATAAGCAGCAAAAGAGACATATTAAAATAAATGTTGGTCAAGACTTGTACAGTACCAATGTACTCGTCTCAACATATAATGGGAAGAACTGATGCACTGGTAACAAAATAACTATAATGAAGGATAAGGCGACGAGCGACAAGAGGGTATAGAAACTACTTTGAATCAGAACCACAACCCTTAAACCAAACAAGGACCGGAGTTGCTGCCCTTCACCCGAGCATGACTTTGCACTCTAACCACGCGTCGAAAAATTGAACTAGAAGAGTGAGCTAAAATTGAAGAAACAAACATTCATTGCACGTCCAAACAGCTCTACGACTTGCTATAATTAACTAGATAGGGTTATCACAACCTAGTTACTAACAAATGCATGTTTTGAAGAATATTACTACCACCGGTACTACAGTCAACCCTGATGGCCAAGGGTATGCTTCTCTAGTACTTATAGTGCACATCACAAACAATGATGGATAAAGAACTAAAGCAGATAACTGATAACATAACACAACATAACGTAGGCATAAACTAATTTTTTTTTAAATATAAATGAATTCTGTAAATAAGATTGGTTTTGAAAACATGAAGATGTTTTGTAAACATAATTGGTTTTGTAAACATAACTGGTTTTGTAAACATAACTTATATGTAAATTGTCTTGTAACATAAATTGAAACTGAAATATAACTGAAACATATACTGGAATGCATATACTGAAATACATAATGTTATGAACCATGGCTCAATAACAACAACTTGTAGTGCCGCAGCACATCACAGATCTTGTAACCACATTATGCAACAAATCATATAACTACTACGGTACATCACAAAGTCTTGTATGTACCGTGACATGCGTAAACTTGGTAGGTCATGGGACCCTTGCCTAGCAGGGTTGGTCCATGCCTCATGGGGCCCTTGGAGATCGGGGTAGCCGGTAGCGCAATATTCTTCACTCCCAATGATCTAGTCAAATTCTTATCTTGTTTAATCATTACCAAATTATTTAAAGTTCTCGAGTCGTGTATACTCAAGGAACTTCCTATAAAGACGAGTTACGAGTACGAGATTTTCACGAGTTATCGCTGGCGAACTTATCGTATCCGTAACACGCGATACATTGGACAATATTCACACTCGATTGTCCGATGCCAAATATAATAGGTTTATCAAGCAACCTGGCACACAAAATCAAGAATTACAAAAACTGGCACATAAATCAATAACATGAGATCAAATCCATAACATGGCTAAGAACAGGCTAAAATGGCTCATATTCGCATTTTTGGCTAAAAATGGATTTCGGCACATTTTGGCTGAAAAGTGGGTTGAAAATGGGTTGAAAATGGATTTCGGCGCATTTTGGCTGAAAATGGATCTGGCGTACTTTTGGTTAAAAAGTGGATTTGACGCACTTTTAATCTTGTTTTCTTAACTTCTCATATACAAGTCAACTATAATGTAGAGTTATTTGTATTTATTTCAATTACTAATGACTAATTCTATTTTTTTTTTAATAATTTTATTATTACTAACTCCATTTCTTAAGAGTTGAACATTATTAATAGACCATTTCTCAAGAGTTAGACATTATTAATAGAAAGATAAATACAAATAACACTTGAGAAAATAATAAAATGGAAGGATTGTATACTAATAAAAGTAATAATGGAGAAAAACGAAGCTAAATACAAATAACTCTATTTAATAGGAAATGTCACATTCTCTATTGTTTTCTCCACCCTGTTGCTGCTTTCTAAATGTATGTATGGAATCAGATTCCTTACAAAATCTCTTAGAGAGACTTGGACCAACGAAATCCATATTAAAGAGTTTTGGGTCTGGCCATGATGTCATCAGATAACATAAACAACTGGTGTTAATGCGGTATCAAGATGTAGACTTGATCTGTTTAGGGAACAGTAGTGTTTCCACTGGCCATGAGGAACATCCAAATCATAGTTGAACTCGTCCCATCAGTGACCACAATAGCCAAGAGACATGACCTAACATAGATCGAGGATAAGGAACAATCAAACCTAATAGTGGTTCAAACTAAATTTATGGGAGAGCTAGAAGCAGAAAAGAAGAAGAGTATGAATATATATATATATATATACAAGACTAATTCCAAAACGTGAACAAGTGGGCAACATGCACCGATTATCATCCAAGTCTTTTCATCAACATGAGATTTACTATGGAGCTTGACAGTTTTTATGACCGGCTGTCACCTTGCATCAACCCTCTATACCGCTATGCCAATTCTAAAATTTAAAATAGATAGTTGTGTGCAAACACAAAACTACTATAGAACCTGATGAGCCAGCTGTCAGAAAATAAGTTGTTTAAGCTTACACAAATCAAGGAGTACTGACCCTAGAAAAGAATCAAGATGAGAAGGGGGACAAAGGATGACTTACAAGCTAACTGGAATTCTGAAATAACAAAACTGTAGGTGTCATCCTTCGAAATATTCTCTTCCACTACTTGGAAGCTCCACAATTGAGCTAATCACATGAACGGGTATCAAGAAAAGAACAAAAACAAATCGTAGTTCCGAATTGCACGGAGCTTTACATTTATGTAGCAAGCTTTAACATGTTAACACTGTAGTAATTTAAAAATAAAGTCAATCACACACTTCAAGTAACATATCTTGAAAACAACCAAGCTTCTGCTAATGAATATATACTGTAAATTGCATAGTAGTACTTTGGTGAATCTATAACAAACGAAATGTGGAAATATATAACGTCTTATGATCCGGTCTTATTAATAGCAAATGCATGTACTCACTATGAAAGATACATTGTAAACGTGTGAATTGAAAGTTCAGGCAGGAAATCCAACTTTCAGGAAAATATATACACAGAAAAAAGTACAGAAATGGAAGGTCCTATGGCGCATACTTAAAGATGAATCTATCATTAGCTCGGAACCCTTTGCGTCACATTCTGAGATCCAGCTAAGTAAATTAGGCATATAGTTACCTAAATTAGGAATACAGAACTTACAGAAGTGCATTATGATAAGATGAAGTGTTCTTTTATCTCCCACTCCTTCAGTCTCATATAGTTAAGTAAATTAGGTAGAACGTAACTTACAGAACTGCATAATGATAAGATGAAGTGTGAAAGATGTAAAATAAAATGCAGAAAATATGAAAAAAGAAAATTACGAGACTAGAAGGGTGATTGATGCGGTTTAGTGAACATACATAGGCCAAATGGAAATGTGGTTGCCAAGATGACAGGGCAAATCAAGGCCTCAATAAATTACCACCAAATGATTTATTTTATCGTCTTTTCTTGAAGTATTAAAATTTAATGAAAAGAAGAGAATCAAAATTTTGGAATATTTTTTGCTGTTTATATAATTAGACAGCAAACTACAAAAGCACACCGAATTAAATTGGAGAAAGTGAGGAATGATGATCATTGATCACATAGCTTCCACAAACCATGATGACCGAGTTGGTTCGACCAGGCTTTGAGATTCAGTTCATAGCCTTCTTCGATGGATGGCCAAGCAAGAGATAACCAAGCTAACTCTATCTAGATAAGTTAGACTGGATAAGAGTGTTATAGAATAACAGCCAAGTTTGTGATTAACCAATAAAGAGGGCATAAATACCACAACCGATAGAGTAACATCCAGACAAGAAGTCCTAATATTAAAGTTAAAAAATAAATATCTGGTACTACTTCCCATTCTAGAACCACTCAGTTAAAGTTTCTTTTTTCCCTCTTGAGATAAAACAGTGGGAATAAATTCCCACATTTTATGGATGGAAATCACCGAAACAAGTCACAAAAAAAAAAGAGCCATCTCCGCAAACAAGAGAACGTACTTCAACAATACTAAAAGGAACAGATTAGCCGCCGAGTCAGAAGTTTGCCTCAGGTAGAACTATCATAGTGGTGGACCGAGTGACATGGGGCAAGACCTACACGGCAGCCTACAAGAACGACTCACAAATATACACCGATAAGATATTGCAGAAATTATTCGTAAAATACTAATTATTATGAAGATAGCAACAGATAATGTGACAGATCTTTGAACTAAAAAGTTAATTGCGAAGTACGGGATCAAGTTTACCCAAAGTGTGTGAATTTTCACGCGAATAAGACGGTCTGAAACTGCTCTGAAGATAGCGATCCTTTATGCCATTGTCGTCATTCCAAGGTTTGAGAATTGTTTAGTGTTAGAAGTGTTATATTAGGAGTGGGCTTTAGTCCCACATCGGGTAGACTAAAACGGAGAGGGGTTAGATTCTCCTATAAAATGTTCTCCCCTCTCTTCATAATAGAGCATCGATTATTCTCATTCTACATGGTATCAGAGCCATAACCCATCCACCCCTCTCCCTCTCCACAAAAAAAAAAACTAACTCTAACCGTGCCTCCCCCCCGGTTCCGCCACCCCCCCCCCCTCGCTGCTCTGCCCCACGACCCCTCTGCTCCTGCCCCCACGGGCCCCCCTGCTCCGCCTGCACCCACGGCCCCCTGCTCCGTCCCCACTGCAGCCCCCCTCCCGTCCCAGCCCCGACCTCCCCCCCCCCCCCCCCCCCCCCCCCCGCCTAGCCGCCACCCCCTTATCCAGAACTCCCAAACCCTAATCCTAACATGTCCATAAACCCTAATCCTAACATGTCCATAAACCCTAACCCTAACATGTCCATAAACCCTAACCCTAGCCGTCTTTCCACTTCCAAAAAAAAAAAGTCGTATATCAAAGTCAGATGGTAGACAATGATTTGTTTGCACAACCTGTGTTCCTAGATTACGACTTCAGGAATTAACAAAGAGTAGACAAGTTGATTGTTTACATAGATCATTGTTTTCTTCCTACCCCGATACCCACATAAGGATCTACACAGAGAGTGACCGGAGTTACTTCTATGTCCTAGCTTGTGTGCTCCCCATATGATCTTTACTTTTCATGCGCGTGCCAGTTCTGGCCACGTTGATAGCGTACTGGTAAAGTTGATATGATTATTGGGGTTAGAAAGATCCAGCGACGGTCGAATCAAGAGCACTATGACAAACTCTGAGGCGGCTAGCAGTGATAATACTACCGGTGTCGGGAACGCATTGGCGCGACGATCTTTTCGATTCGACTCGTCGATCGACAGTTTGATGGACCAGACGGTTACTCTACATGGCGGAAGACGATTGAGAAAACACTTCGGAGAATACGGTTGTCCAAACATCTGGCTGACAACCCTCCGGAGACGACTGATCCCACATTTGAGCAGTGAAAAACGGATGATAGTCGACTGTTTACACAGTTGATGAACTCAATGGAACCATCGGTGGAGGACATATTTCAGAACACAGACACTGTCACTCCCCGTTCCCAATATACGTATTTGGAGCGTAATTATTTTCTTGCTAGCGTTGTTATATGTTGTAGAAAGACTAAACTCATTCTTTGGTTCAATTGGTTCTTGGTTTATTTGTTTGGTTTTGTTTTATCATGAGTTGAACCCATGGTCCAAACCTCAAACCCTCCATATATAACCCAACTTCACTCTCTCTCCTCTCATTTTTTTCTCTTTCATTCTCTTTCTTAGGTTTTTCTCTCCCCCTCCATAGGCAAGTACATCTTGCAAGAAATGGAGAAACCCATTTTTGTTCCTTTATGTTCCTTATATGATTCTCCATACATTTAGAACTTGGTATTTTTGGATTCGGTGGATGGATTAGTGTAGATCTAAGTTTTAAGTTTTAGGATTTTCTTGGTGTTCTTGAGTATTCTTGAGTTTTGATATTTTAAAACTTAATGTTTTCGAAAACTCATTGTTCTATGTTGATGAGTGCTTGATTTTGAGTAGTTTAGAACTTTACGTTGCTGGATTTTGGCATCATTTGAGATTTCTATGGAAGAAACAAAATCTCATTTCGAGCCTTTGGCCATGGCCGAAAAGCTGCTGCTTGGTAGAGACGAAGGAGCACTATGCGGCCTGGACTTCTCGTCTCGAGTCGGCATGCGGCCAACCCAGTTGGACGCATGACTGAATTTGCACATGCGCCTTGGCCAATTGCATGAACGTGAACGAATGAAATTTTAATAAGTTCAAAAGATTTCATGCGACCAAGCATGTATGCGGCCAAGAGGAGTATGCGGCCTCGTTGTCTATGCGGCCAAGAGCTATGCGTCCCTCTCCTTCTGGACGCATAACTTCTAACTGACTTGGCACGACTTTTCATAATTTGTCTTTTCTTCTGACACACTTTCATAACACGTCACATCAGTCACTTTTCTGACTTGAGTTGACTTGACTTGCATTTATTGTTTGTCACATCACACGTTTTCCGAAGGGTGGACTTTGCTCTGTTTATTCGGCCTTGATCTTATGTGACCTTGATCCTATGCGGCCTCGACAACTATGCGACACCTTACTATGCGCCTTCCTCCTATGCGCCTATTATTTCTTACTCACTTTGGTCACTTGCTTGGTTTAATGTGGATATTGATTTTACGATTGTGATGCTACGTGTTAACTTAGAAATGACTTGTATGACCCAGATGTGACCATGTGCTAAATGACTAAGCACCTGGCATGACCCTGTAGATATGGCCCTACATGTACTTACTTGTTGATTATGCTACTTTTTCTGAATCACCTTATTATACGTTGGACAGAATAATGGACAGTTCAACTCGATGGAGGATCTGCAATCCCGGTCCTTGTTTGGTTTAAGGATTGTGGATCTGATCTCGAGGGGTTCTCGCACTACTCTTATTTTATCTATCGATATAATAGAGTGACTAATTATTGTGATCATCATTTGCTTATCCATAACCTTGATATTGGAACTTGTTCCTGCCCTGACTATTGTATCCGTGCTGATACACTTGATCGCACTGAGAGTGCTACTTGATATATAGTGAGCCGTCATGCCAAACACACTTGCTATATGTTATACGTAATTATTTTCTTGCACGAATCTGATAGTTGGACAGTGACTTTAGCCGTGGCTAGATAGTATTGATTGTTGCATCACACTTGGGTGAATCCAGATTTAAGAGACAATATAGATTCGTATCAAGAGTGCTCGTACTTAAAGTACGACATTTAGGAATGAATGTTCATGTGACCACAATATGAGATTCTAAATCACCTAGGGTTAACTAGGCAACTTAATTTGTAGAGCATTGAGAGGGAACGGTATCTCGAGATTGTGCATGTCGAAACACCCTAAGTTAGCTGGGAGTAAAGGATGGCCACCACGGATACTATATATCATCCGCATTAGTGGAGTGCAGTATCTGACTTAATTATATGCCGAGTCAGTGTCTTCCTATAGAAAGTCTGGAACTGCTACTGATCATTAATTTAGCTCAGGACCCTTGTAAGGGACTGGTGCATCATTTATTCTTGCTTGTATATTATTGGTTTCAGCCATCCCTGTTGGATTATGGCACGATCTGAGGATACTTATATATTGCATTACTGGAATTACCCAGAGATCACATATCAAGCCATAACACATGTTTGGCCGATTAAATCTGTTTTAGTTAGAGAAGTGGACCGTTGCAGCATGAAAGTTCAACTCATGCCCTTGTTTGGTTGTTGAGTTGCGTTGTTGTGTTACAACGAGGCACGGATCGAAACTACTTATTATCACTATGTTATTTTTACTTAATATTGTATCCCTGCATGTGTATTATGCCTTCTGTTGAGTGGAATTAGGGACATAGACTGTCGTGGCATGATAGTTCAACTCATGTCATTGTTTGGTTGTTGGGTTGCGCTACTGTGTTACGATAGCCTGTGGACTGAAACTACGATGCAGAGTTATTCCAGCTGGACCATAATCAAGGGACGTATTCTATCTTGATGTGATGTGGCACTGCCTGTCCTTGTTTGGTGAAGGGGTGTCGTGTCATGTCATGGATGAGACATATGACATTGATTGTTGGTTTAAGCATCAAATGTTATAGAACTGGTTTTGTTTCTTCATTTCGTGCTTCCTTTATGGTACTTGCTATTTGGGGTCTGACCCCACTGGTTTTGCATGGCCAGGTTTAGAGCCAGCACCGGAGGATCAAGCGTATCTCTCCCTCTTTGACGGCACGCACCAGAAGAATGGCCGCTGAGGGTCACGAGTGGGTTCCTTCATTCACTACTCGTCTTTTGTAAACTATAATCTTTTGGACGTTTAGCCAACCGACACCTGTTAGCTGAACAATCTGGACACTAGTTCCCTACATGACTGTAATATATTCAGACTGCAGCTGACTCGCTGTTATGTATACTTTTGATGGTGTATCTGACATATCACTCGTAATTGCTAGATCTCTAGAATATTCTGATGCGGCATTGGGGACGCCTTATTGTTTATTCTGAAATATTCTATTTTATTGCTACTCGTTTGAATGATTGAGATATAGAAGTTCTTGACCCTGAAGACTTGATTGTAGTATGCACCCCTTGTCTCTAGACAATCTTAACACAATGCGGGTTGCTTCTGCATTCCGCAAGGTGTAGTTGGCTGAGTCATTCCCCCGCTCTCTAGTATTCTGGATCTGAGACGTGACAAGGTTTTAGTGGTGGCCCATGCATGTCCGTATTTTTCAGACTTGTGGGGGTGGCCTGATTATAGGAAATCTCAATCAAAATGTTCCTCCTTGAAATTCCTCCTTGAAATCCTGAATCTGCCTTCTCGAACTCAACTTGACTTCTGTACCATTGATTCCTCGATCCTTTCTTGTCATGTTCTTGATTTATCTTGTGTCATTTTCTTTAGGGTTTCTCCAGAATCGGTGGTTGGAGCACCAGTAGTTTCAGTAAGACAATGATCCGTTGGCCCATAACGAGGGACATTACCCGTTCCTGGAGGGATCAGAGTAGAACCCGTAGGGGAGCACGAGGAACAACATGTGCCAGAAGTTCCAGTACCCCCGGTCGTACCAGCAGTTCCAGTAGCACTTGATACACCGGCATTGTTAGAGATTATTCGAAGAATGATGACGGCTCAACAACATCAGCAGCTTCAGCAGCAGGAGCAGAATGTCTTGTTGCATCAAGGATTACAGACGACCTTGGAGAGAAGTGTTAGAACGGACTCAGGGGCGTCGGTGAGGTTCTGCCGACTAAACCCTAGGTACTTTGATGGCACTGAGGACGCCATTACCACAGACGCTTGGCTGCAGAACATTGAGACAATACTGACAGCAGCAAGAGTTCCAGCTGAGGAACAAGTTGATCAGGTCCGATTGCAACTCCAGGACCTTGTCAGAGATTGGTGGGCAGCAGAAGATGTTGGTTTAAGACAACCTGTCTCATGGGACAACTTTCGAACCCATTTCAGGGTCAAGTATTTTTGAGTGTTAGTACAACATGAGCTACAACAGAGGTTTATCAATCTCAAGCAGTCTGGGAGGACGGTGGATGGATACGCAGCAGAATTCTGCAGGCTTAGGAGGTTTGCCCCAACAATGGTGGCAACAGAACTAGAGCGGGCGATAAGGTTTCAGTATGAATTTCATCTGGAAATTCAGCAATTGGTAGAGGGCCATAACTACCAGACCTTCGACGAAGTATTGATCGCATACAGGCGACATTAGCTGACAATGCAGATATTAGCTTCGAGGATATGAGGCCAGAAGAGGTCTCATGCACAGAGCAGAGGAGGAGGACCAGGACAACGGACGTCAGCACCATCTTCTGGCGTTCGCATTCATGACACAGCGTCGAGGAGGGCAGTGGCATCGGCAGCAACAGCTCGGCCATATCAGCCGAGGCAACAACAACAACAACGATTGGGAGCCCCAGTCGGATGTACGTATTATGGCAAGGGAGGCCATACCAAGAATGTGTGTAGGGAAGCACAAGGTTTGTGCCTACGATGTGGTAGTCCAGACCATCGGATCACCAATTGTCCGATGATGCAAAGGATTGAAGGGCCAGCACAGCGATTAGCCTTAACAGCATCAGGGGCAGCTCAGTACAAGGGACCAGCACTAAAAGTCAGGCCTTTGGCTCAACGTCCATTGTCGACGCAAACTCAGATGTACAACCAGCAGAGGTATCAGCAGTATGGGCACCAGAGGCCACAACTACGTATCTAAGGGAGGCAGCAACAAGGAGCACAGCGAGGCCAAGTACAAGCTTTTACCCTATCTCTGGAGGAGACTTTGGCATCAAGTGACGTGGTGGTAAGTAACATTCTTGTTACATCTTTTTCTGCCAGAGCATTATTTGATTCAGGAGCATCCCATTCATTTGTATGTGCACGATTTGCGATACGTATTTGATTGGAGTTCAAGGCATTGCCAGAGAGGCTGAATATACTCACTCGTAATGGTCTCGTAGGAGTTGATAGAGTATGTCTAGCGTGTCCAATCGTAGTGTGCGGACATTTATTACCTGCAAAGTTGATCGAGTTTCATATGGGTAATTTCGATATTATACTAGGCATGGACTGGTTGAGAGACAGTCATGCGACGATAGATTATCGTAGGGTAGAGTATTGTTTAACATCCCGGACAAGGAAGAGTTTATCTTCAACAGGACGGTGAGGGACCAACATGAAGATGGCATAGCAGCAGTAGCGGAAATTGGGGATCAGTTTTCCAGAATAATTAGAATTCCTTGATGTATTTCCGAAAGATCTTCCAGGATTACCCCATGTAAGAGAAGTAGAGTTTTGTATAGAATTGAGACCAGGAGCAGAACCAATTTCCAACAAAGTCTATCAGATGTCACCGATGGAACTCAACCAACTATATCAACATGTGGAAGAACTGAAGACGAAGAAGTTCATTCGGGCTAGTAAATCACCATGGAGAGCACCAGCGCTTATAGTAAAGAAGAAAGACGGGAAGACGTGATTGTGTGTCGACTACAGGCAGCTGAATGCAGTAACAGTGAAGAACAAGTATCCATTGCGTATGATTGATAACTTGTTTGACCAATTGAGCGAAGCAAAAATATTTTTCAAGATAGACCTTCGATCAGGATATTATCAAGTAAGGGTCCGGGAGCAAGATATACAGAAGACAGCATTTCGATCTCGATACGGGCATTACGAATTTTTAGTTATGTCATTCGGACTAATGCTCCAGCAATATTCATGTATTTGATGAATCGTATCTTCATGCCATACCTAGATCAATTTGTGGTGGTATTCATAGATGACATTTTTGTCTACTCCAACAGTGAAGAAGAGCATGAGGAACATCTTCGGAGAGTGTTGCAGGTTTTAAGGGAGCATCAGTTGTATGCCAAACTCAGTAAGTGTGAATTCTGGTTAGGTCATGTGTCATTTTTGGGATACATCATCTCAGGAGCAGGAGTATCAGTGGACCCCAAGAAGGTCGAAGCAGTAGAGAATTGGGCAGTCCCGAAGACAGTGGCAGAGGTGCGAAGTTTCTTGGGGTTAGCAAGATATTACTGGAGGTTCGTGGCAGACTTTGCACGGATTTCAGCGCCAATGACTCGTCTAACCCGCAAGGAGGTGAAGTTCGTTTGGACGACAGAGTGCCAAGCAGCATTCGAGAAGTTGAAAGAGAAACTGATATCAGCACCGATCCTTACACTTCCAGTAGGATCTGGAGGGTTCATAGTTTATTGCGACGCATCTGGGAAAGGACTCGGGTGTGTGTTGATGCAGCACGGGAAAGTGAGAGCTTATACGTCTCGGCAGCTTCGAGATCATGAGAAAAATTATCCAACACATGATTTGGAGTTAGCCGCAATAGTATTTGCACTCAAGCTATGGAGACACTACCTATATGGCGTCCGGGTGGAGATATTCACAGATCATAAGAGTTTAAAGTACATATTCACCCAGAAAGACCTGAACATGAGGCATAGGAGATGGCTAAAATTGTTTGGTGATTATGATGTAGCACTTCAGTATCATCTAGACAAGACAAATGTGGTGGCAGATGCTCTAAGTAGGAGAGGCAGCGCATTTGTATTGACAACTCAGAAGCACATATTAGAAGATTTTCGAGAGATGGGCATCGAGGTAGTGTTACCTCAAGGAGCGGGAATACTAGCCAATCTTCAGATTAACCTTGGTGGAGAGGATCAAGGCGGCTCAAGCAGAAGATTCTCAGATTCAGAAGCTTAGGACATAATGTGAGTCAGGCCTTAGGAAGGAGTTAAGAATTCACGAAGACGGAACACTTAGATTTGGAAACCGTCTTTGTGTGCCAAGTGGAGATATCAAACAGGAAGTAATGACCGAGGCACACAGTTCTCAATGTTCTATTCATCCCGGAGGCACGAAGATGTACCGTGATATTAAGCAACATTTCTGGTGGAACGGAATGAAAAGAGAGATAGCTCGGTTCGATTCACAATGTCTCATATGTCAGCAGGTGAAGGCAAAGCAGCAGAGACCAGCAGGATTATTGCAACCCCTGCCTATTCCAGAGTGGAAGCCGCAATGAGGTGAAGTTCGTTTGGACGGCAGAGTGCCAAGCAGCATTCGAGAAGTTAAAAGAGAAACTGATATCAGTACCGATCCTTACACTTCCAGTAGGATCTGGAGGGTTCATAGTTTATTACGACGCATCTGGAAAAGGACTCGGGTGTGTGTTGATGCAGCACGGAAAAGTGAGAGCTTATACGTCTCGGCAGCTTCGAGATTATGAGAAAAATTATCCAACACATGATTTGGAGTTAGCCGCAATAGTATTTGCACTCAAGCTATGGAGACACTACCTATATGGCGTTCGGGTGGAGATATTCACAGATCATAAGAGTTTAAA
This sequence comes from Iris macrosiphon, assembly GCA_036927795.1. Taxonomy (NCBI): domain Eukaryota; kingdom Viridiplantae; phylum Streptophyta; class Magnoliopsida; order Asparagales; family Iridaceae; genus Iris; species Iris macrosiphon. The sequence continues at coordinate 205,804,948 of JAYESA010000008.1, forward strand.
ATATATATTCACCCAGAAAGACCTGAACATGAGGCAGAGGAGATGGCTAGAATTGTTTGGTGATTATGATGTAGCACTTCAGTATCATCCAGACAAGACAAATTGGTGGCAGATGCTCTAAGTAGGAGAGGCAGCGCATTTGTCTTGACAACTCAGAAGCACATATTAGAAGATCTTCGAGAGATGGGCATCGAGGTAGTGTTACCTCAAGGAGCGGGAATACTAGCCAATCTTCAGATTCAGTCAACCTTGGTGGAGAGGATCCAGGCGGCTCAAGCAAAAGATTCTCAGATTCAGAAGCTTAGGACAGAATGTGAGCCAGGCCTTAGGAAGGAGTTAAGAATTCACGAAGACGGAATACTTAGATTTGGAAACCATCTTTGTGTGCCAAGTGGAGATATCAAACATGAAGTAATGACCGAGGCACACAATTCTCAATATTCTATTCATCCCGGAGGCACGAAGATGTACCGTGATATTAAGCAACATTTCTGGTGGAACGGAATGAAAAGAGAGATAGCTCGGTTCGTTTCACGATGTCTCATATGTCAACAGGTGAAGGCAGAGCAGCAGAGTAGCAGAGACCAGCAGGATTATTGCAACCCCTGCCTATTCCAGAGTGGAAGTGGGAACACATTATGATGGACTTTGTGACCGGCTTACCTAGATTCCCTACATGACGTGATGCAGTTTGGGTAATAGTAGATCGACTTACGAAGGTGGCATATTTTTTTCCCTTCCGAGTAGAACAGTCCACAGAACAGTTAACAAAGATGTATATGAGGCATATAGTGAGGCAACATGGAGTTCCAGCAAATATAGTGTCAGACCGTGATACCCGCTTTATATCTCATTTTTGGAGAAGTTTACACGAGCGCTTGGGTACTAAGTTGAGATTCAGTATTGCGTACCATTCTCAGACAGACGGCCAGTCAGAGAGGACAATACAAGCATTGAAAGATATGTTGCGGGCTTGTACTTTAGACCTTGGTGGGTCTTGGGAGGATCTCCTTCACTTAGTGAAATTCTCGTACAACAACAGTTATTAGGCCAGCATATAAATGGCACCATTTGAGGTATTGTACGGAAGGAAGTGCGAGTCACCTTTAGCATGGGATGACATTGGTGAACGGAAGATGTTGGGGCCTGAGATGATCACACAGACCATTGAAGTGGTTAAGCAGATTAGAGAGTGGCTTCGAGTTGCATAAGATCGTCATCGTCATTGGGCAGATCAGCATCGTAGGCCGTTAAAGTTTTCTGTCAGCGACCATATATTTTTGCGGATTTTGCCTACCCGTGGAGTCATTAGGTTCGCGGGAAGCTTAATCCGCGGCACGTTGGACCGTTTGATATTCTCGAAAGGGTTGAGGATATTGCTTATCATCTTGTCCTTCTGCCTTCGCTACGTGAGGTGCACGATGTCTTTCATGTGTCTCAGTTGCGTAGGTATGTCTCGGATCCGAGTCATGTCATCGATCACTCTGAGTTAGTCGTTGGTACGTACTTGACTTACGAGGAATGATCTGTGTCCATTTTGGATCAGAGAGAGAAGATACTCAAGAATCGGACTATCCGTCTTGTTCGTGTTGCTTGGGGGCATCACTCTTTGGGAGAGTCGACGTGGGAGCGCGAGGACGATATTCGATCTCGGTACCCGCACTCATAAGGTATATTTTCTTCGTATGCCTTCGCATCTTTCATTCCGTGATCGGCAAGCACTCATAAGGGATGAAGTTGCTTCGCTTCATTATATGTGTTATTGATATACTTGCTTGTCTATGCGTGTAGATTGTTTGTAGATAGTTGTTGCTTGCTTTGACGTTTCTAGCTAGCCTTGAGTTTGAATTCCGAGGACGAAATTTTTCTAAGGTGGGTAGAGATGTCACTCCTCGTTCCCAATATACGTATTTGGAGCGTAATTATTTTCTTGGCTCTTGGTTTATTTATTTAGTTTGGTTTTATCATGAGTTGAACCCATGGTCAAAATCTCAAACCCTCCATATATAACCCAACTTCACTCTCTCTCCTCTTATTTTTTCTCTTCCATTCTCTTTCTTAGGTTTTCATCTCCCCCTCCATAGGCAAGTACATCTTGCAAGAAATGGAGAAACCATTTATATTTTTATTCCATTATGTTCCTTATATAATTCTCCATGCATTTAGAACTTTGTATTTTTTGATTCGGTGGATGGATTCGTGTAGATCTAAATTTTAAGATTTAGAGTTTTCTTGGTGTTCTTGAGTATTCTTGGGTTTTGATCTTTTAAAACTTAATGTTTTCGAAAACTCTTTGTTCTATGTTGATGAGCGCTTGATTTTGAGTAGTTTAGAACTTACTTTGCTGGATTTCGACATCATTTGAGGTTTCTATGGAAGAAACAAAATCTCATTTTCGAGCCTTTGGCCATGGCCGGAAAGCTGCTGCTTGGTGGAGACGAAGGAGCGCTATGCGACACGAAGTGCTATGCGGCCTGGACTTCTCGTCTCGAGTCAGCATACGGCCAACCCTGTTGGACACATGCGCCCTTGGCCAATTGCATGAACTTGAACGAATGAAATTTTACTAAGTCCAAAAGATTTTATGCGGCCAAGAGGAGTATGCGGCCTCGTTGTCTATGTGGCCAGGAGCTATGCGTCCCTCTCTGTAAACCCCTGAATTTTTTTCAAATTTTTAAATCTTGGAATTTTTCCGATTTTCTGGAATTTTTCGGAAATTTTCTGTAATTAAAATCAAGGTTTTCAATTAATAAAGGATTTTTAATTGTTAATAAATAGTATTAAAATATCATGAAAATAACATTTTTGGGTGTAAAATAGAAAACCAGACTTAGGGTAATTTTCTGGGATTTTATTGGGCATCAGACCTATTTTTAAAAGCCTAAAAACTATTTTCTAAATTAATTAATTAATTAATTAAAATTTATTATATTTATTATTATTATTATTATTATTACTATTATTAATTGTTTTTTTTTTTATTTTCCTCGGGCCCGGCCCGGCCCAGTGGGCCGAGCCCAGTGCAGCGAGCCCAGCCCATCCCCTGTGCTTAGCGGGTCGGGCGGGTCCGCTCACCCGGATCCGCGCCCGACCCGACCCGGACCGCTGTCACCCCTACCCAGTCGCCCACGACCCCGGAAATCCGCCGGCCGCCGCGATTTTCGGCTAACCGCCCCCACGTCGACCGCGCCTCTCCGGATCCCGCGGCCACGACGCCCGGCCTCGCCCCAGCCAAACCCCCTTTATATCCACCCATCACCGCCTCCTTTCTTTCCCCCCAAAAACTAAAACCTAACCCTAGACGACGAACTCCGGCGAGCCCGTCCACCGATCCCGACCGCCTCCTGCACCGCGCGAGGCCTCCCAGACCCGCCGTCGACTCGCCCCGGCCGCCCAGCACGGCCCCTCCGCTGCCCCGGCGACCACCAGCCTTCTCCTCTCAGACCCGCTGCCCGAGCCACTTCCAGCGACCCGCTGCCGGCGCCGCCCGCATCCCGAGCACCGGCGACGTCGACCCCGACCTCCCTCCGCCGCCGTGCCGCCGTCCCCGGCCAGCCAGCGCCGCCTCAGCCTCCGGCCGGCCGCCGCAGCTCCCAGACCTAACCCTAGCCCCTTCACTGTGCAGTGGACACAGTAGCAGCGTCGTGTCGGACACGATACGGACACAGAACCGCGTGTCGGACGCGAAATACCCCGATCCCGAGTCCGAGGCCTCCCCTCGGTGCTCCTCCATCAGCTCCCCGGTAGGTGCCCCTTTCAGAATGCACTGTCCTTTCCAAACCGCTACCCTGTCCGACCGGGACTGACAGAATAAAGCTCTGTCAATCCCGGGATAGCTTAGAATTTGATAGTAATTGGTTAATGTAATGATTTGTTGGTTTTGGTTAATTAATTAACGATTTAATGCAACGATCCTCAATACGTATATTAATTATATATATAAGAAAATAAAAACCTTAGTAAAATATTACGTAATTAGTAATTATTTAATAGGTAATTTCTGAAATAGTTTTCAGTATTTAAATACTAATTAGTAATTACTTAATAGATAATTTCTGAAATGATTTTTTAGTATTTAAATACTAATTAGTAATTATTTAATATATAATTCTGAAATGATTTTCAGTATTCAAAATATAATATGTTTTCCAAAAATATTATTTCTCTTATAAATTAATTGCTAAAAACAAACGATATTATGTTATTTTAATCGTACTTTCCTATTTTTCTTATTAGAAACAAAACGACATTTTACCGTAAAATAAAAATATAATATTTTCTACGATAAAATAAATAAGTTTTATTATTACTAAAAAGGGTTTTTGTTTTACGAAATGACTATTACAAATTATTATTTTAATCGATCGTTGGATTTAAATCATTAACTTAGTTAACTAATCAAGACAGATTAAAACCCTTTGTTTTATTCTAAAATCAGATTATTAATAATTGTAGGTCCCTGTAACTAAGGTTAAGACCGTCGCGACTTCTCACTCGCGTCACCAAACCAACTCCAGGCAAGTTTCATATAATTCAAAACTGGTATTTTAGTTGTAATTAAATATGTTGCATGTCATATAGATATATTGAGATGACACTTGATTTCACGGAACCGACTGATTGACTGATTGATTGATTGATTGACTCATTGACTATTGCCTTGGGAACTGGGGAGTAAAAGTTAGCACCCGTGGTCAAAGCCCCCTTATTGCCTCATTGTGGATAGCTGAAGTCCAACCTCACTGGACTGACGCCGCACCGTGTTCACGCGAACACAGATTGCCTCCAACCCAGACCGGCCACGGGATGCTACTTTTCTCAAAACACCTTTAGTGATTGTAGTTTGTCATCATTGCTTCATCGACATTTACTGCTCTTGTTTCATATTTGTTGCATACAAAAATATAAATATTGTTCAAAACTATCTCATTGCATCATTTTAATTATCGTTAAGATGCTGGAATTGGATATATGTTCTTGCTCCCTCCTGACTGGAGATTAACAATTTTAGGTGATTGCGGTGACGATGAGGCGTATGATACCTTTTATGGTCCGGACCAGAGTACTGATGCCCTAGCGGAACCTAGCCAGGAGGCCGATGTTTAGTTGCTTCCCTTTGATTTTCCAAATTGTAATAAGCAGGGTTGAAGTAATAACCCTGGACCATGTTTTGTTTGATCTTTGATTGTATATGAATTTCTCTCTCAGACTTAGCAATAAAAAATTGAATTTCCTTCATGTATTCTGGATGTCTGTGTGTTACTACGGATTGATACAGCTTACTGCCGCCGTCTCACAACGGTGCAGGCTGGGCATGATCCGACTGGACCCAGATTATTGGGATCGGGTCGTGACATGTTTTCAGTGGTGGCCCATGCAGGTCTAGTTTACAACCTTTGGTCTAGTCAACTTAGGCTAGCCAAACAAACCGACTTGCCTTGACTTTAGGTTTAGTATGACTTTAGGAAAACAGACTCTAGAAACAATTAGAACACTTAGAATTCTTGAGAAAATTTCAAACTGTCACCTCATAGGACCAAATTCTTCTATCTATACATATGTACAATTATTTTGGCTTGCTTATAGAACATAGGTTACCTTGCTTATGCTTGCTTCCTAAACCTTCCAGAAGATGGCACGAGGGAAGACAACCCGTTCCGGCCCAGCCGAAGAAGAGGCTTCGTCTTCTGAGCACACCCCGAATCAAGCTCAGTCCGACCCCTCTCCGTTGCAGCTCACAGATCGCCCCCATGCTGCAAGAGCTCCCCGAGCTGCCTACACTTCAGTAGTGCATGCAGCTCCACCCATTCCTCCCAGGACCACATCGATTCCAGCCGATGTGACTCCTCCTGTTGCACCACCTGTGCCAGTGGACCCCGCTGAACTCGTAGGCCTGCTACGAGGAGTTCTTGAAGCCCAGAGGGCCCAAGCTGAAGCAAATCGCGAGCAGACCGCGATTATGAGAGAGGGCATGGAGAACGCCCATAATGTAGCCATGGCAGCGCTAGGAACATCCCGGTCAGAACAGGAGCCTGCCAAGGTAATTAAGGATTTAAAAGCTTGGATTCCACTAATGAATTTCTAGTCTAACCACAAACCTGTTATCCAGGTAAAGGTTGGAACTGTGGAAAACTTTAAGAAGTTGGACCCGCGTCCCTTCAAGGGGACCGAAGGCATCATCTACGCAGACGAGTGGCTAGATGATATGGAGCGACTCCTCAGCGTCGCTCGACTCCCAGACGACCTCATGGTTGAGGCCGTAGCACTCCAGCTGAGAGACTTGGCCAACATTTGGTACCGCAACGAGCCAAGATTTCGAGCTGGAGGGATTTCCTGGCGGCTATTCAAGAAGCAGTTCAAGCGGAAGTTCTTTCCAGAGGCTGCCCTCGAAGCTATGGGAAGACAGTTTCAAGATCTGAAGCAAGGAGACCGCTCAATTGAAGAATATGCGGCTGAGTTCAACAGGCTTGGCAGGTTTGCAAGCCACCTGGTGGACAACCCTGTGGAACGTGCTAAGAAGTTCCGGCACGGACTACGTGAAGAGATCCGCACCTTAGTAGCTGCTAACGGTGCGAAGACTTATGACAAGATGTTGAAGGTGGCCCAAGATGTAGAGGCCAGTTCACCTGCTCGATCCAAGAGGGAGCATCCAGGGTCAAGCAACAACTATCAGGGCAACAACAAGAGGCACAGCAACAACAACAATAGGCCCTCCTATCCCCAGCAGTCCCAGCAACAACAGCCAGCAGCGGCCAACAAAGCGCATCAGTACAACCAACCAAAGGCGGTCAACTGCGTCTACTGCAAAAGGCCAGGTCATACCGCCGAGATCTGCCGGAAGAAATTGGGACACTGCCTTGCTTGTGGATCTGCCACCCATCAAGTAAAGGACTGCCCCACAGCATACAACAAAACTGGAGCTGGACAGCAGAGAGGTCCACTGCCTACCCAGCAGCAGCGCTACAACCAGCACAGAGCCGGGCAAGCTTTTGCCTTGACTGTGGAAGAGCCAGAAGCTGAACCCGAGACGGAAGGAGATGTCATCGCAGGTTCCATTCTACTTCATTCGCACCCTGCCTTAGCATTATTTGATTCTGGAGCATCACACAGTTTTATATCTGCAAACTTCATTTCTGCACACCATCTAGTTACTGGCATAAGTAAGATAATCTGTAGAGTTATGACTGGTGGAGGACCAATACCCATTAGTGAGACGTGTAGCTGCCCAGTCACTATCTCAGGACATGAGTTTCAGACTCAGTTCCTAATAATGCCTCTGCCAAACTATGACGTAGTCTTGGGCATGGATTGGCTTAGTCAACATCATGCTCTGATAGACTGTCGAGAAGGCTGCGTAACTCTAGATCCACCTGGAGGACCTAAACTCAAAGTGATTCGAGCACCTGAAGGAGTGGAGTGTGTGTCTTACACATCCATCACTGAAGAAACCGGACCCCCTCATCCTCTCATAGCGGAATTTATAGACGTCTTCCCAGACAATCTTCCAGGGCTACCCCCTGATCGAGATGTGGAATTCTCGATCGATCTTATACCTGGCGCAGCACCAATCTCCCAACGCTGCTACCGAGTGAATCCCAAGGAGTCCAAGGAAATGAAAGACCAGATTGACGAGCTTCAGGCGCAAGGATTCATCAGGACCGGTGCCTCACCCTGGGGTGCACCAGTCTTGTTTGTACCCAAGAAGGATGGGACAGTTAGAATGTGCATAGACTACCGGGCATTGAACAACATCACTATCAAGAACAAGTACCCGCTGCCCCGGATCGACGATCTCTTCGACCAGCTGAGTGGAGCTAAGGTTTTCTCGAAGATAGACCTCAGATCGGGTTACCATCAAATCAAGGTGAGGAAGGAAGATATTCCAAAGACGACATTCAACACCAAGTATGGACAATTTGAATTCTTGGTCATGCCCTTTGGTCTTACCAATGCCCCAGCAGTGTTCATGAATCTCATGAACAAGGTCTTCCACAAATACCTGGACCAGTTTGTCGTTGTCTTCATTGACGACATTCTGATCTATTCGAAGACCAAGGAAGAACACGAGCAGCATTTGAGGATAGTTTTGGAAACCCTCAGAAAGGAGAAGCTATATGGAAAATTGTCCAAGTGTGAATTCTTCTTAGACAAGGTGGACTTTCTCGGCCACGTTGTCACAGGAGAAGGCATATCAGTGGACCCCAAGAAGATAGCTGCCGTGGAAACATGGAATACTCCCAGGTCAGTTGCAGAGATCAGAAGCTTCTTGGGCTTAGCTGGATATTACAGAAAATTCGTGAAGGACTTTGCAAAGATTGCTGAGCCCATGACCAAGCTAACCAGGAAGAATGAAGAGTTCGTCTGGACCGAAGCGTGTCAGGCGTCATTTGAAGAGCTGAAGAGAAGGCTAACAACAGCACCAATTTTGTCGCTACCCTCAGGATCAGGAGGATTCTCAATTTATAGCGACGCGTCCGGCAAAGGATTAGGATGTGTGCTCCAGCAACATGGAAAGGTAATTGCTTATGCTTCCCGGCAATTACGGACTCATGAGAAGAACTACCCGACGCATGACCTGGAGCTAGCAGCAGTCATCTTCGCCTTGAAGCTGTGGAAGCACTACCTGTACGGCGAAAGAGTAGAGATATACACGGACCACAAAAGTCTCAAGTATGTCTTTACACAGAAGGAGCTCAACATGCGTCAGAGACGATGGTTGGAGCTCATGAAGGACTTTGATATCAGCCTGCAGTACCATCCCGGAAAGGCTAATGTGGTCGCCGACGCACTTAGTCGATATCCGATGGCGATGTTCTTGACGACCGATCGGTACCTACTGGAGGACATGGAGAAGCTGGGTTTAGAACTCGTATTGCCTGCAGAGGAAATGAAGAAGCTTGGACGGGAAGCAATAGTACCCGGCGCTGACTTCCCCATGATGCATTTGCAAGTGCAGTCTAGCTTGATGGACAAAATCAAGGAGACTCAATTCGAGGACGGAGCATTGTGCAAGCTCAGGGACCAAGTGTTAGCTGGCACACTGGAGGGATTCTCTATTTCAGACGACGGAACACTGAGGAATGGCACCAGACTTTGTGTACCTGCTGGTGAATTGAGGGAACAGCTGATGCAGGAAGCGCATCACTCACAGTATTCCATCCACCCTGGAGCAAATAAGATGTACCGAGATATACGGGAGCACGTATGGTGGTATGGAATGAAGAAGGATGTCTCAAAATTCGTTGCCAAATGCTTGATCTGCCAGCAGGTGAAAGCAGATAGACAAAGACCAGCAGGACTTCTTCAGCCACTGCCCATTCCAGAATGGAAATGGGAGCACATCACTATGGATTTTGTGTCAGGATTGCCTCGATCCCAAGGAGGGAAGGACGCTATTTGGGTGATCGTAGACAGATTGACTAAGTCTGCCCACTTCATTCCCTTCAAGGTTGGTTTATCCACCGAGAAGCTAGCTGCCCTATACATGAGGCAAATCGTCCGGATACATGGAGTTCCTGTGAGCATTGTATCAGACCGAGACAGCCGCTTTACTTCTCACTTCTGGAAGAGCTTGCAAGAGAGTCTGGGGACCCAACTGAAGTTCAGCACTGCATATCACCCACAGACTGACGGACAGTCAGAGAGAACCATCCAGACGTTAGAGGATATGCTGAGATCGTGCGTCCTGGATTTTGGAGGATCATGGGAGGACCACCTACACTTGGTAGAGTTTGCTTACAACAACAGCTACCAGGCCAGCATCCGCATGACTCCTTTTGAGGCTCTGTATGGACGTCGCTGCCGCACTCCCTTGGCTTGGGACGACGTAGGAGAACGAGTCATGCTGGGACCTGAGATGATTACAGATGCGGCTGAAAAAGTCAAGGTGATCAGAGACAGACTTCGGGTGGCTCAAGATCGTCAGAAACATTGGGCGGACAGCCGTCGCCGACTTGTGGAGTTCGAAGCAGGTGATAGTGTCTTCGTCAAGATCTCCCCCACCAGAGGAACTATCCGTTTTGGCAGAGCTGGGAAACTTAGTCCCAGGTATATTGGTCCATTCGAGATAGTGAGCAGAGTTGGAGAGGTGGCATACAGAGTGGCGTTACCACCTAATCTTGAAGGCGTACACAACGTCTTCCATGTATCGCAGCTGAGGCGTTACATTCCGGACCCGAGCCACATCCTGGATCATTCAGAGTTGGAGATTGGACCAAGTCTTACAGTACCAGAGCAGCCAGTAAGGATCATAGACCGTATGGAAAAGCAGTTGCGGAACACCGTGATTCCACTGGTCAAAGTTCAGTGGCTCCACCACTCCCCAGGCGAATCCACCTGGGAACGAGAGGCTGAGATGAGGCAGAAGTACCCTCATCTGTTTTAAGGCATGTTTACCCTTTGTTCTCCCTTCAATTGTAGTAAATTTCGAGGACGAAATTTCTATAAGTTGGGTAGGTTGTAAACCCCTGAATTTTTTTCAAATTTTTAAATCTTGGAATTTTTCCGATTTTCTGGAATTTTTCGGGAATTTTCTGTAATTAAAATCAAGGTTTTCAATTAATAAAGGATTTTTAATTGTTAATAAATAGTATTAAAATATCATGAAAATAACATTTTTGGGTGTAAAATAGAAAACCAGACTTAGGGTAATTTTCTGGGATTTTATTGGGCATCAGACCTATTTTTAAAAGCCTAAAAACTATTTTCTAAATTAATTAATTAATTAATTAAAATTTATTATATTTATTATTATTATTATTATTATTACTATTATTAATTGTTTTTTTTTTTATTTTCCTCGGGCCCGGCCCGGCCCAGTGGGCCGAGCCCAGTGCAGCGAGCCCAGCCCATCCCCTGTGCTTAGCGGGTCGGGCGGGTCCGCTCACCCGGATCCGCGCCCGACCCGACCCGGACCGCTGTCACCCCTACCCAGTCGCCCACGACCCCGGAAATCCGCCGGCCGCCGCGATTTTCGGCTAACCGCCCCCACGTCGACCGCGCCTCTCCGGATCCCGCGGCCACGACGCCCGGCCTCGCCCCAGCCAAACCCCCTTTATATCCACCCATCACCGCCTCCTTTCTTTCCCCCCAAAAACTAAAACCTAACCCTAGACGACGAACTCCGGCGAGCCCGTCCACCGATCCCGACCGCCTCCTGCACCGCGCGAGGCCTCCCAGACCCGCCGTCGACTCGCCCCGGCCGCCCAGCACGGCCCCTCCGCTGCCCCGGCGACCACCAGCCTTCTCCTCTCAGACCCGCTGCCCGAGCCACTTCCAGCGACCCGCTGCCGGCGCCGCCCGCATCCCGAGCACCGGCGACGTCGACCCCGACCTCCCTCCGCCGCCGTGCCGCCGTCCCCGGCCAGCCAGCGCCGCCTCAGCCTCCGGCCGGCCGCCGCAGCTCCCAGACCTAACCCTAGCCCCTTCACTGTGCAGTGGACACAGTAGCAGCGTCGTGTCGGACACGATACGGACACAGAACCGCGTGTCGGACGCGAAATACCCCGATCCCGAGTCCGAGGCCTCCCCTCGGTGCTCCTCCATCAGCTCCCCGGTAGGTGCCCCTTTCAGAATGCACTGTCCTTTCCAAACCGCTACCCTGTCCGACCGGGACTGACAGAATAAAGCTCTGTCAATCCCGGGATAGCTTAGAATTTGATAGTAATTGGTTAATGTAATGATTTGTTGGTTTTGGTTAATTAATTAACGATTTAATGCAACGATCCTCAATACGTATATTAATTATATATATAAGAAAATAAAAACCTTAGTAAAATATTACGTAATTAGTAATTATTTAATAGGTAATTTCTGAAATAGTTTTCAGTATTTAAATACTAATTAGTAATTACTTAATAGATAATTTCTGAAATGATTTTTTAGTATTTAAATACTAATTAGTAATTATTTAATATATAATTCTGAAATGATTTTCAGTATTCAAAATATAATATGTTTTCCAAAAATATTATTTCTCTTATAAATTAATTGCTAAAAACAAACGATATTATGTTATTTTAATCGTACTTTCCTATTTTTCTTATTAGAAACAAAACGACATTTTACCGTAAAATAAAAATATAATATTTTCTACGATAAAATAAATAAGTTTTATTATTACTAAAAAGGGTTTTTGTTTTACGAAATGACTATTACAAATTATTATTTTAATCGATCGTTGGATTTAAATCATTAACTTAGTTAACTAATCAAGACAGATTAAAACCCTTTGTTTTATTCTAAAATCAGATTATTAATAATTGTAGGTCCCTGTAACTAAGGTTAAGACCGTCGCGACTTCTCACTCGCGTCACCAAACCAACTCCAGGCAAGTTTCATATAATTCAAAACTGGTATTTTAGTTGTAATTAAATATGTTGCATGTCATATAGATATATTGAGATGACACTTGATTTCACGGAACCGACTGATTGACTGATTGATTGATTGATTGACTCATTGACTATTGCCTTGGGAACTGGGGAGTAAAAGTTAGCACCCGTGGTCAAAGCCCCCTTATTGCCTCATTGTGGATAGCTGAAGTCCAACCTCACTGGACTGACGCCGCACCGTGTTCACGCGAACACAGATTGCCTCCAACCCAGACCGGCCACGGGATGCTACTTTTCTCAAAACACCTTTAGTGATTGTAGTTTGTCATCATTGCTTCATCGACATTTACTGCTCTTGTTTCATATTTGTTGCATACAAAAATATAAATATTGTTCAAAACTATCTCATTGCATCATTTTAATTATCGTTAAGATGCTGGAATTGGATATATGTTCTTGCTCCCTCCTGACTGGAGATTAACAATTTTAGGTGATTGCGGTGACGATGAGGCGTATGATACCTTTTATGGTCCGGACCAGAGTACTGATGCCCTAGCGGAACCTAGCCAGGAGGCCGATGTTTAGTTGCTTCCCTTTGATTTTCCAAATTGTAATAAGCAGGGTTGAAGTAATAACCCTGGACCATGTTTTGTTTGATCTTTGATTGTATATGAATTTCTCTCTCAGACTTAGCAATAAAAAATTGAATTTCCTTCATGTATTCTGGATGTCTGTGTGTTACTACGGATTGATACAGCTTACTGCCGCCGTCTCACAACGGTGCAGGCTGGGCATGATCCGACTGGACCCAGATTATTGGGATCGGGTCGTGACATGTTTTCAGTGGTGGCCCATGCAGGTCTAGTTTACAACCTTTGGTCTAGTCAACTTAGGCTAGCCAAACAAACCGACTTGCCTTGACTTTAGGTTTAGTATGACTTTAGGAAAACAGACTCTAGAAACAATTAGAACACTTAGAATTCTTGAGAAAATTTCAAACTGTCACCTCATAGGACCAAATTCTTCTATCTATACATATGTACAATTATTTTGGCTTGCTTATAGAACATAGGTTACCTTGCTTATGCTTGCTTCCTAAACCTTCCAGAAGATGGCACGAGGGAAGACAACCCGTTCCGGCCCAGCCGAAGAAGAGGCTTCGTCTTCTGAGCACACCCCGAATCAAGCTCAGTCCGACCCCTCTCCGTTGCAGCTCACAGATCGCCCCCATGCTGCAAGAGCTCCCCGAGCTGCCTACACTTCAGTAGTGCATGCAGCTCCACCCATTCCTCCCAGGACCACATCGATTCCAGCCGATGTGACTCCTCCTGTTGCACCACCTGTGCCAGTGGACCCCGCTGAACTCGTAGGCCTGCTACGAGGAGTTCTTGAAGCCCAGAGGGCCCAAGCTGAAGCAAATCGCGAGCAGACCGCGATTATGAGAGAGGGCATGGAGAACGCCCATAATGTAGCCATGGCAGCGCTAGGAACATCCCGGTCAGAACAGGAGCCTGCCAAGGTAATTAAGGATTTAAAAGCTTGGATTCCACTAATGAATTTCTAGTCTAACCACAAACCTGTTATCCAGGTAAAGGTTGGAACTGTGGAAAACTTTAAGAAGTTGGACCCGCGTCCCTTCAAGGGGACCGAAGGCATCATCTACGCAGACGAGTGGCTAGATGATATGGAGCGACTCCTCAGCGTCGCTCGACTCCCAGACGACCTCATGGTTGAGGCCGTAGCACTCCAGCTGAGAGACTTGGCCAACATTTGGTACCGCAACGAGCCAAGATTTCGAGCTGGAGGGATTTCCTGGCGGCTATTCAAGAAGCAGTTCAAGCGGAAGTTCTTTCCAGAGGCTGCCCTCGAAGCTATGGGAAGACAGTTTCAAGATCTGAAGCAAGGAGACCGCTCAATTGAAGAATATGCGGCTGAGTTCAACAGGCTTGGCAGGTTTGCAAGCCACCTGGTGGACAACCCTGTGGAACGTGCTAAGAAGTTCCGGCACGGACTACGTGAAGAGATCCGCACCTTAGTAGCTGCTAACGGTGCGAAGACTTATGACAAGATGTTGAAGGTGGCCCAAGATGTAGAGGCCAGTTCACCTGCTCGATCCAAGAGGGAGCATCCAGGGTCAAGCAACAACTATCAGGGCAACAACAAGAGGCACAGCAACAACAACAATAGGCCCTCCTATCCCCAGCAGTCCCAGCAACAACAGCCAGCAGCGGCCAACAAAGCGCATCAGTACAACCAACCAAAGGCGGTCAACTGCGTCTACTGCAAAAGGCCAGGTCATACCGCCGAGATCTGCCGGAAGAAATTGGGACACTGCCTTGCTTGTGGATCTGCCACCCATCAAGTAAAGGACTGCCCCACAGCATACAACAAAACTGGAGCTGGACAGCAGAGAGGTCCACTGCCTACCCAGCAGCAGCGCTACAACCAGCACAGAGCCGGGCAAGCTTTTGCCTTGACTGTGGAAGAGCCAGAAGCTGAACCCGAGACGGAAGGAGATGTCATCGCAGGTTCCATTCTACTTCATTCGCACCCTGCCTTAGCATTATTTGATTCTGGAGCATCACACAGTTTTATATCTGCAAACTTCATTTCTGCACACCATCTAGTTACTGGCATAAGTAAGATAATCTGTAGAGTTATGACTGGTGGAGGACCAATACCCATTAGTGAGACGTGTAGCTGCCCAGTCACTATCTCAGGACATGAGTTTCAGACTCAGTTCCTAATAATGCCTCTGCCAAACTATGACGTAGTCTTGGGCATGGATTGGCTTAGTCAACATCATGCTCTGATAGACTGTCGAGAAGGCTGCGTAACTCTAGATCCACCTGGAGGACCTAAACTCAAAGTGATTCGAGCACCTGAAGGAGTGGAGTGTGTGTCTTACACATCCATCACTGAAGAAACCGGACCCCCTCATCCTCTCATAGCGGAATTTATAGACGTCTTCCCAGACAATCTTCCAGGGCTACCCCCTGATCGAGATGTGGAATTCTCGATCGATCTTATACCTGGCGCAGCACCAATCTCCCAACGCTGCTACCGAGTGAATCCCAAGGAGTCCAAGGAAATGAAAGACCAGATTGACGAGCTTCAGGCGCAAGGATTCATCAGGACCGGTGCCTCACCCTGGGGTGCACCAGTCTTGTTTGTACCCAAGAAGGATGGGACAGTTAGAATGTGCATAGACTACCGGGCATTGAACAACATCACTATCAAGAACAAGTACCCGCTGCCCCGGATCGACGATCTCTTCGACCAGCTGAGTGGAGCTAAGGTTTTCTCGAAGATAGACCTCAGATCGGGTTACCATCAAATCAAGGTGAGGAAGGAAGATATTCCAAAGACGACATTCAACACCAAGTATGGACAATTTGAATTCTTGGTCATGCCCTTTGGTCTTACCAATGCCCCAGCAGTGTTCATGAATCTCATGAACAAGGTCTTCCACAAATACCTGGACCAGTTTGTCGTTGTCTTCATTGACGACATTCTGATCTATTCGAAGACCAAGGAAGAACACGAGCAGCATTTGAGGATAGTTTTGGAAACCCTCAGAAAGGAGAAGCTATATGGAAAATTGTCCAAGTGTGAATTCTTCTTAGACAAGGTGGACTTTCTCGGCCACGTTGTCACAGGAGAAGGCATATCAGTGGACCCCAAGAAGATAGCTGCCGTGGAAACATGGAATACTCCCAGGTCAGTTGCAGAGATCAGAAGCTTCTTGGGCTTAGCTGGATATTACAGAAAATTCGTGAAGGACTTTGCAAAGATTGCTGAGCCCATGACCAAGCTAACCAGGAAGAATGAAGAGTTCGTCTGGACCGAAGCGTGTCAGGCGTCATTTGAAGAGCTGAAGAGAAGGCTAACAACAGCACCAATTTTGTCGCTACCCTCAGGATCAGGAGGATTCTCAATTTATAGCGACGCGTCCGGCAAAGGATTAGGATGTGTGCTCCAGCAACATGGAAAGGTAATTGCTTATGCTTCCCGGCAATTACGGACTCATGAGAAGAACTACCCGACGCATGACCTGGAGCTAGCAGCAGTCATCTTCGCCTTGAAGCTGTGGAAGCACTACCTGTACGGCGAAAGAGTAGAGATATACACGGACCACAAAAGTCTCAAGTATGTCTTTACACAGAAGGAGCTCAACATGCGTCAGAGACGATGGTTGGAGCTCATGAAGGACTTTGATATCAGCCTGCAGTACCATCCCGGAAAGGCTAATGTGGTCGCCGACGCACTTAGTCGATATCCGATGGCGATGTTCTTGACGACCGATCGGTACCTACTGGAGGACATGGAGAAGCTGGGTTTAGAACTCGTATTGCCTGCAGAGGAAATGAAGAAGCTTGGACGGGAAGCAATAGTACCCGGCGCTGACTTCCCCATGATGCATTTGCAAGTGCAGTCTAGCTTGATGGACAAAATCAAGGAGACTCAATTCGAGGACGGAGCATTGTGCAAGCTCAGGGACCAAGTGTTAGCTGGCACACTGGAGGGATTCTCTATTTCAGACGACGGAACACTGAGGAATGGCACCAGACTTTGTGTACCTGCTGGTGAATTGAGGGAACAGCTGATGCAGGAAGCGCATCACTCACAGTATTCCATCCACCCTGGAGCAAATAAGATGTACCGAGATATACGGGAGCACGTATGGTGGTATGGAATGAAGAAGGATGTCTCAAAATTCGTTGCCAAATGCTTGATCTGCCAGCAGGTGAAAGCAGATAGACAAAGACCAGCAGGACTTCTTCAGCCACTGCCCATTCCAGAATGGAAATGGGAGCACATCACTATGGATTTTGTGTCAGGATTGCCTCGATCCCAAGGAGGGAAGGACGCTATTTGGGTGATCGTAGACAGATTGACTAAGTCTGCCCACTTCATTCCCTTCAAGGTTGGTTTATCCACCGAGAAGCTAGCTGCCCTATACATGAGGCAAATCGTCCGGATACATGGAGTTCCTGTGAGCATTGTATCAGACCGAGACAGCCGCTTTACTTCTCACTTCTGGAAGAGCTTGCAAGAGAGTCTGGGGACCCAACTGAAGTTCAGCACTGCATATCACCCACAGACTGACGGACAGTCAGAGAGAACCATCCAGACGTTAGAGGATATGCTGAGATCGTGCGTCCTGGATTTTGGAGGATCATGGGAGGACCACCTACACTTGGTAGAGTTTGCTTACAACAACAGCTACCAGGCCAGCATCCGCATGACTCCTTTTGAGGCTCTGTATGGACGTCGCTGCCGCACTCCCTTGGCTTGGGACGACGTAGGAGAACGAGTCATGCTGGGACCTGAGATGATTACAGATGCGGCTGAAAAAGTCAAGGTGATCAGAGACAGACTTCGGGTGGCTCAAGATCGTCAGAAACATTGGGCGGACAGCCGTCGCCGACTTGTGGAGTTCGAAGCAGGTGATAGTGTCTTCGTCAAGATCTCCCCCACCAGAGGAACTATCCGTTTTGGCAGAGCTGGGAAACTTAGTCCCAGGTATATTGGTCCATTCGAGATAGTGAGCAGAGTTGGAGAGGTGGCATACAGAGTGGCGTTACCACCTAATCTTGAAGGCGTACACAACGTCTTCCATGTATCGCAGCTGAGGCGTTACATTCCGGACCCGAGCCACATCCTGGATCATTCAGAGTTGGAGATTGGACCAAGTCTTACAGTACCAGAGCAGCCAGTAAGGATCATAGACCGTATGGAAAAGCAGTTGCGGAACACCGTGATTCCACTGGTCAAAGTTCAGTGGCTCCACCACTCCCCAGGCGAATCCACCTGGGAACGAGAGGCTGAGATGAGGCAGAAGTACCCTCATCTGTTTTAAGGCATGTTTACCCTTTGTTCTCCCTTCAATTGTAGTAAATTTCGAGGACAAAATTTCTATAAGTTGGGTAGGTTGTAAACCCCTGAATTTTTTTCAAATTTTTAAATCTTGGAATTTTTCCGATTTTCTGGAATTTTTCGGGAATTTTCTGTAATTAAAATCAAGGTTTTCAATTAATAAAGGATTTTTAATTGTTAATAAATAGTATTAAAATATCATGAAAATAACATTTTTGGGTGTAAAATAGAAAACCAGACTTAGGGTAATTTTCTGGGATTTTATTGGGCATCAGACCTATTTTTAAAAGCCTAAAAACTATTTTCTAAATTAATTAATTAATTAATTAAAATTTATTATATTTATTATTATTATTATTATTATTACTATTATTAATTGTTTTTTTTTTATTTTCCTCGGGCCCGGCCCGGCCCAGTGGGCCGAGCCCAGTGCAGCGAGCCCAGCCCATCCCCTGTGCTTAGCGGGTCGGGCGGGTCCGCTCACCCGGATCCGCGCCCGACCCGACCCGGACCGCTGTCACCCCTACCCAGTCGCCCACGACCCCGGAAATCCGCCGGCCGCCGCGATTTTCGGCTAACCGCCCCCACGTCGACCGCGCCTCTCCGGATCCCGCGGCCACGACGCCCGGCCTCGCCCCAGCCAAACCCCCTTTATATCCACCCATCACCGCCTCCTTTCTTTCCCCCCAAAAACTAAAACCTAACCCTAGACGACGAACTCCGGCGAGCCCGTCCACCGATCCCGACCGCCTCCTGCACCGCGCGAGGCCTCCCAGACCCGCCGTCGACTCGCCCCGGCCGCCCAGCACGGCCCCTCCGCTGCCCCGGCGACCACCAGCCTTCTCCTCTCAGACCCGCTGCCCGAGCCACTTCCAGCGACCCGCTGCCGGCGCCGCCCGCATCCCGAGCACCGGCGACGTCGACCCCGACCTCCCTCCGCCGCCGTGCCGCCGTCCCCGGCCAGCCAGCGCCGCCTCAGCCTCCGGCCGGCCGCCGCAGCTCCCAGACCTAACCCTAGCCCCTTCACTGTGCAGTGGACACAGTAGCAGCGTCGTGTCGGACACGATACGGACACAGAACCGCGTGTCGGACGCGAAATACCCCGATCCCGAGTCCGAGGCCTCCCCTCGGTGCTCCTCCATCAGCTCCCCGGTAGGTGCCCCTTTCAGAATGCACTGTCCTTTCCAAACCGCTACCCTGTCCGACCGGGACTGACAGAATAAAGCTCTGTCAATCCCGGGATAGCTTAGAATTTGATAGTAATTGGTTAATGTAATGATTTGTTGGTTTTGGTTAATTAATTAACGATTTAATGCAACGATCCTCAATACGTATATTAATTATATATATAAGAAAATAAAAACCTTAGTAAAATATTACGTAATTAGTAATTATTTAATAGGTAATTTCTGAAATAGTTTTCAGTATTTAAATACTAATTAGTAATTACTTAATAGATAATTTCTGAAATGATTTTTTAGTATTTAAATACTAATTAGTAATTATTTAATATATAATTCTGAAATGATTTTCAGTATTCAAAATATAATATGTTTTCCAAAAATATTATTTCTCTTATAAATTAATTGCTAAAAACAAACGATATTATGTTATTTTAATCGTACTTTCCTATTTTTCTTATTAGAAACAAAACGACATTTTACCGTAAAATAAAAATATAATATTTTCTACGATAAAATAAATAAGTTTTATTATTACTAAAAAGGGTTTTTGTTTTACGAAATGACTATTACAAATTATTATTTTAATCGATCGTTGGATTTAAATCATTAACTTAGTTAACTAATCAAGACAGATTAAAACCCTTTGTTTTATTCTAAAATCAGATTATTAATAATTGTAGGTCCCTGTAACTAAGGTTAAGACCGTCGCGACTTCTCACTCGCGTCACCAAACCAACTCCAGGCAAGTTTCATATAATTCAAAACTGGTATTTTAGTTGTAATTAAATATGTTGCATGTCATATAGATATATTGAGATGACACTTGATTTCACGGAACCGACTGATTGACTGATTGATTGATTGATTGACTCATTGACTATTGCCTTGGGAACTGGGGAGTAAAAGTTAGCACCCGTGGTCAAAGCCCCCTTATTGCCTCATTGTGGATAGCTGAAGTCCAACCTCACTGGACTGACGCCGCACCGTGTTCACGCGAACACAGATTGCCTCCAACCCAGACCGGCCACGGGATGCTACTTTTCTCAAAACACCTTTAGTGATTGTAGTTTGTCATCATTGCTTCATCGACATTTACTGCTCTTGTTTCATATTTGTTGCATACAAAAATATAAATATTGTTCAAAACTATCTCATTGCATCATTTTAATTATCGTTAAGATGCTGGAATTGGATATATGTTCTTGCTCCCTCCTGACTGGAGATTAACAATTTTAGGTGATTGCGGTGACGATGAGGCGTATGATACCTTTTATGGTCCGGACCAGAGTACTGATGCCCTAGCGGAACCTAGCCAGGAGGCCGATGTTTAGTTGCTTCCCTTTGATTTTCCAAATTGTAATAAGCAGGGTTGAAGTAATAACCCTGGACCATGTTTTGTTTGATCTTTGATTGTATATGAATTTCTCTCTCAGACTTAGCAATAAAAAATTGAATTTCCTTCATGTATTCTGGATGTCTGTGTGTTACTACGGATTGATACAGCTTACTGCCGCCGTCTCACAACGGTGCAGGCTGGGCATGATCCGACTGGACCCAGATTATTGGGATCGGGTCGTGACACTCTCCTTCTGGATGCATAACTTCTGAGTGACTTGGCACGACTTTTCATAATTTGTCTTTTCTTCTGACATATTTTTATCACATGTCATATCAGTCACTTTTCTGACTTGACTTGACTTGCATTTATTGTTTGTCACATCACACGTTTTCCGAAGAGTGGACTTTGCTCTGTTTATGCGGCCTTGATCTTATGGGGCCTTGACCCTATGCGGCCTCAACGACTATGCGGCATCTAACTATGCGCCTTCCTCCTATGCGCCTATTGTTTCTTACTCACTTTGGTCACTTGCTTGGTTTAATGTGGATATTGATTGAACGATTGTGATGCTACGTGTTAACTTAGAAATGACTTGTATGACCCAGATGTGACCATGTGCTAAATGACTAAGCACTTGGCATGTAAGATGCCGCATAGTCGTCGAGGAGGGTCTGTCTCATGCATAATCCTTACATTGTGCCCCATGGATCCTAGGCCATGCATGTTCCCAGGACACCCCTGTGATCAGCAAGAACCCTAACAGAGTAGGATGAACGAGAACAAAGCCAAACTGTGTGCAAACATGGTGATAAGATTTTTCTTTCTTTTGTAATCTAGGTTTGGAACATATCAGGAAATTTTCAGGTCAGGATCCATCTTTCCAACAATTGGCTTTGGAAAATCAGTCCATCAGAAGCCTTTGAGTCCACGTGTGGAGTGGCAAAGACTTGCTCAACACGTTCTGGTGGGAGGAAGCTTCCTGGCACGTTACTTTTGGTGCCAACTAAAGTTTCCTGATCAGCCGATGTCTACTTATTATCGGGTAGGACAAAACATCAATGAACTCCAAGCGGTCCCATGAAAATCTGAACCAACATCATCAGTTTCTAACAAAAAAATAAATAAAGACGATATATGCATTGCTTAATTGGCTTATAAATGTAAGAACAAACATAATTCAACCACTTTGTTAAGTTACAAACAATTTTTATTTAAAGCTTGTAAAGAATTAAATAACCTCACTTGAAAATGTTGTCTAGAATCTAGATCATCAAAACTGCCCTAACCACTCAATTTGATATGTGCAGTTACTAACTATATTGTTGAATCAGACAAGATTGGGTATTTCACTATTCCCAAGATAAGAGACTAATCATTTTAAACATTTTTCTTACTAATTTGCAAACATTTATTTATTCACTTTGTCAACTTTCCCGTCTTAATTCGAGTATTGTTGACCTTAACAACTAAGGATCACAGTGATAATATATATATATATATATATATATATATATATATATATATAACCGGACTAAAGCAGGGCCCTACTCCTCATATTATATGGGGTCCTTATCACATCCTACTAATCTCCCTGGGCTATGCCTGGGTCACATTCTTTACACAAAGATCCTTCATACATGTGCATGTTGCAACCTCCTCAATCCACCACTTGGGTCGACCTCTGTCTCACATTCCTCTTGGGCTAATCGCAATCGCAGGATCCTCAATCCAGGTAGACCACACCATCATGTCTGACTCGGTGACTCTCAATCAACCACTACCTAGAATCTCCCGGTTCATTCCCCCCCTTAATGTACGATTAAATGTGTCCCACTTGTTGGGATCTAATTCATGGACCGGGATCAAGATTGAGTCCATGTGATGTGATCAATAAAGCAAGTTCAAATTCTGGCACGGGGAGTGTGGTTATAGGTTCATACTCCTTGTGGAACCGTCGCAAAAAGCACCATCTGACTTGGCATTATCTGATTCGCTGAAAACCTGGAACACATCAAGTAAGACCGTGGTCACATTGTGGTCACTGTAGCATTGCTCCCACATAAACACCAAGTTTTTGCTTCTTCTAGTTGGCGACTACTTTTGTTGTTAACATTTCATTTGTTTATGGCTTAATCCGAGTATAAATTCTGGGGTTTTGAAGATTTGTTTGAAAAAAATCATAGGCTGGTGTCTTATCAAATGAGTATATCTCATTTTTGGGTTAAACTATGTATTTACGATTTAAAACAATACTAGTGATATACCGGTATCAGGCATGACCTAATTTTGTCAAGATCTTGCCGGGCAGGTCACGGCCAAACATGGCCTGCTTCCTCGCATATATGCACTATACACATATACCCAAAAGACCTTCATGAGATATACCTTCTTAGCTGAGAAAAGAAATAAAACAAATCCAGAAATTGAAGTGTTTAGTTCTGAAAATTCGCGTAATCTGCATAAGTGCTTATACCTGAACTAAATCAAGGATAGGACAAAGATCAAACTCAAAAATGCCATGGAACTTAAAACATCAGAAATTCTAGCCATGTTGTTTAGAACGATGAGCTTATCCATCTAAACGTAATTGACAAGATATTGGAGTGGCACGACAATATTAATCTTACAGGTCTTTCAATTGAAGACCAAAAATTACCAAAATGAAATGTGTATGTCTCAAAATAAGCAACAATGATAACAGTATCAGTTCGCAAATTTTTGGAGTCGGTATGTGTATATACTGAAATGTTCTAGGTAAATTACTTTTGGTTCACTACACAAGGGATAGCCCTTGTACAGTCAAGTTAACAACGAACTTTCATACCCATAGGAGTTTTGCACTGACAGCAAATATAAAGTATGTTGTGTCTGTTGGTGTGGAAGTCTACATCAAATATAAAGTGTGTTGTGTTTGTTGGTGTGGAAGTCTTTACCTTCAAAAACCTTGCTACATTGCAAAATGAAAATAACCAAATCCTATAACGACCCAATCAAAATAGATATTCAACAAATAAGGTATTGTATGTTGTTGACGTCCCATCCACGACACACTCCTTACATTTAAAGTGAGGATTGAGGATTATATATTTATATTCTACCACAATTCCGCATGTTGAAGACCCATATTTGGGCAGAGAGCTGGATTCACATTCACATTGCAGTATAAATTCTTTTATAAAATCTGCTTAAAATGTGCATGAGATATTCAAACCTAAGTTGCTATGTTACCATGTTAAGTCTTTACCACTACACCAAAACTCTAGAGATAGTGAGGGTAATATATCTATATTCTAACACATGAATTTGCAGTAATCATAGATTAAGGATGGGCAGCAGCACCTGCTATGATATCATAAATATAACATCATAATCAGATAAAGCAAGTATTATGGCAAATTTATGGAACACGAACCTTGTCAAAGATTCTACATATTGACACAGTTGATTTCATTAGACTTTGTCACTTGACACTTGCATCCCAGTCCCCTGGATGATGCAGGTCCAACACGCAAAAGTAGTTCTCTCCATTTTAATGGAGGTAAGGTTGCATACATCGTTCTCACCTACCCACCCCTACTCTGTGGTGGGTGCTTCATGGTACTGGGGAACCCTTTTATTTGCATATCTGATTTCATTGTATATTGTGGACCCTTGAGATTAAGAAAATTAACTTGCACATATTTCTCCTTCCAGTGAAAGTACAAATTAATACAAATAAGTACCTTGTGTGTGATACATCCGAAGAAGCATGGATGCCGGTGGTGAGCTCCCAAAAGCTCCAGAAAAAAGCAAGAATCGCACTGGTGTTAAAAGAAAAGCAAGACTTAGGCTCTCAATGACAAGGGCACAAAGGCATTGCAAAGTGTAAGTATATACCTGTAGAACACACCCAAAGGATGTCATGTCTCCTATAGTTCTTGCCCGTATTTTTCGTGCAAGGTGCGAATGACAACAATATTCGCCTTGTGACCATAAAACTGAAAGGAATACATATGACTGGTTTGGATCAAAATGTAGCCTTCCATTAATCTGTAAACTTGGGACAAGAAACTGTAGGATATTCAAGGAACATAATACATGCCCCTTGCATTTGCATTTTTGAACAACGAAGATATTAGGTAATAATTACAATATTTCAGTGTTTAGTAACTTGACATAACATAAGCCAAAAACAAATTTGATTTTAGAGTGCATTTTTCAGTATTTATAGTGGTGTGTGATGGAGAAGGTTCATACATTGTTCCATTCAACGAACTAAGGTCCATCTCCAACGAAACATTATCAACGGACATCCTTTTTTTACTATCTCAGCCATGTCCTTATTTACTACCTCTATCTGTCTTGCCCTAGATCTGGCATCTCCAATACATGTTTTTCCAGTCTATCCTATAAATAGCATCTACCTCAAGTAAGACCCTATTTCTCCCCAGGAATTTCAATCACCTCAAGTGTTTTTCCTTCATTTTATCCTGGACTGAGACCATCTCTATTTTCCCAGAAATGCATTGATTTCTAATCAAATATTTTATTTTATAATTTGATCTTATCCAACAATATTTCATTTCAGCCTCTCATTTTTTAGAAGCTATGTTGCTTACATTCTTGACCCGACATTATGAACCAATGTTGTTGCAGGGGCGCCTAGGCACCCAAAAGGTGAGAGACAATGTTTCACCGCCTAATCCGAAGGCAGACGAATTATCTTGTCTAGGCAACGTCTAGGCAAGAAAGGCACCAAAGACGAGTTTAGGCGAATGGGTAATTAGGCGAGCCTAGGCGCACGCCTAGATGTGTTGGATGTTTTATGTAGCTTTTTTGGGCTTTCTTTGGATTTTTTTTATAACCTTTATGGGCTTATTAGGTTTTATTTTTTTTTTAGAGTTGCAAGCTTAAGTTTTAAAGGTCCAAATAAAGTCATTTTTAAATTTTAACACTATAAGTTACTAACTAAATAGACAGAAATAAAAATAAAAACAAAAAAGAGAGGAGAAGATTGAAGAACAAAATCTATCAATCAATGAAGACGGAGATTTCATTCAATTATGATATTGATGATAATGTTTACGATGATCTCTTTGACTTAGATAATGTTTACGATAATGTTTATGATGATCTCTTTGACTTAGATGATGAAGATGAATGATAGATAATTGAGTAGGAACAATAAGGATTTATTAAGTCATTTAGAAATGTGGAACATTGACTTGTTCATTATCTTTTGTTTTTCTATTTGAATAATTAGTCTTCTATCATAATGAATTATGTGTGGTGTTTGTTTTGTTTCATAGACTATTTGTGATCTTGTTGAGTTACTTTCTTAATTTTTTTATCGGTAATTTTTTTCTTCTTTAGTTTATTCTCTAAAAACTCAAGTTTGATGAGTTTTTAGGATATAGAGCAGATTTGGATAACCTAACATGATCTACAAAAATGTGTTATGAAGTAAATTTAAGAATCTGCCCAGGTGGCGTTTTTCTTCTCCGGGCGAGATTAGGTGCGCGGAGGCACACCTAGGCAATGGGGCGAGACATCTTGCCTAGGAACGCCTAGAGCTTTTTAAAACAATGTTTTGAACCATACAACATCATTGGTCTTAAAATCCTTTCCAACCAATTTCGATGGTACAACTAATATACTAGTTTATATCTACAAAAGAATTTCTCGCATCATAATGAACTGTTGATCCTTCTTTCTCGCATCATAATGAACTGTTGATCCTAAGTGTAGATATTTATCAAAGTGAAATGTGGACCATTCCTTTCTACTTGAATTTTGTGAAAAAATATATATGTCATATACTAGTTTAGTTTAGTCATGCTAACTATAAATCATCTAAAATTTCTACTTTAGCAATTAATATTTTTCTAGTCTCATCAACTAACAGTAACAAATATATTTTACTACTCACTAGCAAAGGGACACACATAATGCACATTGGATTAAATTTGATACGTAAGGAATAAATAAAAGTTTATTTTACATAGGATACTAAAGTAGAATCCTTGTTTAAGTAAAGTTTACATATCAAAATAATTAGATTACAAGCTGTAATGTTCTTGAAAACTTGCCAGCAAATTTAAGTCTACCAATGGACCATTCTCTCTGACAATAGTTACTATATTATGATTTATGATATGCATTTAAATCGTATTACGTATTTTACTAGGTCTTATGAACATAAGGTTTCTAAATGGTATCAACATCTTCCCATGTAACAATTGTCACGTATCACATAATATGCACCTGTATAATAAGTTTGCAGTATCTGCCGATACCAATCCAATATAGCTAATATTGATACGGTTTGGCATGTCCCGGTCCGATACTAACTACTACCGATATTGACCGATATCGATGTTGGCGGTCTCTTTCTGAGTCAATCGACAGATAAAATTGAACGAAAAAGATCAATCAGTAAAGGTATAAAATCATACTAAGGTTGTAAAAGCATATAAATAGAGAAAACTCATTTATCCCAGGTAAACCAATCAGCAAGGTAACTATTATCTCATTCAATTTCAAAACTACTAAGAAACAACAAATAAAATACTTAAAATTATGCCTAAATGTATAAAATATTTTTTTAATCATTTTTTGCTTTCCGATACCAAAGATTTTGATACTCCAATCTGAAACCGTCGATCTCGATACTCATAGGAAGGGTCCGATACCGATTTCGATAATGATCCTGTGAACCTTTTTGTATATTAGATAGGATACTATTTCATGTATTCAGTTAGGAAGAATAGACACTTCAAAGTCGGTGGTGCTACCGTGTCGGACAAGACATGATTGCTTCAAAAAACCACTAGGGCACGCAAACTCAGTTTTTTATCTTTGTCACCATGTCCGTATCATGCGCCGCATTTGTGTCCATGCAACTAGCATCTCAATATACATGGTGGGAAGAATTTAAGTTGGAAATCTACTCATAAATATAAGAAGTAAAGACGCATATTGTTCTTGATACAATGTGGGTATATAATGCTATATATACATCTAAGCTTATAATGAATGATTGTGATGAGGATCTTGAAGCTTATGAAGCCTCTACTAATATTGATCATGGCACTATGCCTTTTACAAAAGTTACAGTTGTGATCATATTTGCATTCCCCAAAGGGAATGTCAAGCAATAATGAGGCAGCTTGACCCATACCCACGAAAGACAGGCAAAAGAATCACCCAAATAGACCTGGCAATAAAAGGAACTGGTTTTTTCTAAACTCGAATCAATATTCTCTTTTAACTAGTGCTACTTTCATAAGCAAAACTCTACTTACCAATAACGATTGCAAAATATCAAAAGGGAATGTCAAGCAATAATGAGGCAACTTGACCCATACCAACGAAAGACTGGCAAAAGAATCACCCAAATAGCCAACCAGCAATAAAAGGAAAGTTTCTAAACTCGAATCAAAATTCTCTTTTAACTAGTGCTACTTTCATAAGCAAAACTCTACTTACCAATAACGATTGCAAAATATCAAAATCCCCCCCCCCCCCTTTTCTTTCGACCTTTTTTACTCGCCTTCTCTATTCGGTTTCCACGTTACTTTAAATCACTTGGTATCCTAATTCTGAAAGAAGAATGCATGCAACCTACTCAACCATATAGCGGTTAGATCCAAAGGTTGTTACCAAAGGAGTAGTACTGCCCTTGAATCCCCATGTACGATAGCTACAACATCCTTCATTAAGAGAATAAAGGAAGCATTTATGCTATAGAAATCGGTCTACACATGTCGCATCAGTGTCGGACACGTATCAGACACGATACGAAACGCACCAAAATACACTAGGAGATGCTAAATGTATTGTTGCGTGTGTCACCATGTCCTTTTTGTATCCTAATTCTGTTCCAGTGGAGAAAAGAGACTGAATTCTAAATAAGAACCTACTGTCTAATTCAGAAAGGGGATGATCTCTGGGCCATGGAGATCAAAAACCATAATCCCAGCCCTAAATTGAGCAATTGACAATAAAACCCTAAAAAAATAACGAGGAATCCACAAGAAAGATGGATTAGCACCACTTTACATACTTTTCATCCTTCTTTCTTGCTCTTCACAATTATTCTCATATCCATTGCAAATGGCAACAGTAAGCCGTGCAAGAAAACCCTAACTTTGTTCCAATAGAGAAGAGAGACTGAATTCTAACCCCTAAAATGTACAAGATAGGGTGGGAACCAGTAAACTTAGATTGTAATTCGGAAATGGGATGATGTCGAAACCTTAGCCCTAACCCTAAATTGAGCAATCGAAAAGAAAACTCCAAACTGAAATGAAGGATCGACAATAAAGGTGGATTATCACCACAAATTGTACACTGAAAATGGAAAGAGTAATCGACGAAGCTAAACCCTAATTTCGTGCCGATAGAGAAACAAGCTGAATTATAAACCCTAACATGGAATTGATAAAGAGAAACCTTTGTAAAAGGAACTGTACCATTTGGCTCTTCTCCGCCATTGTTGTTGCTCCGCTGAGATCTCCAGGCCATGGAGATCGGAACCCTAACCCTAAATTTTGTCCCAATGATTTTGAAGGAAACGGGGGATATTTATAGGCGTGTAAACTCCCGCGTAATAACCACGCTACGTATTAATTGCGTCGTAATGAAGCAATAATGCAGTTATTATGCAAAAATGATCAGGCAAATAAAAGCCCACCAGGCCCAAGCAATTCAAAGAACATAAAATAGGGAATTGTAATTGCCTATAATATTCTTGAATTTAAAAAAAAAATTGAGATGTCCAGCGTAACGCTCAGGAGTTTTTGTACGTTGTGTTACATATCTTTTTGGGCTCAGTGTCCTCCAAACTCCCATCATTTATAAATGAAAGAAATAATATGTCCTCGTGGCTCGATCTACTAATTTTCCGCCACCCAGTCAGGATCTTATGCATCTTTTCAGTAATCACAAGAGTTCCTCGAGCTCGGTTCGATTTTTAAGGTGGATTACAAAACTAACGTCAATCTATTAACCCCCACTCCAATTTATTATTCAAAACTCTATTACCCCCTCCCCCAACTCAAAATCTTAAATTAATTTCTATAAGCACCCATTTCATGCATTTAGTAAGTGTTATTTGTGTTTATCCCCCCACCCGACCCCAATTATTTAACACTAATTATGGGGAAGTATTAATAAAATTAAAAGTGGGATAGTAGAATTATGAGTAGTAAATGTGAGAGTAAATACAAATAACTCTAAAATTTATAACTTCCCTTATAAAATAAGGATAATTTTTGTAACCCACTTTAAAAAAATTGGACATTGTAAAAGCTTCTTTGGCCATTACAGTTTCCTAGAAAATATTAGGGAGTCAGGGGTGGAACTAGAATTTAAATTCTGGGGAGACCGTGCTACTACATATAGAAATTCTTTAACCAATGATGCATGTCCGCTTAATCTTCAAAATATACTAATTCACTACCATACTACACCAATTCAATAATTCTCCAAAACATATTGCACACTTTTCTTTTTCTTTTTTGGGAAAAAAAACTATTACTTTATTTTTGTCCCAATAATCACTTCTATGTTTAAAATTCAGAGTTTTGCATATTTATAAAAGACTAGTTATCTTCACGTGCGTGTACGCACATTTTTTTTTTAAATTATGTAAAATTTAATTTTTTTAAAAAAATATTTTAAGTATAATTTGAATATATTCTGATTAGAATTTGTTATAAATATGTTTTTAGAATTTTTGATATGTATTTAGTTAGATTATACAATATTTTTAGTTTAATTATTAAATATTAAGTATAATTTATGATTTATTATATGTTCAAGTAGTTAGAATGATTTTAAATTTTAAATTTTTTCTAGACTACATGAGGATACATACGTGGTAGTAAGATTTTTTCAATTTAATTTTTATTTATTTAATGGATAATATACATACGATTTAGATGGCTCATTTTAATTTGAGCCATTCCAAGCTACATTATAATAGTAGAGATTAGAATTAAAAATAAAAATAAAAATTTGCTTGGAATAATCAAATGCATACAAAAAATGTAACTTTAATTAACAAAAACTACCAACTGATCAAGTGGGTGCATAAGTCCATTGAGTGATATGCATCCGAATTGTGACTTGGCGCCTCTCTCTCTCTCTCTCTCTCTCTCTCTCTCTCTCTCTCTCTCTCTCTATATATATATATATATATATATATATATATATATATATAAATTGTTTACACGTATTATAATTACATTATTATATTTCTAATAAATTTTTTATCATATGTATATATACGCACTCCAATCTTAGGTCACTATAATATTCTCCTATATTGACAAGTAAACGCTATGGAGTCATATTGAGCTACTATTTTTAAATCAAATATAATAGTATATACACAAACTATATATAGCCTTCGTTGACCTCCCTTAACGCAAGTTTCGGATGACCTCAACTTGAAGAAGCTTAGACAAGGAAGAAAACGATCCGTACTCTACAAATGAAATTATAGTATTATTCATCTCTTTGTGATTCAATTAGATATGCAAGTGGATTCCGCATCTATTGGGTCAAGCTTGACAAAAACGTTGAAGTTTTAGTCCCACATGTAGGTTACCATATTCCTTTTAGACAAGACAGCTTGATTTAATTGGAGACCTATACCCATGTTCAACTAGATTGACTCTTTCCTTCCATAACTTTCCCCGCAACCACATCTTCTTTGTTTACCTAATAGTTTTGTGTAAATATCTTGTACAAGATTTAGTAAAGTAAATATATTATTATTATTATTTTATTTTTACTCTTATCATGAGATTTAAAAACGGTTAAAAAATGAACCGTCTAAACCGTTTGTAAATACTTTGTTATATAAATTGTCTTTTACTTTCTTAAAAATTTCAGAATATAAAAATAAAATTAAATAATGTTACCGGCCTCTGGGGAAGTCGTGCACGAAGCACTGCCCTAAGAGTTTATTCGGGATCTGTGTGCAGACGTTCCCGACGCTCCTAGTGGTAAAACCCCCGCACTACCGGTATCTCGTCGCCGCACACGACTTGGAGAGAACGACCAGGACTTAGCTCTGCCCAGAGCTTGGAGATGAGGACGAAGAACAAAATGTTGACAGAGTTTGGAGTAAGAAGTTTTTCGGAATAATTTTACAAAGAAATTAGCACGTATATATAAACTGTTTGTGTAACGGTCAGAATTAATTCTCTATTAATTCAGACGTTACACAAGAGAATAAATAACGAACCTGGACACAAAAACATTTTGTAACGATCAGAAATTAATTTTCTAACGTTACATTTTAGGGTCCCAGCCCGAACCCGAAGAGGAAATCGGATCGGCATTCGGCGCCCGCAGATGTGGGCGCGTACGCGCGCCGAACCGAGCCGAGCCGGGCCGGGCGGCAGCGGCGGCGCGCGCGTGTGGCCCAAGGGGTTCCCCACACAACAACTTAATAGAGCAAAGGAAAGAAACTAATATATGTACACAAGGGGGCTATGGTGCACCCGATGTGGGACTAAAGAAAGAAAGAGGAATTGAGCTTTTGCAAGAAAAGTAAAAGCAAAACCAACATACTTCACTAATATTTTTAAAATTAAATAATTATTTAACTACCTAATATTATTTATTTACAACTAAACAATTCTAACTCAAGCGGTTAAGGTGGGAGATATTTTTTTTGGTTGCTTGAGTTCAATTCCTAGAAACCACAATATTTATATTAATTTTATATTTAAATTTTTTTAACAATTCTTTTACGCCGTGCATGTTACTAGTATACTAGTAAATGCACGTGCGTTGTACGTAAAATAAAATTTTCTAACATTATTGTAAATTAGTTTAAATATTTAAATATATTTTAATTATAATTTGTTATGGATCGGTATATCTCTACTCTTTATAAAAAATCTTCAAAAGACTAGCCGTCTAAGTTGTACGTATATCCTCACGTAATTAAAAATTAAAAAAAAAATTAACTATAGCCAAACATATCTTATAGCTCATGCGGTTAAGGTGTGAGGTATTTAGCTTGGTTGGCCAAGTTTGAATCCTGGTATTTTTTATAACAAATTTATTTTTTTTTCTAACAATTTTTTTTTATGTAATATTAGTTTTTAAAAATAAATTATGGAGTATTTATAAACGGCTTAGACGGCTCACTTTTGAACCGTTTTGAAACCTCATTATAAGGGTGTATATATAAAATAAAAATATTGATACATAGATGTACAATTTGATACATAGATGTACAATTTGCTATAAAAATTGAAGAAAAAAGAAATAAATAAAAAATACTCATCCAAACAAATAAATGTCAAGATGCGTGTATCATGCAATAAATAAGAAAAGATAAGATAAAGATGATATACGGAAGCAAACATGGTGACAATAAAGGGTCGGCTCATCCATTAAGCAAAGCAAGTATCTGCTTAGGGCTCCACTTTTTTAGGGGTTCCAAAATTTTATTTTAAAAATTAGTGTAGTAATTATTCTAGGGCCCAAAGTCATGGGGTCCCAAATTTTCTAAATTAGCTAACTAACGAGTATAATTGGAATCATATTTGTTATATAGTTGATGGTTAATAAAAAAAGCTAAAGACGTACGTGTATCCTAGGACTTGCAGTTTGACTGATTTGGATCGAGAAGATGATGGACTAAGAGTCATGAGATGATGAGGAGCGACTATGCGATAGTTCTTATCCCTCCTGGACTTCGCAACATCCACATCCGGCTTCTTGGATAGCTGCGATTTAGTCTCCTCACTAGGAGGTAAGACACATGATCCATGATCCGTCAGTAAGTGGGTTTCAGACATAATAGTGTAACGAAGATGACATCAATTTCTCGTGCTTAACCTAAATTGAAGAGGTCTATGTAAATGTTATAATGTTATCTACATACTTGCGGAAGAGTCTCTTGGACGATTACTTTAGTTAACAAGAATCCTAACAAAATGTACAATGAAAAAAAAAAATAATGTCATGCTTGTCATACCTTGTCAATAATATTTCTCCCTTTATATGTGAAGGCGAATTATATTAAGATTTACAACTCAGGAAGAAATTATAAACCACCCCTTCAAGGTTCATCTCCTTAATTTTGAGGCTAAATAAGTCCACCGTATGCCTATTATTCCACATTTAGAGGAGTGTGTTGGAAAATTGTTGGGGTGGAATATTTTCGACAACTTTCCTTTTGTGTCATTAGAGGATATTATAGAAGGATGTGGTCTAAGCCTATTCTCATCGAGGAGAAAAACAAAATCGAACTAGCAGATGGAGTTGGATCGAACATCGTGTGAGCTTCAAGTCCAACCCAATTTTGATTGAAAAGAGAT
The DNA here is from genome assembly GCA_036927795.1 of Iris macrosiphon. Classification (NCBI taxonomy): domain Eukaryota; kingdom Viridiplantae; phylum Streptophyta; class Magnoliopsida; order Asparagales; family Iridaceae; genus Iris; species Iris macrosiphon. Next base: position 205,839,011 of record JAYESA010000008.1, read on the forward strand.
ATCACTCATACTACTTTATAGGGTTGTTAGTTGGACTCATGAACAACATAATTTTACTCGATAATAGAGTTGGCCCTCAAGAGAAAACACAATCCTTAAAATATATAGGATCATGATGCACATAAATCCATTCATTATTGGATATGATTCAAGATCCAAGACAAAGGTTTTAATAAAAAACTATAAGCAATACATAATTTAAGGTTTTTCTATATATTGTACTAGCTAGAATATCCATATCTGATCCGAATTTTGTGTTAAGTAGGGTAATACTTTTTCCGTATAGGTTTGGACATGTTTCTGACATTAACCTTATATTATTATATGAGTAGGCAAGGACGCCTAGCTTGGCATTATTAATTGTTGCTTTTTTCCAAAAAATAATTTTTGACAACGTTTCACATCCGGTGTCAAAAGTTATAGAGAATTCGAACTAATTTTTTCAAAATAATTTTGATAAGTTAAAATTACCAAACAATTTTTAGGACTGTTTTTAAGAAGAAGAAAAAAAGGACCATGATAAACAAATCACAAACCCAAACCAAGACATATAGGTTCAGTCTAACACTAACCCAACTTGATCGCATCGGATCCATAACACCCTTATGTCAAACTCAAAACAAAAATAAACCATAGTGGTATTATATGCTTGCTTAATTTAATCAGGAAAGTAAGATCTAACACACATGACCTCAACCAATATTTGTTTAGTCATAACAAAACATTTCTTTATTAAATCTTGTAAGGGATTAAGTAACCTCTCATGACAATTTGTCTCGATCCAACGAACATTGCACTGTTAACTCCAATAGTTGAATAAGACATGAAAATGTTACGTATTTTACAATTATCAACATAAAAGACTTTCCGTTTTCCAAAAAATATATATTTCTCAACCAATTGTCCAACCTTTTAAGTTTTAATTATTCATTTCGTCAACTTTCCCGTCTTAATTCAAGTATTACTGACCTTAACAACTTGGATCATGTTCATCACAAATAATAATTAATTAATTAATTTATAAATAAATAATAAATGATATTGGATTTAAATTCATGGGTTTGACTAGGATAAAGATTAAGAGTCCATGTGACGTGGTCAGTGGGATCAAGTTCAAACCTTGGGCCCGAGTAGTGCGGCTACAAGTACGATCCTTGATGGCGACAGCTCGTTCGGAACTTATTGTGGGACCACCAGCTGACGTGGCAGGCTCTGGCTGGCTGCAATGCTGCAAGTGGGGCCGGCGGTCGCGGCGTGGTCGCTGTGGCATGAGTCTAACATATGCTCAATACGACTCTTCGATGAAAGATATTTTTTATATTTTTTTCTTCTTCTTCTTCTTTGTTTTAATTTGCTTGGTCATGACTAGCAAGCTACTTGTGCTGTTGACATTTGTATTTGTTTATGGCTATAATCCAAGTGTTAGAATTCTTGGGCTTTTGTATTGAACTTTTGGTTTTAGAAAGTCAGAGGTTTGGTGGCTTATAAAATGAGCACTCCTCCAAGAGGAGGGAGAAGAAGAGGAAGAAGACTTCTTTGGTTTGATTGCTTCTGATGGAAAAGAGGACATCTCCTGTTAAAGAAGAAGAAGAACGCGACGTCCCGGCCGGCGCCGGCGACATCGAAGGTGGAGAAATTGGAAAGGTGCTGATATTTTTTCATTAATATGTATGTATATATGCAGTTATGGTTTTAACAAATTTATCCATAGCTTTTTTTTTCTTCTCCTTAGGGATTTATATATAGAAGTACTGCTATGTAACCATGGTTGATGAACGTCTATTTTCTCAATAAATACTATTTGTGGAGCAAATTCTTCCACTATGTTTTTTTCCCCCTTTTCTATTCATGTTGAAGAGTGTTCAATCCTAATATATCAGCTTAATTGCAGTTTGGACACAAATCGCGAGTTGCCAATAGGGATTTTGCAAAGCCAACTTCCCCAGCTGGTGATCAGAGTGATTCAAGCAACGAAATTGAGGTAAATTGCTACTTATAATTAGTTAGCTATATATATACTCATTATTGTTCTTAGGAATATCCAAGAATTAACGCAACTTTATATCATACACATATAGAAGGGGAAATGATATGCAGTAATGAATAACATATTAAAAGGATTTGATATTGCTATATATATTTTGGGTTTTTTTTTTATAACGATACATTGGAAGACAATTCCAATGAAACTTCCTCTCTCGTGATCATATCAAAGGTTAATTAATTATGACTAATATCCTAATTAATCAAATGATTGCAATTCTATATGTAGGCTTCAAGATTCCTTAACTAGTAATTCTAAATTACCAGTTACACTAACTTGTTCTATAAGTATTCCCTAAATTTAATTGCATTAGCTTGTTGTATAAGTTTTAACTCTAAATTAATTAAGAACAACAGACCAACAATCTTTATAGGCCCATTAATTATATATAAATTTTTTTTTTGACACTTTGAATCCTTTTTATTTATTCTATATATACGTACACAAGAGGTAATAATTATATATATATATATATGCATGCGTGCATGCACTAATATTAGGAGGAGGACAATGAGCTTAAATCCACTAGAGCAGAAGTAGGCGAGGCGAGAGAAGAGAACGAAAGGTTGAAGAAAGTTCTAACGCGCATAGTAAAGGACTACCAAGCCCTCCAGATGCACTTCTTCGACATTGTGCAACAACAGGAACCAGCTGCTGCAGCTAGCAATAAAACACCTCCAGACCAACGAGCAAACATCGATAACGATGGCGTCGAGTTAGAGCCCGAGCTCGTTTCGCTCCGGCTGGGCACGAGTGCGTCGACGTCCACTGAAGTGCGCGAGGCGAAGGATGACCAGAGGCGAGCTAGCAAAGAAGACGTGGTCGCCGGCGATGATGTTGAGGGCTTGACCCTTGGACTGGACGTCAGCAAATTCGGAACCGGCTCGGTCAGCGGTGTTGTTGCCGCCGCGATCGAGCCCCCACCGAGCTTGAGCTCGGATAACAGCTCCGAGGAAGCAAAGGAGCAGGAGGCAGCTGCTGGCGAGCCGTGGCCACCGAGCAAGGCCGCGAAGAATTATTCGAGAAGCGCAGAGGAAGAAGTTGCACCGCAGGCACAGGTCAAGAGAGCTAGGGTTTCAGTGAGAGCAAGATGCGATACCCCTACGGTTCGTATACCATCCCTCCCTCTCTAGTTTTATATATCCCGAATGTTTTAAAAAACTCTCTATATATATATATATAATCTGAACAGTCAAAAAAGATAATCTAACAGTTGGAATAATATTAATGAATACTATGATGATGATCTCTCTCTATATATTAGCTTAAATTGGTTTAGAAATTAAATTGTAACCTCTTTCTATATGTATGCAGATGAATGATGGATGTCAGTGGAGGAAATATGGGCAGAAGGTTTCCAAGGGAAATCCTTGCCCAAGAGCTTACTATCGTTGCACTGTTGCACCGTTGTGTCCAGTAAGAAAACAGGTATATATATATATTGATAATTTTCATGTTAATTCTATTCAATTTTTTTTTTCATATATGTTATCTAACTTTGCTTTCGGATCAAACTCTTCACCATACCATTCCGTTTTATTCAAAATGTTACACGTTAAGAATGGCAAACATGATTTTAGAATTAATTAATTAATTATATATACATTCATGTTAAGAAGTAAAAAAGGGAAAGAAAAAAAAAACTTAATTATATGTAGTTGATAATTAGTATACTGGTATGAATCTACAGGAAGCATGGTGTAGTGTTCTAGGTAATTGTATGTTGGACACGACACTGACACTTCAAATACTTGAGAAAACCTATATCGTGATGGTATTGCTAGGCCGCAAGGGCCATTTCAAGACCGTTCCATTTTATTCATGTTAAGAAATGTTAAGAAATAATTTTATTCAAAAATGGCAAACATGAACTGAAAATTAATTAATTAATAACTATAACTATATATATATTCATGTTAAGAAATAAAAAGGGAAAAACCCAATATTTGGTTGATAATTAGAATACATTCATGAATCTATAGGAAGCACGGTGTAGTATTCTAGATGGTTGTATGTTGGACACGACCAAGACCAGCCATGAGCTCATGGGAGTCGAGACGAACTTCTAAATTGGAAATCCATACATAATGTAAAAAAAAAAAAAACTAATGTAAAATTAAATAAAAAAATATTGTTGCCAACCAAAAATTAAACTAAGGATCTCTAGTATACAAGCTTAACATAATAACCACTACACGAATCATATTTATGTTAAAAGTAGTCCATAATACATAGTAGTTCTATTTTATATAGAATTATGTTGATGGCCCTTTAGTTTTTGTTCCGTCATCCAGCCTATTAACACATACTCCTAATATATTAGGATATTTCAAAAAATCTATACGTGTGATCTGGGATTGGAGGCACAATAATAGAGATTCCATTTTTTGGGTTCTCATAGAGGTATTGACCCACATATGGAAGATAATATGCCACAGGAATTGTATTGCTAGGCCACAAGTGCCATTACAATACCGTATTGGTCTTGTTTAATTGTTCCAAGAAATTCATAAATAGACTTAGTCAATAATCTACACTATACATAGGAAGTCAACTTCTATATCTCTCCATCATTTGAAAAAAAAAAAATAGAAAATGCCAAAAACACGATTGAGAATACAAAATCGTACGAGTATACTTTGATAATGACGCTAATCTAATTAGCCTAGTTGTCTTATTCAAGGAAAATTAATGAAGAAAAAAAAAGGTAACAACTCCATATTAATTAGTAGTATTTTTTGAAGAATTTTTTTTTTCAATGTATATGACATTGTGATCGTTCAACTATATATCATTCTGCACACGCCATTAAAATTTATAAACTGATTGCATAATTGTTATATATACTTGTTTATGTAAATATTCAAATGGTTATAATTAAAATGAAATGTCTGTGTGTATACACTATTGATGGTTGATTGTATATTCTGTCAGAGTCAAATTTTCAACTACAATCTCTTAAATATCTATATCTATCCAAACTTCACCGATGTTCTAATAATATCCTTCTCCAACCTTTTTTATATATATTAGTAACGTTGTAACATGCACATGCATTATACGTGCATAAAAGACTCTTAAAATTTTTTTTAATATGAAATTATTATAAGTACTATCGTGTCTAGGAATCGAACTCAAGCAACCAAGAAAAATACTTTCCACCTTAACCTCTTGAGTTAGAATTGTTTAGTTGTAAGTAAATAATATTAGGTAGTTAAATAATTAGTTATTTTTAAAAAATTAGTTAGTGAAATATTTACAAACGACTTAGACGGCTCAATTTTGAGTCTTATATATATATATATATATATATATATATATATATATATATATATATATATATATCGTCGACCTGGAGGCGTGAGCGAGATGTCCATTTGGTTTGTCGTCCTCTACATTCTTTCCTTTTCGAGATACATAACCCGCATCTTCCTTTCGTTTGGTTCAAGTCCGTGTACCCGTTCTCTTTAGTTTTATTTGAACTAAGTCGAATCGTTCTCTCTAGGACCAAAGTCGTGCTCTCTTTAGCCACTATATTCTCAGCAAGATGAATGGCGGCTTTTTGTCGCAATAGAGGCAGGAGAAGGCACTAAGCTAGTGCAGGTAGTGCGGGGGACACCCATGGATAGGTTCTGGGTTTGAATCCCCCCCTGCGGACGGCTGGATGACTTATATAGCCAGAATCCGGCTTGAAAAAATGACACACACACAAATAAATAAATATATATATGTAAAAAATAAAAGACACATGCATGTGCGCTACTTCTATTTACTATATAATAGAAAAAGTTCACAGTAATTTATTTTCTTCCAAAAATATTCTTATTTATGTTTACTTAATTAAAATTGTTCATTAAATTTAAAATGTGTAGCTAGATAATTAGCTACACAAAGAAAAAAATAATGAAGTGGTGATAGTTTAAAATGAAAGATTTTGCTACTCTGAAGTAAGAAGTATGAAATAAGTAGGCAGGAATAAAAGGGATTTAAATGATCAGTTTATCTTGCAGATGGATCGATCTTAACATATATGTGATGATCTGCATCTGCAGGTTCAGAGATGCGCAGAAGACATGTCAATACTAATCACCACCTACGAAGGGAATCACAACCACCCGCTGCCCATCTCCGCCACCGCGATGGCCTCCACCACCTCGGCCGCCGCCTGCATGCTCACTTCCGGCTCCTCCTCCTCCGCCCCGAGGCTCTCCGGATTAATCTCCTCGACCTCCTCCTCCTCCTCCTCCGCTTACGGCCCGCCGAGCCATTTCTACCTACAGAACCAATTCATCTCCCCCTCCTCCAACTCCCACCCGACCATCACGCTGGACCTCACCAACAAGTACAGCTCCACCTCCAACTTCGCCCCCTCGGCACCGAGATATCCACCCGCACCGACCACGTTCAACTTCTCGTCACCAGTAGACTCCAACTCAATGCCAAGTCACAATTGGACTGGCCAGCCCCAGCAGCAGCCATATAATATCTGTAGTACCCATCATATGTACTCCAGCCTCAACCAGGCCTACTGGCAGAGGGCTGCTGCCACGTCCGCTCTCCCGCCTCCCGCTCCGAACAACAACATCTCCACCGACACGATCGCCAGGGCCATCACGTCGGACCCCAGCTTCCAGTCCGCGCTGGCGGCCGCCATCACTTCCTACGTCGGCGCCCGCAACACTAACGACGCCAACGCGAATTACGTCCCTCGCTACTTGAATCGGAGTACTTCGTTGGGCTCGACCCGTCAGGGAGCTGGCTTGGGGCTCCTCCCCCCGCCGGTTGCGGAGGCTCCCAAGAGCGCGTCGGGATCTCCGGTGGATGATATGGAGCAGGCTGATTGATATATATATATATATATATATATATATATATATATATATATATATATATACACACGCACTGGAACTTTGAGTGTACATGCATGTTTAGTGTGTCTTTGTTGTTAATCTTGTAAGTTTACGTTGATGAATGTTGGTTGCATTTTAAGGGTTTGGTTTGTGTAAAGAAAGAAGGTCATAGCGTAGGATATATAAATGCAGGAACAAAATTATTCCTCGGACATAGCTTGTTCTAAGTTTGTATTTTGCATTTTATGAAAAGGTTAAATTAATACTTTTCATGTCTCTATGTACTTTATTTTATCCATTCGACTGACACGTGGGCCAAGCAAGAAGAATACCACTTGTCTTTTTTTTTTTTTATAATTAAAATGTAATATCTAAAAATAGCTCTGTCTCTACTAATACAAACAGCTTCAAAACTATGGAAAATAAACTACTTAAGCTGTACGTATATCCTCAATTTGTTGAATGAAAAAATACTTATTTTTTCTTTCTTTCTAAACTAACTTTCTTTATTTTCTTCAGTACATCCGGGAAAAAAAATGTGTTAACACACGTGACTGGTCATTTTAATTCGGCACAATATGTCAATATATGGTATTATTAAAATTCCACGTCACGATTTACTAAATGGTTATCCTATGAAAAATATGGATTATTTAATGGACTAATTTGCACTTGAACACCTTGAATTTATCAAATATTGACATTAATATTGGCTAAATTACAATTTGATACCCTCGACTATTCAAGTTTTTTTAACTTAATACCAAGAACTTTTATAGGCACTAACTTAATACCCTCCTTCGGTTCTCTTCCTACAGGTATTAAGCTAAAATTTAAAATGAGAAAAATATCTCATATTCTCCCCCCGGCAGTCCCCCCTTCTTCTTTGGCGATTCCGGGGGGAGGGGGGGAGTTGAAAGGACATTTTTGTATTATTTTTTTAAATCAAAAAATCTAACGGTGTTCACATGAAGGAGGGTATCGACATGAATGAGGGTATCGACATAAAAATTGTTAATAGTTAATGGTATTAAGTTAATACCTATCATAGTTTAGAGTATCAAGTTGAAAAACTTGAATAGTTTAGGGTATCAAATTATAATTTAGCCTTAATATTGGGACATAGTTTTTTTACAATTTATAAATGTTTGCAAGTAATCTAATTCGTTGATATGCCATGCCCTTGCCAATTGATTTTGAATTTTTTTTTTGGCACCTAAATTAAGGAAAAAAACATTCTTTAAAGATTTAAAAAAAAAAATAGAAACTGTAAGCCCCCTCATTTTGGAAAAGGGTTAATCTGGTAATTTATAATACATTTTATTTATTTTGTTGATTTATTAGTTAAATAATTAAATTATAAAATTCTTTTATATGTATATGACACTTTGCCATGTCTTGGATATTTTGAGCAATGCACGACCTTTTTTCTTCCAACCGAATTCACATTATTGATCTTGACTGTGCCTAGTACATTTGGGACATGGGTGTTGCATTAATTTGATCTCCTCCATGCTCCAAAAATATTGATAAACATCTCGAACCCTTAACGTTGTAAAACTACCTTCAATTGGCTAGTTGAACCCAACCGAGCCCAAACACCCTACTTGGACTCTCAAATTGTCGGGATACGGCCTACACGTATCCAATTGTGGACACGACACTAACCACACACAATCAAACACATTTTAATTTGATCTAATTGATCCATTGACAAACACAAGATGTGCCAATATCGAAATTTCTCCAAAATTGACACAAAATACCACATAACTTTCTCCATATGCCTCCTATGAACCTAATTCTAATTTCTATGGGTAGCCTTAGCATATGGGGTGACTCCTAATAATTAAAACACAAATTTAGAGTCTAATTAGAGAGAGAAAACTGAATTGTACCTATTGGGAGATGGTTTTCCAATGAAATTTTCAAATTGGGTGTCAAGAGCCTTCAACTTGTAGATCAGTGCTCCTCCTTGTAGATCCTTACTTCATCCTTGTAGATCATTGCTTCCTCCTTGTAGATCCTTGTTCTAATAGTCTCAATGATGAATAGGGAAGGAATTGGAAAAAAAAATTGAGTAGGAATTGGTGTGAGAGTGAAAAAATTTGGAAGAGAAAAAATTCTAGATTTAGATTTGGTATGACAAATGAAGAGAGAGAGAGAGACTCTCTCTCTACCCCTATGGTGGCCGGCCCTTTTCTCTCCTCCAAGCTACTATGGAAAAGTCCAAAATACCCCTTGGAACTTGTCATGAAAAAATAATTAAGGAGGGAAGATTCTAGTCTAATTGGTTTCACTAATTAACTCATCCTCTTAATGAATGAGCTTACTATTGGGCTCAATTCTAACTAGAATTAAATGTTGGTCCATGGATTTAAACTAAACTAGTTAGGTCCACTACACAAGTACAAAAATAAATTTAACATCTAACAATAAATAAATAATACAATAAATAAATATTTACAACATGCACAATATTTAATATTATATTCTAAAATAAATATACCCATGCCCAATTACCAAATTATCCTTAGTTGAAAAAGTGAGGGTGACACTAGAGGACGAGGTTGTGCCGGAGGACTTCTCTTGAGCATGCAGTTATTATCTCTATTTATGTATGCTTAGTGATTCTTGGACATTGGACTTGGCTTAGTGACTACTGGACAGATGTACTTGGATATTTTTCTTTTTATTATTTTAATGACGGGTTGTTCCTCGCGACATCTCTTTACTGCACTTGTTGGTGGACTATCCCTTGTGATTTTGATTCTTATTTGTGGATGAGATTAGATATATGAGCTGTGACTCGTGTTGTAGACCTTTGTTTATATTATTACAGCTTAAGTGCACTCTAATGGGTCCATTAAATTGGATTTGTCCATTAGAGTTGTGTTGCTGGCCATTGCCACGTGGCTAGTTCCTCGGCATTTTGGGACTAGGATGTGACAGAAACTCAAACAACTTCTCTCCCCTTTAGCACCCTCTCCACCCACGCAGCCCCTACCTCAATTATTTTTTACTTTATTGTTTTAGAAGAAATAAAAAATATTTTTATTATATGAGACATTACAATATTTTGTTTTTGATGTTAGTGTTATCTTGCTAGGTGTTTAATTGACAAAATAAAATATTTATCATCAAAAAAGTTCAAATATTAAAATGACAAAATTTAATATTTTAAATACAAATTATCGTCATCATTCAATTATTTTTGCATCATAGTTAGATCGACTATGAAACATAAGAAAGTTAAATATAAGATTTGACAAAATTTTATCACCAATTTTGACTTAACGTCAATTCTTTATATTTATGCCAAATTATTAACTAAAATAACTATTTTGGATTATAATTTAAGCTCGTCATGTAATTAAAAAAATTACTACTTAAAATATTTGTAATATAAAAGTCTGAAACAAAGTAAGATAATACAATCTGATATAACAAATTGAATTTATCTTTCTACCATATTTATGACGCGAGCTCTTTGAACTAAGTGGGTTCTTCAATTTTTGGATTGATAATACTATGGGTCTAAAATAAACAATTAGAAAATAACGTTTGGTTTCTGAAGATGTCCAACTTAGAATTTAGATATTAAGAAACGATTGATTCATGTTGACTGTACATAAATTATTAATAAATAAATTAAATCAAAACTAAATTTTTTTTTTTACGAACTTTAAATCTAATTTTATTAATAGATTTTCGATGGTAAATACAAATAAACCGTGCACATCTTTAGAACCCAGAGAATCCCAACCCTAAATTATCGAATATTTCTGCAACTAAAATTCTAATTAATCCTTAATTTGTCATTATTACATCCCTTTTCTCTACCTTATCCAAACATTCAAACAGACGGTGGAGGATCACCTCCATGACTCATAACATTTTGATCGGACGGCTCTCCACCCCTGTCGGGAGCAGCGGACACGTAGCCTTCTTGTGTTACAGGTGGCATGAAAAATGTCTTGAAACTATAATCTCATAAAATTGGAAATTTATAAAATTTCCCCACACTGCGAATCCTCTCGATCAGGTACTCTTTATTTCCTCTTTATCCCCTCAGTTTCACTGAATTTTTCGTATTTGGTGGTTGGAAATCAGAGACTTCTTAAAGTAGTTTGTAATTTCTAGGTTTTTAGAGAGTACCTATGTGAAAGATTACTGCAATTTTATCCGACTTTTTGGTTTGATACTGATGGACATTCATATGTTTGATGTAATGCCTAGCTCAAAAATTTCCCCCCTTTATATATATATATATATATATATATATATATATATATATATATATATAGTTATTTATTATTTGGTGAACATTTTCGTTTTCTTGGTCAAGCTAATTGCAACTTTGCACGTTGATTGATGCTGGCTGCATGCATAGGTCTAGATCTGTGTTGCACCGGCGCGAACACGAGTTACAGAATACGGACACTGCGACACTTTTGTGTCCTAGTTTGTTCACTCGATATATGGCATAGCCACCGATTTTAAAGGTGTCTGTGCTTCCTAAAACCATATTGGTGTAATTTATTGCGCGTATAGACCTTCTCGTCTCCAAACGGAGTTACGAACGTTAGAGAGATCGAAACCGCAGTTGGGAACTGCGGAGCCATCCTGGTTTGAGTCTTGGATAAAGTTGCATATTTAGAGGAGATCGTTAGGGAGAAGTAGTAGTGTCGTTTTCGTGTTTGACTGGTTGTATGAGGAGTGGTTGGTTCGAGTAGAGGAGGTGGGACACATGACACGAAAGGCAGGGTGGTCCTGGCGGAGGGTAGGGCGACGGGCCCGCTAGTATGTACCATGGGTCACCTTTAACACAAAACAGTTGTGGTGTAGTTATTATGTTAGATTTGCACACATACACACTAGAGTCCTTAGTTCAATTATTCTTGGCATCAATGCTTTTTTAAAATACTTTTTTTTTTAACATTATGTCTGGGGAGCCCATTTTGGAAGTTCGCCTCGGGCCCCATGAGCTCAGGGCTGGCCTTGAAGGGATGAGAGACTGGAAATTTGAGATGGTGAAGAATGTCTAGTATGGGTGGGTGGATGCACTGGCAGTCTTGTCAAATCTGTGAGGATGATATATAAAGCTTGAATCTAGTGAAAGGATATGTGCAAGTAGGTGAATGCGTTGGCAGCTAGGAAGCACAAACATTCCAAAACTATTGGCCGTATCGTGTCACACTCGCCGATCACAAACTGGACACTCCAGAATGCACCGTTACACATCAAAATAGGTGTCATATCTCTGTCATCGTGTCCCTACTGTGTCATTATGTCCTTACGGTGATGTCTTGTATCCGTGTCTGTGCAACAAAAGATTGGCAGTATTATAGGTTTCCAGCATGAAACTCGAGAAATTTAGGTGTATGGTGCTATAGCAGGGACCATAAATGGCATTAATACTCTTAACCTATTTGTTTGCTCAAAGATTCTCCAAGTCTTAGCTAATGAATTTTCTGCCTACTTGTTTCCTCGGTAAAGTTTGCGTTTAGAATCTTAGATCCTGTTCCTTCTGTTGTGACATGGAACACAATGCTTTTCTTTATAGTTCTTTTTTTTTTTTTAATAAAAGTATGTCCTAAAAACATAAGGATTCAGCTCTTCACTATATGATTTCAATTTTTCAAAGTTTTGATGATAATGCATGTCAATAATGAGAAACAAGCCTGAAAATGATCCTCAATTTTGTTATAAATAAAAAGGTAAAACTTAAATTTGGTTGGTTAGTATATGCATGATCCCTAGGAAGCATGGACATTTCAAGAACCAGGGCTGTGTTCGTATATGTTGTGCCAGGCACGATACATGCACTTCAAATTATATTAGGACACTGCAAAATCAATGCCTGCTTTGTTGGATCTTTATTGCGTCGTCAACTTCAAAACTGTTTATCTTTCTCAGGGCTGTAGCCCTCAAGCATTTTAAAACCGTATCAGTCTTGTTGTCTATGTATGTTCCTTCCGGTTCAATTTTTTTTTAATAAACTAGTAACAATTGATTAGAAGAAAATTTAGAATAGATCTAGTCAATAATCTACACTGGAATTCAACATCTATCTATTCAGCGTAGTTGAAGAGAATACAAAATGCCAAACAAGAGAGAATCTTAAAATTATTTAAATTGGTATGATATTTCGCCTACTTGTCTTAGTCATGGAAAATTGAAGAAGAAATGGAAAAAAAGAGAAGTATTGACTTCATCTTTAGTTGGTCAGTATATATTTTGTCCAATATGACCTCATTATCGATCAACTAGGTTCTTTGATCATTTCGAACACGCCATTAAAATTTATAAATTGCATTTCATCATTATAGTGTTGCAAAAATCACACACACACACAAAATCAAACGGTTGTACTTAAAATTAAAATTATGTATACATGCACATTAAGCTATTATATTGATGGTTGATTAATTATTATCTACAAGTCAACTTTGATTTGCCTAAATATATTATTAATCAAAGGAATTTAACTTCAAATTTCTCAGTTGATTCACAAAAGCAACCACCATCTATGCATGCACATTTTAGACGGTGTTCTAGTTGACCATTACTTGCACATCCTCAATAACTAGCAGGCTAGAAACTTGAAATAATCTTTTACTCTGTGTGCGTGTGTATATATAAAAAATTAAAATAAATAAATAAATAAATAAATATATATATATATATATATATATATATATATATATATATATATATATATATATATAAGTTAATGCTATCTACTAAGTATTACTATACAATAACAACAAAACCTTTATCCCAAAATTTTGGGGCCAACTATTTGAGTCATCTTCCATTCAGCTCTATTGAGGGACTCAAATAGAGAGAATAATGGAGCCTTCCAAAAAATAGAGCTGAATGGAACAACGGATTCAAATAAAGTCGTGTTAATGTTACAGCGGACTCGAACAGTGAGCCTTTATCCCAAAAGTTTGCATCCTTTTCCAAAGGAAAAAGGGACTGATTCCAAGTTAGAAGGATCATATTATGTAAGGCAAACAATGATATAATTTCCTTGCCACACATTCTTATTATATTTTATCATAATGCTCAAGTAACTTCCATTGTGCTTAGGGTTAGCATGAAACCCTTTACTTCATTCAAATATATTTCTCTTTGTCAGGGTTGACGTCAGGTCAACAACCGGTTATAAAAACTTCGTCAAATCTATTTTGGAGTTTCCTATGCTCCATAGCTGAACCGATTCTAATGGAAGAACCCGGAGAAAGCTTTGTCTATTGCTCGTCCTGGGCTGAAATGCACCTCAATGTTGTTTCCTAAATCTATGATTGTGGAATTTATTGTGTTAATCTGTTAAAAGTAACAGCTAATATTTTATCTTGTCGATCGTGTCAGGATGATATATGATCAATAAAACTTGAATATAGTGAAAGAATACATAGGGAAATAGATTACATTGGAGATCTAAGAATTTTTTGGCACAAAACTTGCTAGGTCTAGGTATATGTTGTTAAACTAGGAACCTAAATGGCATTAATGTGTAACCTATTTGTTACTTACTATCGTGTGTCTACTAGGACCTAGCTGACGAATTTTCAGTCAAATCGCTTACTCAGTTAAGATGGGCCTCTTTGAAAGGTTTCACGTGAATGCTGAGATACTGTTCACTTTGTTGTGTCATGGAATGTAATGCTTTTGTTTCTATTTTGGATTCTTCTTATGGTTTTTATACAATATGCTATCCTGTAGAAGTTCCAAGGGATTAAGAATTATGTTCTGCACTAAGTACTGTGTATATTCAGGAACGACTGGTTATTCGGCTTTATACTTGACATGGATCATCAAGCTGATGTAAATTCACCTTTTCCAAGTTGTGATGCTTATTTTGAGACCATCCAGTCAAGGAAAAAGTTACCGAGATCTTTGCAGGAGTCATTGACATCTGCATTTGCTCAAATTCCTGTATCATCATTCCCAGAAGTCCCAGGGGGGGAAGGTACTCCCTACTCATTGTAGTTAGGATTTGAGATTGTCCACAGGAGAAGTGTATGTGTATATGTGCACAATCACAATTATATTATTGTTTGTCTTACAGTATAAAGACCAGGAAGCAAGGACACTGAAAATCGTGCCCTGCCGTGTCCTGCCGTGTCACGTCTCGTCTGATATAAACCTAAATCGTGATAATGACCAATGACAGTTGACCCGACCCCAGCAAGAAGTTTTTCAATTGGAAGTGATGAATATTGTGGTTGTTTGGGCACTTCTGCAAGCCAGCCGTCATTCCATTCTTCGGATGATCCATGGGACATGGAACTGGAGCTACATTCTCGTTTCCGAATCAGATCATTTGTCCGTACCTCAACATTGACCGGCTTGGGGACTGATTGGTTCCCCTTGGGTGGATTGGTTCCTGCAATGCTATCTGTCTACTTGGCTCTACAACACTTGGCTCTGGTTGTAGGCCTTTCGCTTTCGCGAATAGCCGGGACATTGAGGAAGATCTAAAACATTTCGGGAATCGATCTGATTCTATCGCCTTAGTTGACTTTCATTTTTTGCTTGTGTCTGGATTGATGGCTGCATATCCTTTTCAGCACGATCTTTGGCTCTAGAACTGAATCATTTCCTTGTATCTAAGAAGAATTTCCGGATTAATCCAGATGACGGGATTCCAGGATTCGATTCCTCCCTGGGGCAATTTTTGCTTGCATTGTATTATTTGGTCTATGTATCGGAACTTATAACATTCGATATTATGCAGGATTATACACGAAAGATCATTTTTTGGCCCTCTCTTTAGCCCTATGACTCCAATTGAAGAAATAATTGGAAAATAAAACAACAAGTACAAAAATGAGTAATAAACTCCAATATAGACTGGTACGATTTAATTCAATATTTTGTTCATTCGGATTTGATTGTGTCATAGCTCTATAATTGAATGCATTCAGTAGGCTGAAGACCAACTATATATAACAAGCTATACATGGAAGACTAGCTACTCTTATCGATGTGAGAATAAAAGGCATGAAGATAGAAACTATACAAGGACAACATTTTTAACACCCCCTAAAACTCACCTGGGTCTACTAACTAGAGTCTGTTGACTGTGTCAGTGTCTTGATTCTTGACCCAGGACGAATCCCCTGGAACTGGAACATGGAGATTTTCTTTGATGCATAGCACGCCTAGTTGATAGGCTCTAGGATGTGGAGATGTGGGCTTAAATACCACTAAAAGTGGGTTTACATGCCACAGAGGATGTAGGATTAAATGCCAGGGGAAGTAGGCTTACCCGCCGTGGAGGATGTGCACTCCATATGAATTTCACTTGTATGCTATGGGAGGTGAGCTGGTGATTGAAGCTGGGTCAGGAATGCTCAGGGATTGCCAAAAGATACTGTTGGATGCTAGAGCAGCAAGGTTACTGTTTGAGTTTGGTTTGGAGCAGAATTAGGGGAATGACTGAACTTGGCGGTCAAGAAGGGAGACGAAGCCGAAAATGTTGATGTGGACGTTGGAGGTGATGTTCCTCATGGTGAAGGGGGCAAAATTGTAGAAGAGCTTGCAGAGGATGGTGACAGGGGTTGGCATAGTGTGTGGCACTCGGAGGCACTTTTGGTGACTGCGAGCGGCTGTAGGGAGACTGCTGAGAGAACAGGGTTAGCGGTGAGAGGATTGGTGGGTGGACGCTCTGGGTTGTAGTCGGGAGAGGAGTATCGAAAGGAGGCAAAGATTGATGTTCAGTTTTGGGGAGGGAGTTGTGTGATTGCTTATGTGATCTAAAAGGTACCTTAGAGAGGTCGGCACTGGCCGTCAGGAGTTGGATTGTCAAGACTCAAAATCGGCCATGACCGGCACTAACACTGATAACTGAAGGCAACATTGGCATTTGTCAGCCTCACTAAGTTCACAAATCATATAACAATATCCACAATACAGAAGTCAAAGTATTCACAGAAATGGAAGTCTTCTCTTAATAATAATCAAAATGCCTCCTTCGTATAATCAAAATGCCAATGGAAGTCTTCTCTTAATAATAATTCTTAAGGAAACCATGATTAAAATCCAATTCTAATACTTGATAAATATACTGTAGGAATTCTAACCCTAATAGGATTCACAGAAATCTTTAAATCCAGCATAAAAATCGTTGCAAACTACTATTTTATTATAATTAGGATTTCTTATTAACTAGAAAGTTCCTTAAACAAACCACAAGTATATATCTAGTAGAATTTTAATTCATATTACGATTCTAACTTATCCGAAAGTAATAACCTGAACATATCTAACTGAACCACGATAAGTACTACTAAACTATCTTATTATTAAAATAATCAAAGATAAGTCTCAAACTATGAGAAAAAATAATATATCACCTAGGAGCTGGAGCTCGAGTCAATCTGCTGGGGAGGATAAGGTGTTGGCTTGAGGAGGTGTGATCCAGCAGGGTATAGGAGCAACCTAGGGTGGTCGCAGTTCGCAGCGGCAACTGGAGCAGCAATCAGATGGAGAGGGACGATGGCTGACGGTTTTGCAAGGAACTGCGATAAGGTGTCATGAACAAGATGGAAGCTACTTGACGTTATGCAATAGGGAAGAGGATCATAAAGGAGTGTTAGTCACATGTGGAGGACCGGAGCCGGACACCTCTTATCAAGGGAGGCAGTGGAGACCAATAATGTTCGAACGACTGAGAATGGGGACTGCGAAGTTGGTTGTTGAAGCAGGGAAGAGGAGCCTGGGGAGGCTATGTTGTATGTCGGTGGATTATAAGGAGTGTTGGCGAAGGAGGTCGCATTGGCCGACAACGGTGGTTAGGGAGCAAGTAGAAGATAAAAGAAAGATAAAGCATATAAAAGGAACCCATTGTACTGGAACTTAATCTGCGGACAATAGAGGAGAAGGTTTTGGCAACTGTGTTTGGAACAATAGAGAGAAGTGGCTATTCTGGTGGTTAGAGTTAACGTCGACCAAGAGACTGGTGAAAAGAAGGGGGGCGGGGGTTCTGGCAGCAGGTAGCACTATCAATGGTAACTGATAACCTGACCCGATTATTGTAGAATTATAAGATTTATGTTCTAAAAATAATTCCAAAATTCTTAACCATTAGGGTTTTGATATAATTCAACCGAGCCAGAAACCTGAAATGGATTTGCATATAGAATTATCAAGTTTATCACATACACATTATAGAAGATAGCTAGTTCTTGATCATTGTATGCCCTTAAGCCTTTCTAGTTTTGCTCCTACTTTTAGCCCTGCATTGGAAAGACATAGGGAAGGGAAGCACACCCTTGCCTACAACTATGTATTTTCTACCACTTCAAGGAATTAAGTTCGTTAATTTGAGCAAACTTCTAATATTTTAATCTGGCACTCCGGCTTGTGGGGGCTGGTTAGTGTAGAAGATAGCTAGTTCTTGTTCATTGTATGGCCTAGAGTCTTTTAAGTTTTCTTCTTACTTTTAGTCCCACATTGAAAAAAACATAAGAGGAGCACGTCATTGCCTATAAATATGTGTTCTCTACTAGTCTAACGAATTAAGTCCATTAAGTTGAGCTAACTTCTCAAGAATCTCAACATATATGATTGAGAATTTGAATGCTCTATCAATTTGAGATAAAACGAGACTTGACAATATGAATAAATGTTAGAAGCAAAAAAATGAACAAATATTTTCAAGTAAATAATATTTTAAACGTCTTGTGTAAAATCCGAAATCCGATTCAAATCTGACCACAAGGAAAGCAATTTGGTCCAAACCCTACTCCAAACCTGAAAAGGTTATCGGGTTCAGATATTACATAAACCCTACCCTTTGACAGCCCTAGTAGCACTCAACTGCTATGTCGGGTCTGAATGGGGTGACAGAGAGATGCATGGGCAGGGAAATGGTGGCTCTGGAGGAGGGTGGCTATGGGGTTTTGTTTGATTAGGGGAAGCGGAGGGTGTGTGAATGGCATTCCTTTTTATTTGGCTGAAAGTATCATGTAGATGAATGCAATTCCATGTACCAAATTGTATCATACTTCTTCATTTAGGCTCTTATAGTCTATGGGAGCTTGGAGGATGCTCATTGATTGCATGAGCTTAAATTGCATAATCGAAGGGTATGTCTATTGTCTACTACTAGTCAATTGACCATCTTAGTTTTATGGCATGCCCTCTAATGTTTATAACAACCTTGGCTTTGAATGTGCCTTACGCTGAATGTGCCTTACGCTGCGGGTTTCTTAGTGGTTAAGCCGGGTGGAGATGTGGGCTTAAAAGTGTCTTATGGTTCAATTGAAACGTATTTCAGTAAAGATTTCATATTGGAAGAAGAGAAGTGTGGAGCGAATTTAGCACAAATATAGAGGGTTGGCTCCAGGTTGACATCAGACATAAAATTGTGTCCTTGTATGGATCTTTCTTATGCTCCATATTGACTCTAATATGATGTGAGAAGGCTTGGATGACATGACCAAGAGGGGAGGTGGAGAAGAAGTAAGAAGAGGTTGGTTTATGGGATTAGGTTTATTTTAGAAGAGAAAGAGACAAAGATTTCTTTAGGAAGATGGGGCTAGGGTTATTCGGAGGATGAAGGGTGGTGATGGAGTTAATGGCAGGTTGAGCCTGGAGTTTTGGGGGGTTAATTTTTGAGATGAACAAGATGGTGGGTTAGTGTTGAGGTGTAGGGTTTGGGAGGAAGACGATGGAGAGGAGAAGATGTTGGCTAAGGTTGTAGCGTAGAGGCTAGG
Organism: Iris macrosiphon; assembly: GCA_036927795.1. NCBI lineage: Eukaryota > Viridiplantae > Streptophyta > Magnoliopsida > Asparagales > Iridaceae > Iris > Iris macrosiphon. The sequence goes on from JAYESA010000008.1 coordinate 205,858,639, forward strand.
GTTAGAATTTTGAGTTCGACGAGGAAAAAGGGTTGAGGCTAGGGTTAGTATTAACATAGCTTTGATACATGTTAGATACATATATTGTGATAATATTGGTTGACTTCCAATATATAGCAAGCTTTACTTGGTAAACTAGCTAATCTTACTGATGTGGCACTAAAGAGCATGAAGATACAATGACACTATTTTTAACAGCATCATGCCAAAAATACATCACATATAACGTAATCTAAAATACACTGAAAGAACACTAGGACATGCCAAAATAATTTTGTGTCCATGTCATGTCCTTATTGTGTTATGTCATATTTCTGCCATGCAACACAGACAAGATCATTGTGTTATAGTATTTTAGCTTCCTAAGCCAACTTTCTTATGGTCCCCAATTCCGTGATGCAGTAATTGAGATTCCAGCCAACTTGTCCGTTATTGACGCTGTTCACATATTGGCTGAACACAATATCCTGGCCGCTCCTGTAAGAAATCCGGAGGCATCAATTAACAGTGACTGGAGGGAAAGGTATCTGGGGATTATAGATTATTCTGCAATCATTCTCTGGGTATTGGAGCATGCAGAGCTTGCTGCAGTTGCTTTGTCTGTAGGATCAGCAACTGCTGCTGGAGTGGGAGCAGGAGCTGTGAGTGCTCTTGGATCAGTGGTTGCAGGTGCCACTGGCCCAGCTGCTGTGGCTGGGCTGACCGCTGCTGCTGCAGGGGCAGCTTTGGTTGGTGGAGTGGCTACAGAGAAAAGTGTCGGTAAAGACGCCCCAACTGCTGCAGATCATTTGGGGGAAGATTTCTATAAACTTCTTCTCCAAGAAGAACCTTTCAAATCAACAACAGTTAGTATTTTAAATCTATCCTTTTATTTGCCAGATTTCTGAATCATGCTTTTTCAGTGACTCCAAATTTTCATGTGTTTCTACCTAATGACTAGATTTCCTCTATTACTCCAAATTGGCTCGCTTTAAGCAAAACTACAGCATTGGCTTGCTTTATGAAATCAGTAAATTATTTTACCCATGTTTTAACTGAAACACCAAATTATTTCGGAAGGTATTTGAATACCCAAAAAATTGCAGTCTAGAAGAAGTTGAGCTAAAGTGGGATAATGTTTGTATTAGAAAAACTGATATGAATGATGAGCCTCATTAAGCAGCTTGTAGATTGAATTACTGATACTTTCATTTGCTTGCTTGATAAGGAATTATCAATTATGTCTTACTTGTATATAATTACTTTCTTATCAATGATAAGTATCAGAAAGTATTAAAAAGTTTTGGCTTTGTTAATGGAGATCGTGGTTTCCTTTGGAGTGTACCACAAATGAAGGTGTTCATGGGGTCCCCTCGAAGTGAATCCACCCCTTGATATGGTCTCGTATCAGGAAGATTCCTGATTATAGCGTTTATTCTCATCAATGGAGCCACCCAAAATAAACGGCTGAGATTTAGTATCAAGCTTAGATGAGTATAATCTTGTTTTAAGGCAGACCGCATTCTCTGGTTGGTATCACATACTGGATATAGTGTTGTATCTTATGCCTGTTACTTCGACCTCTTCTATATGGTTGAGCTATAGCAGCTTGAACTGTGTATCAACACTTGTATTAGTAACAATCTTTTTGGGATTCCTAAGGAGGGATCTCAGTTTAATATAAATTGATTTTATTTGAAAACCCTAGTTTAACTTGTCCAATTTAATGTTATAAAAAAGAATAAGGGTATAAATAAATACTGTGGTTTTATGTATCCACTGTTTCATATTAGTTTTGGTTCAGACCAGGTAACCTTGGAAAACTTGAAGAAAATCCCACAAGCAACCACAAAAGTCCAATTCTTCCTAACAAGGGAAAATTGCCAGCTCACATAATATGTGAGTAGCTCTTTTCTCCTGTTGATTACAGCGAGGCTTGTTAGTATGGTAACTAGTGACTTTTGTCAGAGCTGAAACGTTTTCCCAAGAATTTAGAGCATAAAACTATAATAAGTTGAGGTTTTGTGGGTTCCTAGTGATTATTTTTGAACTTTATAGTTTGTAATATCTTATTTCAGGTAAAATCAATTGTGGAGTCATATCGCTGGTCGCCCTTTCTCCCTGTTGCACCAAGCAGTTCCATGCTTACTGCTCTGCTTTTGCTTTCAAAATATGGATCGAGGAATGTCCCAGTTGTTGAAGTAGGCAAGCCGAACATAAAGAATTTTATCACGCAATCAGCAGTTATTCAAGGTCTTCGACAATGCAAAGGAAGGGACTGGTTTGATTGCATTGCTGCACGCCCCATTTCTGATCTTGGACTACCTTTTATGTCAAGCAGCGAGGTAACAATCTTTAGTACTGCGATTTACCCCAGGATGTTGCTCCATACGGGCTATTTCCTGTTCAAATTGCCTGAATTGTGAAACTTTTGTATCTGTCGTCTAAATTTTCACGAGAAACTATCCTTTTTTGACGTCTCACTCATATAAGAACTAAGAAGTCTATTTTTGGTTTTTTCCCCTCTACGGAGATACATATTTTCTGATATTAAGATCATTATAGTAGTTTATCATTATATGGGATATAGCACTGATAGTATGAAAACTCATAATATAGCAGGTATAAGAGCTTAATTTCAGCTTAAAAACAGTTTTTCATGCAATACAATCTATTTTAACATTTAGTGCTGTTTGTTGGCACCATAATCATTTTTTAACTCTGATGTTATTCTTTAGTTCCTCTTATCAAGAACGTCTATCATAATTTGCCCTGAGCTTTAGGTCATGTTGCAACTTGCAAGCTCGTGTTACTCTGTGGAATACTGATGGTTGTTTGGTTGTCAGGTCATCAGTATAAAAGGTGATGAGCTGATCCTTGAAGCCTTCAAACGCATGAGGGACAACCGTATAGGTGGGCTCCCAGTGATAGAGGGGCCTAATAAAAAGATTGTTGGTAGTATAAGCATTCGAGACATCAGATTCTTATTGCTCAGGCCTGAGATCTTCTCCAGCTTCAGGTATGCTCATAGAATGTTGTCATGCTGGTTGATTTATACGTTTTTCACAGACATGAGAAACATTTCTAGTGGACTCTTGTAGAAATTGCTTACATCGTACTGGTGGGAAATATTTTCTCGTCTTTATTTGTTTTTGATCTCTTATATCAGGCATCTAACCGTGATGGATTTCATCAAGGCCAAGTTCTCAGTGAGCTTAGTATCAGGGAACACACTGGCATCACCAGTAACCTGTGCACCTGATGCGTGCCTCGAAAGCGTGATGGAGAGCCTAGCTTCAAGATGCACTCATCGGATTTATGTAGTAGAGGGCGATGACTGTGAAGTGGTTGGCATAGTGACCCTTAGGGATATCATCTCTTGCTTTATCTATGAGCCCACAGGTTATTTCGATGACTATTTTGGTGGTGCCATGAAGGAAATGCTGAAGCAGTGATGTGCTCCAAAGCCTTTTTAAGTATAAACAATCCTCACTTTAAACAAATCTCACTTCGCTGAGTAGAAGTGTGTAATTCCTAGGAGACTGTTGGGTTTTAGATGAACAATGGCAGCCATGTGGTCGTCAGGTTTTAATAAAACGTTCTGTTTTACTTTCTGTTTTAGAATTTGCATAATCAGTATCCTGTATATCAGTCAGTTTTAACAAGATGAAGTGTATCAGTCAGTTTTTAACAAACTGAAGTGAAATCTAATCTCCTTTTCAGTTTCTTCTTCTTTTTTTCTTTCAAATTTGTTGCGTCTTTTAGAGTCTTCTGGTAAGTCATTGCAAGTTTTACGTTTTTGCATATTGCTCATCTTGGATTTACTGTTTTTTTCTGATGTACTTTTTGCTTAAATTTTCTCTGTTGCCAAATTATGTAATGCATTTCAGTAGTTTCTCCTTTGTTACCGTCTTCTCTACCTTCTCCGGAACGCAGTTTAGGATCAATGAGAAGAAATCTAGATATATATGTTTTCTTGTCAGTTGCTTGTTTCACTTCCCTTTCTTATTCTCGTTCAAGCAGTGGTCACTCCTGCTGTTGTCTCTTCTATATTGCAGCTTCATGGACACCATTGATTTCAGCATGTCGACTGTCGGTGTCCATGCTTCCTAGGTCGACTTGTACTGTCGTACATTCAGTCAGTGATAAAATTTATGCTTTTCTGCTTCTCCGTGCATCTCATGATTCTGGGGCTTACTAGCTGAACTTGGCTCATCAAACTGGAGCAAGTGCGATACTGCTCCAAGTTGTGATACTCTTTGTTTCAAGACCGTACTGTCAAGGAAAGAGTTGCTATGCTCTTTGCAGGAATCATAAGTCAATTATCTGCATTTTGCTTGTGTTGCCATATTCCGACTAGAATTTGGAATGTCTGCGCGCTGCAGCGATTACTCCCGCACCACCGCGCCAGATACTCTGGCAGGGCTGACTGTTGCTGCAGCAGCAAAGGAAAGCCTTGGCCGGTAGAGTGCCTACAGAGAGAGGAAGGTGGAGGAATTCTATGAAATTTCCCATGAAGAACCTTTCAAACAGGGGTACACTACACGAAGTTGATTGAATCTAGCAGCACAAATATACGATAGGACTGGATATGCTACATTATATCACTATTTACTTCTATTTTTGTCAGCTTTATTTAGCACAAGATTTCATATAAGGGTTGGAAAATTTTTATCTAATGGGATGATGTGGAGTTGACGCATTCTAGAAAACGTTGACATTCCCTGCCACAAAGACATAGTTAGCTTGTATAGTTTAAATGTACGAGGGGATCACTGACATAATGCCATAAAGGACGGGTTATAGTCTCGAGACGAGAATGATATGCAACGTAGGTGGCGAGCCCCGCTACCTAACATTCCGTCCATAACAGACGACTATACAGATCGTGCCTCGAAGAAGTGTTTTGAAGTTTCCAGGAGCTCGTGCACAAACTTATGCAGCTCCGTGGGAAGGCGATAGCTTCGCCAAAAGGTCTTTAACATTTTGAAGTTTTAGTAAAATGATATAATGTACATGACGGCTATCTCATTTTGAGTCCACTTTTGTAAGTCCGAGCGGCAATTATCCACTACCAGAATAAGTCAAATTAGCGACGTCTAAAAACGTCGCTAAATAACAAAAAAAACGTCGCTAAATTGGTTTAGCGACGTAATTAGCGACGTTTTAAAGCAGTCGGAAAAAACCAAGTCGCTAAAACAAAAAACGTCGCTAAACGTCGCTATGCCGACGTTTTTAGCGACTTTAAAGTGTCGCTACATTTAGCGACGTTTAGCGACGCGGAGTCACTAAATAGCGACGTATACTAACGTCGCTAAACATCGCTAGCGACGTTACACCGACGTCTTAAATGACCTGGCAGTACTGCCATGTCAGCAATTTGCGACGTACAACGACGATTTTAGCGATGTATTTAGCGACGTGTAACAACATCGCTAATTAGCGGCGTACTTAGCGACGTAAATGAACGTCGCTAAACGTCGCTAAAAATGTCGCTAATTTAAAAAAGAAGAAGATATTTCTGAATTGCATTTCTGGGTTTACCAACCCCCTTGGGTTCATTATCAGGTATATGATGGTAGTAGAAATAATTGAATAAAGAACACAGTAGCAGCACCAAGGAAAAAAATTCTAGTGCACTGGGTAAATACAGACCAAGTATGAGTCATCAGTTGTAAACCAAAATATGAATAATATAATAAAATTTGAAGAAAAGAAAGTATCCAGCAAATCTCATCGTAAACGTAAAGAATATGGCAAATTTATATCCATACAATCGCATCCTAAATAATAAAAAAAATATAAATATCCAGTAACTAACTATACTACTGCGGATCTGCAGGAGGCTGACCACCGGCGCGCTTGAATGATAAGAACTGCTCATACTCGTCCCGTGGAATCGACACCGATGTCGATGGAGAAGGCAGTGACGTCGGTGGAGTCTGTGTCGATGTAGGCGCACCAGGAGGCCGTGCCCGCTCCAAGTCTACGAGTCACTGGTTGTAAGAATCCATGGTAGATAACAGCCTCGTACTGCTATGAACCATTGAATCCTGCATCATCGTCAGCCTCTCGCCCATTGATACCTGTGACGCCTGCAGCTCCATGATGTTGCGGTCATTGGAGGCTCTAATATCATTTGTCAAATCCAGGAGCTCCGTCATGCTGCGGTCGAGCATATCGAATCGTGCGATGAGCATCGGATCGTCCGCCTGCGGCTGGGACCGGGGCTGCTCCTCCATCCTTCGCAGCAACTCGTCACGGAGAGAAGCAACCTGATGGTCAACGGCCTCCTGGACTCTGGCCGACGACTGCGAGGGCTGCGACTGCGAGGGCTGTGTGGAATGCGCAGCTGTCAGGGAGGTCCTAGATGACTGCGTCGCAACCAGGACGCCATAGGAGCCCGTACCGTAGTACGTACCCCTCTGGAGACCACCAGCTGCGGTCACCCACAGGTCGTCCGCCGACGGAGCTGGAGCGGGCTGCGACGAAGTACCAGCCTCTCCAGGTGTAGGTGCACTAGCAGTCGCCCGCTCACGCAGCCTAAGGTACTCGGCCTAGAAAGGTTTGGAAACTCGATAATTGCCTAAGTTATATTAAAATTAACACAAAGTAAAGTAATACTTACATAGGTCGGAGATGCCCTCTTATCAATGAGATTTTCGTCCTTGCGATGGGTGGCCAAGAATACGGTCACCATGTTTGCATCATCACCCCTTTGTACCTGTTAAAAATATATTATTTATTACTAAACTTAAACATTTTTTCCAAGTACCATTTTATGGTACTTACATTAAAATAATATATTTCAAAAGAAAAAATATACCAAACGACGAAAATATTCCGTCATCGGAATCGAGCCACCACACCACTTGGCAGCATTTCGCCTAGCCGCCTTGGCCTTCTCAGACCTTTCTTTGTAGCTCGGATCGTCCAATCTAGCCCTCATCGCAGTCCACTGCTCAGGCGTGATCCAACCTTGGATCGGTTTTCCAGCACGATCATGAGCCTTCTGGTCATCCAGAGCATCTCGGATAAGCTTGGCGGCAACGGTAGGAAAGAGCCGCTCGATCAACTCGGCCCGGTACGGAGGATAAAAATACGTTTGCTACAATAAATAATTTAGTAAGTTAGTATCACGGATAAGTTATATAATATGCATAAATTAGAGGATTTATTTAATATACTTTTACCTGAAAGTGCGCAAACCAGAATGCCTTCCTCTCCTCCGGAGCCTCAGAGTAGTTGATCCAAGGGCCACCGTAGTTGTTCCTCAGAAATTGGCCCAGGCGTCTCTGAACCGACGATGGACGATATCTATACAGAGATAATAATTTAGAATACTGAAAAAGTCAATATACGATGAATAAAGAAATACACGATATATATTATACTAAACCATATAATTGACTTACTTTGTACCGTCGGCCCAAATCTCTGTCATCGTCTCCTCCGGAGGTGCGCATGGAGGATCTTGCTGATGTTGGGATAACGTGGGCACGACCTCCTCGACATGCTCATCTGTCCCCATGGTTCCGTCAGCAGGAGGAACGCTGGACGAGGGTGTACTATCACGCTTGGAACTACTCGTCCCAACAGTCGCAGATGTGAGTGATCGATATACTGGAGTACTGGGCGACGATGATCCGAAACTAACAGTAGGCAGTACCGGAGGAGCACTCTGTCTACCTCGGGACCTGCCGAATCCTCCGCGTCGTCCTGTCATATCTGATAACAACATATGATGAATATAGAGAAACACAAATATATAGTACATTCTACAGTCAAAATGTGATGCATATCTCAAAGCATTCTACAATCAAAATATAATACATATATTCGTTAATGGGTACATCTACTTCGTCAATTTTTCAACCTTGATCTACCTTCTACAGTCAAAATATAGTTACATTCTACATGCAATATATTTTATTTTCAATCATCTTCAGAAAATTTATCTTGTTCGCCTTCCTCGTCCTCCTCTTCCTCTTCTTCGTCTTCGCTTTCATCTACTTCGTCTTCCTCTTCGGATAATTCTACATCTTCTACATTATTACTCGTGTAATGAGTAACTTTCGTTGATTCCACATCTATAATATTTGTTACAAGAGGTAGATCGTCCTCCTGATAAGCTATTTCGTCAATGTCAAAGCTATTTCTAGCTTTAGTCTTGCATACTGCCCCACCAATCCGACCTCGCTGTCCCCCGTCTAGGATAAGTTGTGAAGTACACGAGCTGAGCCTGACTTGATAGGACAAATAGTTCGTAGCCTTGATATCTACGCTTGTAGTTTATATCCACAAGGCCATGCTTGTCAATTTTTCAACCATGATCTTGAATCGGATCGAACCATTCACACATGAATAGCACGATATTAGCAGGTTCTGTGCCATAATTATATGTCAACTCCACAATATCTCGTAAGATGCCAAAAAAATTATTGCCCGGATTGACGTCTTTGTAGTTCGAAGATTTGATACACAAACAACTGTTTTTCGTGGAATCAAGATCCAGAAAGCTGTCTCTGATAGGAACATTTGTTGACTTGAACCTGAACCCATTCACACAGAAACTTGGCCATATTTTTACGGCAGTAATTGGTCCCTTGGCTAGAGTTCTAATAGATTCAGTCTCGGGTATTATTAGACGATCGACCTAAATACCAAAGTAGCGATAGTAAGTTATTTGTTTTGCAAGTGCAGAAATAAAAAGTAATTACCAAGCATCTTACATATGCGCTCAACCAAGAAGAAAAATGTCATCTCATATCTTGTTCTACTTCTTCGTCTGTTATGTAGGGTCTAACCGACCTCAACTCATCATTATATGTGCTAAAAAATAATGAAGCAACTGCTGATTAGTAGCATAATAGTATCTTATACTATTACATTGAGATGATGTAAACGTGGACGTATTAATTACTTACCCCTCTAGCTTCTCCACTTGATCCTCGTCGCAATTGAGTAATATATACAATTGACCAGCCCTTATCTCATCGTCATTCAAATATCTCTTCTTCATTTTTTCCGAA